>CM037778.1:17736567-17786567 GCA_021229015.1 Solen grandis | reverse complement strand
AAACCCCATGTAATAATAATGCAAACTTTCTTGTTACTGGTATCATTTCTAAGCAGGTAGTAGAGAAAAATCCTTTCATATTTTATTTAATTTATATATGTATAATTTATAGATAAAATGGTTGTTTTGTATAACAGGTGTACAATGAGAACATCCGCGATCTATTGATGCCGGGTAATGCCCTGCCTATACGTGAGGACCCTAACGCAGGTGTGGTCATACCGGGACTCTCTCTACACAAGGTAGGTCACTCACCTTGTTTATAGTACAGACATAGGGTCTCATTGGACAAGTGGTAATATTGTACAGGAATTGTTTGATATCTTAAAAAAAGAAACTGGCTTAAAAAATAATATTAATACACAACCAGAATTCTGTTTGTATCGTGGTGTTAATTGCATTTCTCTGTGTTTTTCAACTTTGAATATGATCCAGTGGAATTGCAAATTTTACCCTATTATTTCAAATTGTATGAGAGTTTTTGTAAACGATTTAAAAAAAAAAATATTTGTATTAAAATTAAGATACTAATAAACTTGAGTAGAAATAGTCTATATAGAAAATAAAGATGAAAAAAAGTAAAAATCTTGTATAAATTAATACTTTTATTAAATTTCAAAATTTTTATTCTAACATTTTGAGTTCTGTTATTGCTTCAAATATTTCTCTAGAGTCTATTGAGTACATTAATATGTGAAATATTTGTTGACTGATACCTTGTCCCATGTTAAAGCCCAAGACAGCAGAGGAGCTCCTGTACATGTTACAGTTTGGGAACCAGCATCGAAGCCAGCATCCCACCGATGCTAATGCCGAGTCTTCACGTTCACATGCAGTCTTACAGGTAAATTGATATTAATCACCTTCAGTAACAGCTTTAGGTGTCTCCTATTAAGCATATAAAACAGTATGTATTGGTTCTTCTGCGATTCTTAACTCATCACGTGAAAACACAATTACGAAATTTGTTTTCTGTCTGACCCCTAAATTGTCACTATATTGGTCCAGTTAAAGTCTTTAAACTTGTTATTTATTGAAATGAGAGAAACTTGTTGAAACCCAATGAGGCTATGAAGTTGACATCAGAAGTACAATTACATGTGTATACTCTGGGAATCTGAGAGCTTTCTTTTTTAACCATTTACCTCATTTTAACTCATTGGCAAACAGGACAGAATCTGATCAGAGAGCTTCTTAAATGGAGCAGTCTGATCAGGGTCTTTTCTGTTTGTTCATGCTGTATTGTAGCTCAGATTCATAAATTTGTAAAAATTTTGCTTAGTGCTTGCTTACTGGTTCTTACAATTTGTTATAAAAAATAAATAGTAATAACAGTCAAGTCTGGTTACAACAGAAAAATTGTTATGATGAAAATGTTGTTATATTGAAATGAATAAGATGTCAAACACTTTCAAGAAAGTATAGACCATATCTTTCACTTTTTTTAAATATTTTAAAACATAAAAATACACAAAAGTGCTGAAATATATTATTTAAAAGAAAATAAAATGCACAAGTTTCTTCAGTAATAAAATATTAAAAAACACACACACTGTTTTATTTAATTCAAAATGATAATGAAATTTTCACAGCCTGTACACGTGCACGTAGATGTAACACAAAAAACTGTGTCAATCAGAAGTGAGATTTATATTCACTCATCTGAACGTCGGATTAACAATCCCCTTGTTTGCCATTGTAACGCATGAATAGAAAAATCCAATACAAACAATTAAACAGGTTTTGTTCTACACGCCAGTAGGTGTGTTTCAACCAATGTGGCTATTTTCAGTGACAACCATTTTCCGAAAATGAAGTTTCAGTAAAAGTTCATCATCTTTTCTTTTTAGCTCACCTGAGCACAACGTGCTCAAGGTGAGCTTTTCTGATCGCCTTTTGTCCGGCGTCCGTCTTCCGTGCGTCCGTGCGTCCGGCGTCAACAATTGCTTCAAACAACATCTCCTCCTAAACGGCTTGGCCAATTTGAAAAATATTTTGCAGGAATGTTCCTTGGATGAAGCTCTACTAAAGTTGTATAAATGGTTCTGGTCCATTGCATAATTAGGTCACAGGAGCTAAAAATAGATTTTAAAAATGCAAACTTTGAAAATCTTCTTCTGCAAAACTGCAAGGCCTAGAGCTTAGATATTTGGTATGTAGCATCATCTTATGGGCCACTACCTAGATTGTACAAATCATAGCCCTATGATGATAAATGACCCCGCACCAGGGGTCACTTGTTTTACATAGATTAATATAGGAAAATCTTAAAAAGTCTTCTTCTATGAATACATAAAGCCTAGAGCTAAGATATTTGGTATGTAGCATCATCTTATGGGCCACTACCAAGATTGTACAAATAATAGCCCTATGGTGATAAATGACCCCGCACCAGGGGTCACTTGTTTTACAAGAGTTATATAGGAAAATCTTAAAAAATCTTCTTCATGAATCCATAAGGCCTAGAGCTAAGATATTTGGTATGAGCATCATCTTATGGGCCACTACCAAGATTGTACAAATCATAGCCCATGGTGATAAATGACCCCGCACCAGGGGTCACTTGTTTTACACAGAGTTATATAGGAAAATCTTAAAAAATCTTCTTCTATGAATCCATAAGGCCTAGAGCTAAGATATTTGGTATGTAGCATCATCTTATGGGCCACTACCAAGATTGTACAAATCATAGCCCAATGGTGATAAATGACCCCACACCAGGGGTCACTTGTTTTACATAGAGTTAAATAGGAAAATCTTAAAAAATCTTCTTCTATGAATCAATAAGGCCTAGAGCTAAGATTTTTGGTATGTAGTAGCATCTAATGGTTCATTACAAAGATTTTCAAAGTCTTGGCCCTACGGTGATAAATGACCCTGCGCCCAAGTCTTCTCTGAAACCATATGGCCCATTGCTTAGATATTTGGTGGATCAGGTTAAAGTTTAGAATTAAACCTTTTTAAAAACCTTGTTGAAGCAATGGTACTCAGGTGAGCGATTCAGGTCCATCATGGCCCTCTTGTTTGTTTTTGTATCGCACATTGAAATATGAACAAAAACAAACTTTCGTTCCCGATCTTTTTATGTCGGTGTCGGAATCCAAATTTTCTGTTATAACAGGATAAAATGTATTGAAAAAATTTTGTTCCCGACCATTTTCTGTCAGTAAGTGTAGAGTATTAAGCATGATTCAGTCTGCCCAATGTTTGTACATCCTCTATGCCAGGTGTTTGTGAGACAGCAGGACCGGACAGCTAACATCTCCACCGAGGTACGAGTTGCCAAGCTGTGTCTGGTGGACCTTGCTGGGTCGGAACGGGCCACTGTTACCAAGAACAGGGGCTCACGCTTCCGTGAGGGGGCCAACATCAACCGATCACTTCTAGCACTCGGCAATGTCATCAATGCACTGGCAGAGAATAAGGTACTGCACATGTTATATATATTTATATGATTTATTTGCCAAGTGAGAAACAGTTGTTATGAAATATCAACAACAATGCTGGGAAGAAACATTAAGAGTTGTTAGGACTTTTCAGATCAGAAAAGAAAAATGTAACATGGTTTTATTGCTCTTTGTTTTTGCTTGTGATAATGTATTATTTTCTACTTTCACATCTTTATCAAATTCACAAAATTAAAGATTAAAAGATTTTCACTCTACGTTGAATACTTTATCCTATGTAAATACCATTCATCTGAAGTTGACATTTTTGTCATCATCCCTTCTTCACACACTATTGTATGTTAATTGTAATTTAATCCTCTGTTCAAACCATGATAACTGGTGGCCGAGTGGTTGGAGAATTTGCCCCGGAATCGGAAGGTTGTGGGTTTGATCCCTGGCCGGGACATACCACAGTTGTAAAAAGTGGTAATGGTATAGCTCCCTTGCGTGGTGCTCAGCATATAAGGGTAGTTCCAGGACTAGTTGGCCCGGTTTCAGGATAATGTGACTGGGTGTGGTATCATGCCAGATGTCTAGGGCGTGATACTGCAGTGTGGCAGCACAATATACATTTCAAGTAGACATCGTTTCCAAAGGACTGACAGTGTCCGACAAATTCTCAAAAATTCTGGTAGCCCACTGGGCTACCAGATTTGGCAACTGGTAGCCCAGAAATTTGTTCACAAAGTCTAATGTACAGCAGTGCTTAGACTCAGTCGGTCTTTATACAGTTTATTTTATCAATGTGTAGTTTACAGTTACAAAAAGCAGAGGGAACAATTAAAATGTTAGAATCAATCAAAGACATCAGTATCAGAGAACTTTAGTTTAACCAGAAAAGCATCCATATACCTATATGTTTATCATCAAGTAGAATGTAATGTTACATTTTCCAAAAGCTTAGCCTTATGACATTAAAGTATATCAGCAAAGAAAATGTATGTTTTGCATAGCATATTCACATTTTACAATCACACTGAACTGAAAAACAAAATTTTCATGGTAAGAATTTAAAAAACAAAAAAACATAAGAAATATATTTAAAATGCTCATGTATATTTATTTTATTCAGAAATTAACTTTGCATACATGTTCTTGATGTTAACATACTTATGTACACTTAAAGATCTACTTTACTATGTAGTAATAAGATATAATTAGAATAATTATTCATCTCAAAGTAAAGGAAATAACTTGTTAAAATACATACAAATTAAAAAATATACATATATGAAAAATATAAATAAATGAAATACTGTTTTTTATTTTCTCATTGTTTTTTTTTTAATTTCACTTATTTGTAGTTACCTCCCTTGAACATGTGAAATAGAACAAAACTGGACTGCAGTTTATATTTGCCAATTTTCATGTTTGATACAGTTAGAAAGCTTTTTTTCCACTAGATTTTATTTTAACAAGTGTATTTTGATGCTAAGTCATTTATTCTATGTTTTTGCTCACTTAAAAAAACTGGAAAATAAAACCGCGAAAACCCATGACATTCTATAGTAATCGGCGACAGTGATCAAAGAATTACAATTACCAGAGTAAAATAAGTAATTAAAAACAAATGTATGATTTTATTGCCGAGAAATTCTTAGAATAGTCATTTCTTACTTTGAATATGAGAAAAAATCATTCAAAATTGGTTAAAAATGTGTTTTATTGTCGTGCGCTTGAAGCCGAGATATGGCGTCTGTTTATGACGGAAAATATAGAAGTTAGTTTGCTTTTGGAGGATATTCATGGTTTTCTTTTTACTTTTCCTACATCAAGTTGGGATAGTGTTGGCATACAACATGTTGCCGAATATTGGTCTCAGTTTTATAAGCAGAAAAACGATTCCTTTCGAAAGTGTCTGCAAACATCTACGAAAATCAAAGATACGAAACTATCCAAGTAATCCGCAAGCATCAGTGTCCTCCATTGATTGGATCAATTGATACGGCTAATAGGTGAATGACTCCACCTTTTTATTGATACCTTATCAGTGATCACAGTAGGTATTTTCATTACATAATATAATGTGTAAGAGAGGATACACGGCTTGATGACACCTGGCAACCAGACACCGGAAACAGCAGTAGCCCGGCGGGCGACTAACATAAAAGAGGTGGTAGCCCGGGCAACAAATTTGGTAGCCCGTGGGCTCCGGACATAGGATTTGTCGGACACTGACTGAAATACCGTTGGTGGAACATTAAATCCAATAAACAAACCAACCAACCATGATAACATACAACCGAAATATAGACCCCAGACTCCAAGACACATAAAAGTAGCATATATAATGGTGCTGTGGACTACTGTTTCAGAACAAGAGGTTTGTACCATACCGGGACAGCAAGCTGACACGCCTTTTGAAAGATTCCATCGGGGGTAACTGTCAGACTGTGATGATCGCTGCCGTCAGGTAGGTGCTTTTGTCATGGTGATAGGAGTGCTGCTTAGTAGTGTTGTCATGGTTGCTAGTTATGGGAGTGTTGCTAGGGAGAGTTACCATGGTCAATAGTGATTTGGATATTCCTGCAGTGTAGTCATGGTTTTTTGGGTAAATATCCATTCCTAAACTGAGATTATATGTTAAGCATAAAAATGTTAAAGCAAATCAAAATGCTGTTTATATTTTGGATACTCTCCATATGGAGGTAAGGACAACAAGGGGTGATATGGGATACTGCAATACAAGCTATTAGTTTATCTTGCATCCAATTGGATTACTGTATTGGCTTTCAATCTAAACATCAGAAAACCCACGTAGGATGTATGGAAAATGAAGCAGGAGCGGGTTGAGAGTACCATAAATATGAGACAGGAAATCTAGCTCTGTTTAAATTTGAAGTGTATTATGAAAACATGTTTACTATGCACAGTCGAAGAACACGAGCATGCATGTAAATCACTATCAATAAATGATCACCTTATTCTTTCTTTAGAATATGTTATAAATGATAAGAAAAAAAAAAGACAATATCAGTTATTTAGTGGATCTTTCCACTGTTTAAGAATGTATTTTAAGTGACAGACTATCCAGTAGTTACAGTGAGTTAAAAGGTAGTCAGTTGTTGACCTGGTTTACACAAAAAATCATGGTCTTGTTTGTGAACAGTTGACCAAGCAATAAATGGAAAAGACTGACTTGAATTTCCACTATTAAAACCTGGAATAGTGCTTAATACTTGATACAGTACTATGACAGTGTTTATTCATTAGATGTGATGTTATTTCAGTCCCTCAGCCATGACGTACGAGGACACCTACAACACCCTGAGATACGCAGACAGGGCCAAGCATATAAAGGCAACTGTAAGTGAGCCACATTGTCTAAAGTTCACCTGGTTCTTTTGTAGTTTACATTGACCACCATGAAAGACCATTCAAGAGAAACTGAAAAGATACTCCTACCGATGACTCAAGAGATTAAATGAAGATTCTGCAGAAGGAAATAATTCCATAAACCATTTAAGTTGCTCTTTACCATTATTTGGCAAAATTTGCAAAAAACTTGAATTTTAAAGCCACTTCATGATTGTAAATGTTTGCCATATTGTTATTTTTATGAATGATGTTAAGGTCAAAAGAAAGAGTTGCTCTGCTGCAACACACAGGAACTGCCTTTCTCTGCAGTTTAACCCTTTCCCTCATATAGACTCATTTTGACGCACTCAATAGGTACCACATAAAGCCTGATCTGCAGAAAACCACAGTTAAACCTTACCAAATTTAATTACAAAATCCTCATTTCCAGACCACTGAGGAGCAGCGAACAGCATAAAACCTGATCAGCCTGCGAGTTACTTGCAGGCTGATCTGGTTTTATGCTGTTCGCATAAGTCTTTTCATGGTGTCCTCTATGAGGGAAAGGGTTAACATCAATTGTCTGTGAAAAGGCCCCAATATTTACATCATCTTTTCATAAAGTTTTCTATATATCTTATCTTCGGGCTTTGTTCACAGATTGGCAGTTATTCAAAGATGAATGCTAATGCAGGTTTGACTGCATATGTAGTGTGATGCTACTGTGGCTCTTCATGCCTTAGATTATGTATGTTGATTCTTGTTACAGCTGAAGAAAAATGTATTAAATGTTGACTTCCATGTGGCCAAATATGGACAGATTGTTGAGGAACTCAGAAAAGAGGTAGGTAGATAGGGTTTCTTTCCCCTGATCAATTAAATAGTATCTTAATCACAGTATGCATGATTATCTGTACCTTCTGATATATTTGATAAGTTTTTAAAGTTTTTAAATTGAATTGAAATCTGACACTGACAGAAATTACTGATCTTGTTAGTTTTTAGCTCACCTGAGCCCTTGTGCTCGGTTGAGCTTTTGTGATCGCCTTTTGTGCGTCGTCAGGCGTCCATCGTCAACAATTGCTTGTGAACACTCTAGAGGCCACAGTTTTGGCCCAATCTTCATGAAACTTGGTCAGGATGTTTGTCTACATGATATCTCAGATGAGTTTGAAATTGGGTCATGTGGGGTCAAAATCTAGGTCACCAGGTCAAATCTTAGAAAAACCTTGTGAACATTCTGAGGCCACATTTTGGCCCATCTTCATGAAACTTGGTCAGGGTGTTTGTCTACATGATATCTTTGATGAGTTTAAAATTATGTAACTTAGGGTTAACAACTAGGTCACCAGGTCAAATCTTAAAAACCTTGTGAACACTTTAGAGATTATAGTTTTAGACTAACCTTAATGTAACTTGGTCAGAATGTTTGTTTACATCAAATCTCGGATGACTTCAAAACTGGGCAACATAGGGTCAAAAATGTAGGTCACCAGGGCAAATTTTAGAAAAATCTTGTGAGGCCTACATTTTTTTCCCAGTCTTCATTTAACTTGATATGAATGATGACTGCATGAATTCCCAGTTGAGTGCAAATTCAGGTAGGATCAAAATGTAGGCCACTTAGTCAAATGTTAGAAAAACAATTTAGATGCCAGATTTTTTGTCATTTTGCCTAACACAGCCATCTTAATCAGGTGAGCGACACAGGGCCATCTTGGCCCTCTTGTTTATATTGTTATGTATATTCTCAATGATTTTAAGAATGAATTGCATTTTTCTTTTTTTATAATTATGTTTTTTTAAATTTGTTGGGTATTTTATTCTTTGTTTAAAAAATTAATTAAACATGTTTTATGTCCTACTTTTTTTTTTTTTCACAAAATATATGAGTGGAGGGGCAACCTGTAAAGAAAACAGACATGTTTAAGATCAAATTTTTATACATGAGGCATTGAGTATATACATAGAGGACAAAGGTATCATTTATTGAAATCAGAAATTTGTACAGGTGTGTGAAATATCTTGTTCCCTTGATACAGATAGTGGAGTTGAAGGGAAAGCTGAAGGAATATGAGGGGAACCAGGTCCCTGCCAATGTATCCACCCTGCCCCAGGTCCATTCACCAACCTTCATTGGGTAAGGACAGCTCTCATGGCTGTGTTTCTTTCTGTTTCTACTTATGTGATATCATTTTTTTTGAGGGGAACGTTATTTTGTTATGCACCTGCTTCAAATGAAATCAAATTGAAATAAAGCTGAAACCATGTTTTTTAACATTCATATTTGTGAAAAATAAAAAGGCTATTGTTAAGAGATTTTTAGAAAATAAATGCAGTGTTTTAGAAAGGGTAGTGCAGTATATATTCCAAATTTGCTGCTGTGAATATATGCAAATTTCAAGAAGTCAGCCAATCAGAAACTTGTGTCTTAGAATAATAATGTAACTGTTTTATATATTTATCTATTGAATACTATAAACAGGTACCAGAATGAGCTATCGCGGTACTTCACCGGTCACCAGTCTGTCAAATGTGATCAGCTGGAACAAGAGATCAAGTTGCGCAGCCTGCAGTGGCAGATATACCGCAAACAACGCTGTCAGGCACGACTCAACACTCTCAACGATCCCAGCTGCGAGGAGGTAATTACCGCTGTCTTCATCAACATAGATTGCATCTTTCTCAACTTCATCATTTGTCTCACTTTTGTTGTGTTACCTGCTGTATGCAGAGGTGACACATAGGAATCACTATTCCGTCTGTCCATCAGACTTTTTAGGTCACGCTTCAGCACACATTCCACTTAACTCTCTTGTTTAATTAATAGTTTTTCATTTGATTAATATATTTACACTTTTTAAGATGATATTACCTTTATTATTATGTGCAGCTGTAAAATTAAAGGGCTTGGATTCGTAATGTTGAGTTAAGCATGAATTGGAACAGGCAATAAGAAAGTCAGGTGGCTTGCAATTTTGAAATATTTTATTGATTTTCCACATCAAATGAATCTTGTAGCTTATATATCATTTTGATGTGAGGGCCATTTGCCTTATACCTATTAAGTTAACCAAGGACACGTTACATGTCAGAGGTGCGTGAACTATTGTACTTCATGTATATAGCACCACAGGCTTAAGTCATGCAATTTAATTCATAGTATTTTCATTGATAATTTGTTGTTTGCTGTCTTCACTTCTATATTAAAATGATAAATAAATCATAAAGAAGATTGATGTGCCTTTTATTCATGTAAAATATGTTAACAGGAGCTAATCATGCAAGCATATTTAAATAATATCTATTGTACAATGATGGTACAAGTAAATAGCCCATTAGAGAGTATTAAATTTGGATATCTGGTACTTTGATTCATGCAATTAGATACAATATACAATGCAACATAAAAATAATAGACCTAGTTCCTTACTCAATAGCTATAGATAGTTGAACTGGAATTGTAAATTTCCTGTACATTACTTATTAGGCCATGGTCAATTTTCTTGATAAGAATGTAACAGGACTAAGTAGGTCTTATTTCTTAATGAAGTAGAGCACTTTCTACACCCTTTGTTTCTGTGTTTGAATGTTTGAAAACTTATATGTTGGACTTAACTCTTTTTCCTTCATGGATTTCTTTCAAATTTGTCCTTGACTTTTAATATGATATTCTGTGTATATTTAAACAAGTAAATATTGCTATCTGTTTGCCGTTATCTTTTATGAAGGTGTGAACTGATGCTCTTATTACATTTTCACCTCCAGGCTGTGAAGAGTGTTCAGTCTCAGCTGTCAATGATGAATCAGAAAACTTCTTGTCTTGCCATCTCATCCGAGTCATCCAAAAACAAGTTGGTGGAGAGATGCAAGCTGCTTAGTGACATAGAGCACAAAATGGGCGTATCACGTGACAAGGAGGGCAAACTGCCAGAGGTGAGGGATGTTGAATAAAATTAGCTCCATACTGAAGAAAAGGACAAGAACTCCTTTTTAAATAGTGTTTGGAATTAGTGATTATACAAGCTGACATATTTAAATATACATCAACCATGTTATTTTGAATTTTGATTGTTGGAACAACTTTTTAATATATATTTTTTAAGGCAGTAATGTGTATTTCATGTTGATGTTAAATTGTTAATTCATTTGTTAAAAAGGATAATAAGATCAACATGATAGGTTTTTACTTGCATCAACCATAATCCAGTTTGCTTAAAGTGTTGTCACTGTCCCCAAAGGCTGAGTGGTTAGAACGTGCACCTCTGGAGCAGGAGGTTGTGGGTTTGATCCCTGCCTGCAACATATCAAAGTCATAAAAAATTGTACTGGTGTAGCTGCCTTGCTTGGCACTCAGCATATAATGGTTGTTCCAAATGACTGAAATACTGTCCTTTTGACATTAAACCCAAGAAACAAAAAAATGATCATTAAAGTGCTCTATATACCTTACATACATTTTGTCATTTATGCTTTTCGTTCTCTTCAGCCAATATTAATCTACCTACAGTACACAAGGATCACACTGGAATTTTGACATATATAACTGTATTTTAGGAGCTGGACCAGTGTGTACAGTTACATGTGGCTCAGTCAGATGTTCAGGACCTGCGACAGTACGTGGCCTACCTGAAACAGACGGTCCGCTGTCAGGAGAGGGAACTCAACCTGAACGAGAGGTACTGCCTGATGCTAATGTTTGTGTGTGTGATCTCTAGAGATTGGGGTGTTCTCACTGTATAGGATTCTTTGTAGTCTGATGTGTCCTGTACTTTGTGTATGTATTTTCTGTATGCACAATATTAACACTATATTTCATACAGACTCATTTTGATGCATAGGCAAACAGAGCAGATCCAGATCAGAAGCTCCTATAGGAGTTGTCTGATCAGGGTCTCCTTTGTTTGCTCTTACAATATTGTAGCTCAAATTATACAGTCTTTGGCAAAGAAAAAAACAACATGATTTCTTATACCATTTTAAGTTCAGTTAATTAATATTCATGAAGTCATAAACTTGTATATGAATATTCATGAATAAAGGGTTAATGGCAAGTGATATTTAGGTTAAAACCCATGTAATAAATGACATTGCACATTATGTGACAATATTGTCACACAGTTGTAGAAAATCAAGTGATATTGACTTTGTGATTTAATTTATCAATCTTCCAGATTTATTGAAGTATCCTGACTTTGTTTTATTCAGTTGGGGAGAGAACTCATTAATATAGTTTGTATATTAATTTGAACACATCTCTTTTGCATCAATTGGAAAATAAGTTTCTACCATTTACTGTTTGATGAAATTTATTTGCTCAAAACACATTTTTGCCTATGTATAGGATCTGGCATGAATTGTTATTTCATATAAAATTTTAATAGTAAAACAAGTTCAAGAAAATGTTATTTAACAAGCCTCTTGCAAGCTGAATAACATTTTTATGAACAAGTTAAGCAGTATTTGTCAGATTCTTTTTATCATATGATGGAAACTCAGTAAACAGTGAATTTAACAACAGAAAACAAAAACATGATTAATGGACTGTGAATACTTAGACTATTTTAATCCTACACCACGAAAAAAGGTTCAAACAAAAGCTGAAAATGATTTAACCCTTTCCCTCATAGAGGACACCATGAAAAGACCTATGCGAACAGCATAAAACCAGATCAGCCTGCGAGTAACTCGCAGGCTGATCAGGTTTTATGCTGTTCGCTGCTCCTCAGTGGTCTGGAAATGAGGATTTTGTAATTAAATTTGGTAAGGTTTAACTGTGGTTTTCTGCAGATCAGGCTTTATGTGGTACCTATAAGTGCGTCAAAATGAGTCTATATGAGGGAAAGGGTTAATGTATTTCTCATGCATATCAGCATGACAATAATAATATTGACTACATGTGTGTGACTTAATGTAATGTTCTAAGTGTAAGAAAATATAATTTTTCTGATGATTATACTATACTGGAAACAGCTGTCTAAGCATATTGTCATATGATTATTTTCAAAAAATATATATATTCAGTGGCGTTGCACAACAATAAATAAATGTATCCATTAAATGAACAATTTTAACTCTTTTACAGAGACAAATCCTCTAAGCCAAAAAGGATTTCAGTGTGTTACAATTCATTGTTCACTTATTTTTATGCCTACGCATCGATAGATTGGTGGGCATATTGTTTTTGGTCTGTCAGTTTGTTTGCACCTTGATGAGGTCTAACTGCCAGGTGACCTTGACCTTCAAATGACCTTAACCCCCAAGGTCAAAGGCCCCCTTGTTGGTGCATGGCAACAATAGAACATAGCACTTGTTCTGTTTAGCAATGATAATTTCTTAAATTACTGATGGCTCCCAGGATTTACCATAAAATACTTTGCTTCTTTGAAGGTCTTTAAAAATACTCATCCCAACCAGGATCATACTTTAAACTCTCAGGTTTGTAGCCAGTAAACACTACCACTGGACCCCAAGTTTTAGACTTACAATTTAGTTTCAAATTTTGAAAGAAAAATCTTTAAAAATGTTTATCCTTTCAGAGTGGTTCTAAAAGCCTTGGCTTTGGTCCGTAAGCAGCACTACATCTTGAAAGGTCACAAAATATTGACCCCTGACCTCCAGGAGGCCTATACTTCCATCCTGAAGGTGGTGGGAGGTCATGAGATACAGTGGGCGGACCAGCTGGAACCCACAGCATACGTAAAGAACTACTGTCTCGCTGATATGATGCAGCTTCCTTCTCTGGAAGTGGGACCAAGTTTGACAGGTAAAGGGCAATATGAGTTAGCACAGAGGTGTAAAATTCCACTTCAATGTATGTCATGGTGATTGAACATTAGTGCAGGGTGAAGGAAAAATTGGGACATTTCTATTCTTGATTTATAGCTCACCAGAGCACAACGTGCTCATGGTGAGCTATTAGAATCACCCTGTGTCCGTCGTGCGATTTGTGTCGTCCATCGTGCGTCGTCAACAATTTGCTTTAAACATCTCTGAAACAGCTGGACAGAATTTGATTAAACTTGGCAAGGATGATCCTTGGGTGAACCTTCACAAAAGTTGCTAAAATAAACTTGATTCATGTAGAACTGTTTGCATTGGCAATAGAAACAAATGAATTTTGTAAATTTTAAAAATCATCATCTTCAAAACTACTGGTCAGATTTCAAAATGTTTTAGTACAGATGTTTCTTGGGTAACCCTATACTCAGGCGAGTGATTTATGGCCCTCTTGTTCTATCATTTCCTTATATGAGCTGAATATTTTTATGATAAGATATGCTTTGTATTAAAGTACAGGTTTAGATCTCAGATTCTTATGTACGTGAATAAGAAAACCACAAATTTTCTTTCTCAGAATTTCATTGGATTCAAACAAATAGGAGTCCATTTTCTATGTGAACATGCCTTATGTATCATACATTGAAAAGTATCTAGGAATTTCAGATTTTCAGCATGCTGAGCTGAGAAAATCTCAAGTTAAAATAAATAGCTCACTTTTTGAGCTATGATTAATCCCCCGCCGCAAAGCGGGAGAGGGGTTATAGGAATGGCCTTCGTCTGTCTGTCTTTCTGTCCGTCTGTCCGTCCATAACATTTTCGTGTCCGCTCCATATCTCCTATACTGCTAGAAGGATTTTCGTGAAACATGCCTCAAATGTAAACCTAGTTGAGACAACGTGCAGAACACAGGTGAGAGCCAAGTAGGCTCAAGGTCAAGGTCACACTTGAGGGTCATGTGTTTGAACCTTCAATTTCGTGTCCGCTCCATATCTCATATACCTCTTTTAGTTTTGTCATGAATCTTGCCTCAAATATATATCTAAATGAGACGATGTGCAGAACATAGGTTGCACTCATGTTGGCTCAAGTTCAAGGTCACATTTGATGGTTCAGTGTTCATTTCTGGATATTTTTGTTTCCATGCTATATTTTCTTAACAAAGGAAAGTTTTTCATAAGTCAACTACATCAAAATGTTGGCAGCAGCAGGGCAATTTCCATTGGAGGAAAAACATGTCTCCTCTGTCAGCGGCAGGGGATATAGCTGTCCTTTGGACTGTCTTGTTACCACCAGTAGTAGTATATTAAATCTTCATTATTTACAAGGAGGGATCCCCGTGTCACTAGAGCAGAAGCCTTCCCATCAGACAGTTGTAGCTTGTGACCACACAGATCCGGTCCAGGGCTCGCCACACGTCCCTGAACCCAGTAAACCTGAGGTGTTCCGGTTCAAGGCTCAACCAAGGGAGGTTGGGAACCGACCCTTCGAGGATATCAAAGGTACATTCTGACTCCCTTTTAGAAATAGAAATATCCAAGCATAATCACAGCAGTAACTTTTTTCCATGAATTTTGAATAGGTCCGGTTCCCCCTCTTTATGGAAAATTGATGTTTTTCACAAAATTGAGAAAAAATACAGCGGTGTTTCTGCTGATAAAATGTGGGCTATGACAGAATACCTTGAAAATTGTACTACAGTACATCTTGAATTTTCCAAACATAGGGTTCTTATGTAGATTAAAAATATTATTTGATGGTTTGTCAGAGCTTTTAAAAAGTTTGTGGTAAAATTGAAAGAAGTTCTCAGTTTTCTAGTTGAAAATTTATGCAAGATCTAACTGGGAAGCTCAGTTTTTATGCCAAGTAGTTACTGACTTTTTTCTTCAATAGAAAGTTGGGGGAATTTTGATAATTGGCATACACTGGATTAGGTTTGTTGGGATATCAGAATCTTTGATTTATTTTACATATTCTGATTGGGTTACCTGTATTTCTTTGCAGTGGATGAGTGTTCCCCACCTAAGCCCAAACGAGTATTATATGAAGCCAAGTCTTACCAGTCGAAAGAGCAGCCATCTCGTACCTTTCACAATTCAAACAGGGGAAAACGACCATTCAAGAAAAGTTATTCAGAATCTTCCTTGAAAAATTCACAAAGCAGGGCCAGTTGTGCGCCCAACATTCCTGCAGTGAGTAATCGACAACAGGCTGAAAACAGACTTTATTTGTCACATTCGTCAAAAAAGTCCCCTGGATTCAGTAGTCCAGAAATGGAGGAGGAAATAGACACAAATTCAAGATTTGCCAGAGTGACTGACACAATTTCTAAAGCTAAGAAGTTTTCACACCTTCATACTCAAGCCAGTGATAAACATCATACAGAGTCGGAGAGGCTGAATGAGACTTTTACTCTTGATGAGTCTCTATCAAGTGACGGACCTCCATTGCAGGTTCCTGTTATTACAGATTCAGAGAATTTTGTAAAGAGCAAGAAGTGTGCCGTTTCTGATTTGTTAAAGAATTCTGTTTCTTATTGTGGTTCTAAACCAGATCATGTATATTTAGGAGTGTCCGTCATGAACAGTACACAAACAGGAAGTCCTGTGCAGCCATTGTATACCCACAATGCATTGCAAAATGAAGTACAGACTGGTTATGGACCAGAAAATGAGTCTGGGGCAAGTACTCTAGTGGACCAATCTGGAAATAGCCAGAGCAGTTTAGTGTCAGTTTCAACATTGATTGACGGACAGAATCTCTCCTGTGAACTGTCAAGAGAAGACGAGAGTGTGATTGACACAAATAGTGTTTCCACAGAAGGGTTTGCTAAACAAAACGCAGAAGGAGTGAATGGCTTTTCATCAGATGGACACCAGACTGTGGATCAGAGGTCACATGATGCAGCTGCCAAGGCAGTCAGGTCAATTAAGTTTGACCAATCAGTGTCCAGAAATACACCAGTGAAAGGTACTGCAGTATTCTCATCTCTTCAATTATTTAAGAATCAATCATGTCATGCTCATAGTACTTTTAAGCTTGTCTGTTTTTCAAAGGAAATAAGTTGTGGTATTGTCATCACTAATTTCATTGTGTCGTCGTTATCATGAAAAACATTAATGTAGGCCATAATTTCTAAACGATTAAACCTGTCATAAACTTTGCATACTTGTTTATCACAAGGGCCATAACTCTTGGGTCCATTTTAACTTTATTTATCTACCCCTTTTAAATAAAACTCAAAACAGACGAGCGTTGGCATCCGCATGCAGTGCTCTTGTTTACTGAAATCTCAATGCATCAAATGAAAATATAAATATTGAAATGTATTAATCACCTCAAGTGATATCTGTAGTTGGAGAATGCTGTTTGATGAACACTCTTTTTCTGGGAAAAATCAACAATTTGGAAAGAATTTACAACTAAGAAAATCAAAGGGTGAACTTTGTGTCCCAGTGGACATAGATCTATCTGTGACACAGACTTAAAAAAAGGCCCCTTGTAATATTATTATTTTAATATGACACAATAATATACATCTTGTATATCCTGGGGTCGTATTCATAAAGCTCCTTAGTTTTTAAGGAAAATAATTCCTTAACTGGAATAAATCTCCTAAGGTGTTTTACATATAAGACTAAAGGAAATCCTTAATACCTAAGGGAAATCTATGTGATTTTAAGGAAAATTTTAGAGACTAAGGGAAATTTGTTCCTAAGGAGCTTTATGAATATGGCCCCAGATTAGTAAATACCAGATTGATAAGACTTACATTGTGATTTTTTGCAGATGGCCAATAACGGAAACAAGATTAAATTTATTTGGTATGCCTCTGTACTGTTTGTACAGGAGTCACATCCTGGGACAGTTATTGTGATGTGTGTGTTTTTGTTACAGGGAAGAGTTATGCAGCTGCAGTCCTGTCCCCGAGCCAAGACCGACCCCCCTTAAAGCAAGTGGGCGGATGTAACACAACCCTACCTTGTGTCAGTGCAGGGTAAGTAACTAAGTTAGCTTTAAATAGATGGGATAAATTATAAAGGTTTCCTCAAATTCCAGATATTGTGCAGGTTTAGTAGGATTTCAGAGATTTTATTTCCCCCTGAATACCTTGCTATTTTTCTGCAAAATGGTAGGGAATGGTTTATATTTTCAAGAAACTGAGATACTGTGGAAGAGAAGCACCTTTTGAAATTAATCCAGCTGTGTAGGAAGTGTTTAAATTGTGCCTCTAGCAAAAATACACTTTTAAATTGTGAATTAATATGGGCCTTTTAAATTGTGCATGGATCCTGCTACAGGTACCAGTTATTGCAGGAAAAAAAATGCTGGAATTACTAAATGATTAATTTTGGCTTTCCGCAAACCTGCAGAAAACGTATAGGGTTTGTTATGTTTATTCTTATCATTATTATTCTTCTTCTTCCAACCTAATTGAAGAGTTAATTTATATATGTTGCGGATGGCCAAGCAACATGAAAATTAAAATGCTTCAACAAAAAAGTATAAATTTTTAAATCAAGTGGTTTCAATTTTCAATGACGTCAGATTTGACGTCAGCTTCAAAAGTTTGTTCGCGCTCTATAGCCTTCATTTCTGTTCCGATTATCTTGATATTTTCACAGAAAATGTATTTCAGAATGTAGAAGTGCACCTTGGCATTCAAATTTCCAAATTCGAAAATATGAAGATTTCATGACAAAACCGAGATTCAAACTTAGGTCCTAAAAATTTATTTTAGTATTACAAGGCCACCAAACGGGCTAGAAGCATGAAAATTGGACAGCCTAGAGGTCTTCTTTCTTATTCCTAAAGGATTTTTTCTTAAGTCACGTGGTTGTGACGTCATAAAAACGACAAAAAGCATCTATTTGAAAATAAAAATTTGCTCTAGTATCATGACTTTTGACTCAATCTTTTTGAAAATTGTATTGCAGCGATTAAAAAGTTTAAATTTATAAATTCATTTATTTTTAATTTTCAATGACGTCAGATTTGACATTAGCTTCAAAAGTTTGTTCGTGCTGTAGAACCTTCATTTCTGGTCCGATCATCTTGATATTTTCACAGAAGATGTAAGTTAAGATGTAGATGTAGACCTTGGCATTCAAATTTCCAAATTCGAAAAGATTAAGATTTCATGGCGATGCCGGGTTTTGAACTTTGGTCCTAAAATTACATTTTAATGTAACAAAGCCCCCTGATGCATTAGAAAAATGAAAATTGGACAGCATAAAAATTATCATCATAGAGGTTTACATTCTATTTTCTGAAATTAGAATGATTTTCTCTTAAGTCACGTGGTTATGACGTCATCAAAAAGACAAAAAGCATTTCTTAAAGATTTCTCTCGCTCTGGTATCATGAATTTTGACTCAATCTTAATTATCAATTCTAGAGTTAAATTTGAAGTCATGCACACTAAATATGAAGTCAAGCATACTAAAGCAAAAGTTAATCATGTTTGATGGAATGCCTACTTGAAAATCTGAAAACAAACCTGTTCGCATTCTCGAAGATATTTTTTTTCTTGATAAATAGAACGTTAGCTGAACATGTCCCTGCAAAAAAACATATTTTTCTTAGTCACTTGACTTTGACGTCGTTGAAATATAAAAAATCATTCATTTCAATTTGTATTCGCGCTTAAGCGTCATGAGTATTGCTGCCAATCTTAAGCATACCTTAAGGAAGTTATGTTGTGTCACTTGTTTATGACAACATTGATTTGTAAGCAAAATATATTGAAAAGATCAAAAGATTGGATATATTAGCTTTAGATAAGTAATATTGCCGTACCTTAACATGCGCAAAAAGTCCAGAAAATTTCAAGTGATTACGGTATCAAACATGACTTATTCATGTTTTTCGTAAAAGGGCTAATTCATGGAAATCTATTGATTTGAAGAAAGAAATGAAAGCGGTCATTGGGTTGGTTGAGCAAGATCCCATTTTTCTATTGCAGGAATGAGTGCCTGCATTGAATAGTGAATTGTGATACGTTTATGAGTAAATGAGTCGCATTTACAATGAATTATTATACCCCCACAAATGAAATTTGGGGGGGTATATAGGAGTCACCCTGTCGGTCGGTCGGTCCGTCCGTCGGTCGGTCCGGCGGTTGGTCTACAAATATTTGTCCGGAGCATTTCTTCAAAACTACTGTACCTATGTTGATGAAACTTCATAGGTAGATAGACCTTGATGAGAGGAAGTGCAGTGCATAAGAACCATAACTCTGCATGTATTTTGAAAGGAGTTATTGCCCTTTGTCATTTTTAATCTTTTGATTTTGTCCGGACCATAACTCCAATACTAAAGTAGCTAGGTTGATGAAACTTCATATGTAGATTGATCTTGATGAGAGGAAGTGCAGTGCACAAGAACCATAACTCTGCATGTATTTTGAAAGGAGTTATTGCCCTTTGTCATTTTTAATCTTTTGATTTTGTCCGGACCATAACTCCAATACTAAAGTAGCTAGGTTGATGAAACTTCATATGTAGATTGATCTTGATGAGAGGAAGTGCAGTGCATAAGAAAACCACAATGTAAATTCTTAAAGACAGGTTTTTGCAAACAATAAATATGGATGTGAACCATAATTAGACTGCATTTTTATTCTCCTCAGCTACAGATCTTGGGGGCAAATTGTTTTCTTCTGTGTGTCTGTATGTGTGTCTGTCTATCTGTCATAACTTTTTAGCATTGTCCAAAACTTTTGAACCATTGCTCATACTAATTTTTTCACTCACGCAAACTTTTGAAACTGTATTCCTACACATGACAGACTTCTGGTGTGGGTATTGATCACCTTTAGTGATAATATTTTTTTTTGGTATGCTTATAAGCCCAAATCCTATTTGTGAACATTCGTTTTATGTGTCATGTGAATACATCCTGTGTCAAAGATGGGGGTGGGGGTATGAATCACCTTCAGTGATAGTTCTAGTTATAATTAAACCAGAGCCAGAAAATCTATACGGATATCTTATTGCATTTGTTATCACGGCTTTCTGCAAATCTGAAGAAAATGACAAATACATGTAATTCTACCTATCGATTTTTATGTTTTCTAAAGGTTTAACAGTTTTTTTCTAAATCTGTAAAAATAAGCAAATATATGAAGCAAATGAATTTTTGAAAGTTTGAAGGCGTTTATAACGTTAATTTCTATGTAATTAAGTAATTATTTTCATGATTTTGCTTACACATCTGCCTTTGTTTCCTTCATCTATTTTTGCAAATGTAAAACTCAATCAATTTAAAGGTTGAAAGTCATTGAAGTACTTTTTTTCTTTTTTACAATTTTTAGTGTATTTTTAATGTGGATCAAATTGCAATGATTATTTGTTAAGTCATATGCTTACGAAGAAAATAATATTAAATCAAGTATAAAAAAACATTTAAAATTGATTGAATAACGTAAGGAAAAAAATCTTGAGGAAAGTATTATCATCTTAAAATTTTCCTGTTGTTTTTTTTGTGCATGAAGGTTGCGTAATCAAATAAGATCCATATTTATACTTTCTTGATATCTTCTTAAGAAGATAAAAAATGAAGAAAAAAAGATTTAAAGCTTAATTTTGAACATAAGTATATATTTATGATAATGATGCAAGATTAAATACGTAAATCATCATTATTCCATTTCTTTGTATTAACTTATATATTCAATACCTTTGAAATAAGCAAACGGAAAGCCGCTTCGTTTGTATCTTAAACAAACAACTTCTAGTTTTCAATTTGATTTTATAGGATTAAATTATAAAAACCAATCTTTAGATGTCAAGTTATTGCATATTTTAATGAAAGATTCTACATCATTTCTCAGCAGGTATTTGAAGTTGACTTTTTCTTTTATTTTTTTATATCCCAAATTGCATTGTTCTGGGAAGGTTGAAATTTCACAAAATATGTATCCCCTCATTCCATGTCACAATGGATTTCTGATTCCAGGTGCCAGAGTAAGCTAGACAGGAGTGAAAGCCAGACGCCGTCTCCGGACAGTCAGGATATAAAGGAGAATGTGTCGCGGCTCACCCAGCTGGGGCTGCCGTCCCTTGTCGAGTACAGCATAATTAATTGCAATGGTGAGTCCAGAGGGATGAACATTTAGACCTCTATTCTTATTTCTATTCGAAAATTCAACTGGTTCACTCATTAGGTGCTACACTTGCTGTTAGGCAAGTGAAAATTCCTGTTGGTCTTCAAACAAGACAAGTGCATGATGGAAGGTTGGAAATGAATGGTTATGCCTGTATTTATTATAGTATTTTCCCCAACCACGACATACCAAAGTTGTTTTAAAACTGGTTTTTAATAACTCCCTGCTTGGCACTTAATATATATATTGTAAAATGGCCTTCCTAAATGGTTGAAATTTGAATAAAGTAGGTTTTATTTCAGATAAGAACAGACAGAAAAATCAGTCGATGACTCCAGGATACATGCAGGCAACGAAGGCTCACAACCACAGGAAGACCATGAACAACAGCAGGTAGGGTGTAATTTTCAATCCTTTTAAAACTTATGTTCTGCTAAGTGTGGACCATCCCTGGTGGCTAAGTGGTTACAGGATCCGCCTCGGGAGCGGGAGGTTGTGGGACAATCCCTAGCCGTGACATACCAAATTTGTAAAAATGGTACAGGTATAGCTCCCTTTCAGGGAAGTCAGGGAATTTTTTTTTCAAGTCAGGGAAATTTGGAAATTCAGAAAGTCAGAAAAAATCAAGGAATGTCGACCAAACAGCAGGAGGATTATAATGAGGAAAGGCTAAGGCAGTTTCTTCCATTTGGCTTTTTTCAGTCAGTTTGAATTGTCAGATTAGCATAATATTAAATAAGTTCCTTATAGCATCCAACAAAGTACATTTTGTACTCATAGATGATCCATATTTGCTGCAGGATTTGTGCTTAATTTGGTCAGGGAAAAGTCAAGGAATTTTGATTTTTCCTTTTTGTAGGAACCCTGCCTTTCTTGGCACACATCATACAAGGGTAGTTCAGGACTGTTTGGCCTGGTGATAGGATAATGTGACTTGGTGTGTTATCATGCCACGTCTACAGCATGATACTGCAGTCTGGCTAGATCTGTTGCAAGTAGAATTGTATGGTCTCCAAATGACAAATACTGTCGGTTGGACAGTTTTATTAAAACTAAGTGATAACAAATCATGAAACCTCTGCTTCACATAATGAGGAAAAAGTTATATACCGGTAGGTGTCATGCCGGTACGTGTCCCATTCTATCCTACACTCACATTACATTAAGTTTGGTATCTGTTGTTGAACTGCCTTCACACTTTGAATAATGTTTGAACAGTATTTCAGTCATTTTGAGACTTGTCATTTGGAATAATGATTTATCATGATTTGATCCAACAGCAGACAAGTGCAGATAACTGTCATGTCAGGATATTGTCCCGCTAGTCTTGTCCCACCCCTTTATGTCATGACATCCTCTCACATTACACGAAAACAAAGTTGGATGCAGGAGTATCAATCACCTTTTAAAAATAGTTTTGCTTCTTAGATTTTTTTGTAAGTTGCTCATTAGAGACACTTGATAATTAGTCCCTTGTAATTCTATCCCTTCTCTGACACTTCCTGGAGTAATTATTTGCAGTCAGTTGCCAGAAAAGGGGAAAGATGATTAGAAAATAACCTAGAGACCTGCAAAAATAGTGCAGTCATTTGGCAAATTGTCTGCATTTTTAGGGAAAAATCTTGAATGGGCCTTGTATTTGTGCTACAGAATTGAAACTTCATGAATATATTACTCACTATATTACAAAATGGCTAAAATTAATCACCAATCCCCATTTAACTTCCAATAATTCCCAGTGGGGTATTATCCCCACCACAAGTCACCCCTAGGGTTCAATCTGCCACACAAACTAGGTTCGCCCCAAAAATCCAGGGCACTCCATGCTCAATAAAATTCATGCTTCATTCAGAATCTAAAAGTATTCTTGATACTTTAAAAAAAGCTTTCACAAGAATTGAAAAGAAAGGATATCTTTCATGGCATATCGTAGCAAATAACTCAATACTTTTGTCAGTTCTTGTGTATCGTTAAAAGCTTATTGTAGGACTAAGCCTTTGGATTATGAAGGGCCTATAAAACTCGAACCCATGCATGCGTGATGTTCCTGGTTCCAAAATACTGCACTCTTTTCATCCCAGTACAGAAAAGAAGTGGCAAACCAGCGGCCATTCCAACATGACTAAACTAAGATTGTTATATGTTTAACCCCCAACCAGTGTTCACCCATGCCTGTTTACACCAGAGGGGATTATCTTGAAATGTTTCATTTAGGGGTATTAGTGATGCTTTTTTAGCTCACCTGAGCATGCTCAGGGTGAGCTTTTGGGATACTTGATTGTCCGTCTGCCGTCGTCCGTCAACAATTTGATGTTTACACACTCGAGGCCACAATTTTGATCCAATCTTCCTCAAACTTGGTCAGAATGTTTGTCATGATGATATCTCGAACCAGTTTGAAAATGGGTGGGGCTGGATAGAAATGTAGATCAGTAGGTCAAATCTTAGAAAAATCTTGTTTATACTCTGAGGGCAACATTTTTGGTCCAATCATCCTCAAACTTTGGCAGAATATTTGTCATGATGATATCTTTTGTGGATGGGGTCAGAAAATTCCTGAACATTGTTTCACCTCATCATCTTAATTCTAAAGCAATCTGTTTTGTACAGGCAATGAATGATACTTTTCTCAGGTGAGCGATCTAGGGCCCTCTTGTTATGGGTTCTGTTTGTTGAGAGAATTTGTGGAATCAAGTGTGAAGTAAAAATTTGAGGGGTGACTCTGAATAATAAAATACCCCTCCTTCACATAGTGAGCTGGGATCACGATTGTCTTGTCCTACATTCACATTAGGTCAAATATGCCATAGAGCAAGCTTAATTCGATTCTTCTGTGTCAGAGCAGTGAAGTGAGGGTCTTCAACTGCATAATGTAAAGGTTACTCAGTCATAATTGATGACCTTTTACCTTCTATTGATGAAAATAGCCATGTATAGACAGGGTTACCTTTTAGTGGTTGGACCTCCTTGTGCAGTTTGGAGGAAAAGCCTGGGGGGGGGGGGAAGAAAAAAAAAGCCGTCTTTTAGATCATTTATCTACTGTATGGTTTCATAGCTTTGTCAGCCAAGACATGTTAATACAATGGTTTATCAAAAGGGGTGTATCATCAGAGTCTTCATAATATTATCAGAGATCTTTGTTTTCTGCAGGTCCAGGATGCGCAGCAAGTCCAGCTCAAACCTGACAGCCCGCTCCGCCTGGCAGATCTGAGTTACTATGGAAACAGTCTTCGGACACTGTCGCAAAGGCAAGCAGTGTTTTAGGCTTTCGAGGTTGAAGTCACAGGAGTCCAGTTGAAGATGTGCAATAATTGATGTATATAGGGACAATATTGGTCTTTCATGAATATTCTCTGTACACTGATTACAGTGATTAGAGTTTACCATAAAACAATTGTTTGGTACGAAATGATTTTCTGAAGAAGGAGTCTTTGTATATATATATGATTATGTATGTTGAATTGCTTTAATAGCTATTTTGCCTAACTTATTTTCTTTTCAAGAGTTCATGTCCTATCATTTGTAAAATAGTTAAATAAAACTATTTGTCATATTTTGCTATAAACAAGTATACATTTTGATGATTATAATCATTTGATTTTATGAGCTGTAATTTGCAATGCAAAAAATAAAGAATTTTGCCTTTTCATACCGGCATTTATTTTCCTTTTCATACCGGCATTTATTTTCCTTTTCATACCGGCATTTATTGTCAGGAGTGACTTTAAGTAAAAACATATTCTCGTCTCGGTTACCATGTTTAAAGCGGCTGCCCTGGAACTGAAAGGTTGTGGGTTCGATCCCCGGCCGGGACATACCAAAGTCGATAAAAAGTACTGGTAGAGATCCCTTGCTTGACGCTCACTATAAGGGTGGTTCCAGGACTGGTTGGCCCGGTGAAAGGATTATGTGACCTGGTGTCTACGGCGTGATGCTGCAGTGTGGCCTTAGACATTGTCTTCAAATGACTTAAATTGTCTTTGGGACGTAAATCCAAACATATAAGCATATTTATGTGCTCTTAATCATTAACAATTATCGCTACGCTTCATGTCATCTAAGAATAATACATGTACAAAATTGGGAATGAAATGAACTAGCAACAAGCGTTACGTTCGAATGAACGCCATGCCGCCGCAGTGGCCTTAGACCTGGGGGATCAAGGGCATTTTAAGGTCACGGTCACCTCAAGGGTAGAGCTGACCAAGGTGCAAGAACCTGTGGAGGCTGTAGGTGGAAGGACTTCCGAGTTATGGTCAAGGTTAAAGTTTTGTGACAAAGACTTCAGACAAACAGACAGTTCTATCAGATATCGGACAATAGATCAAGTAAATCAAATATTTATTACGATTAATTATTGAAATAATATATACACACAATATTGTGTCATAACGGTGCACATTTATGAAAAAATCTGTTGAGGAGTGACAAAGATATGGAGCGGACACAAACAAGCCCTTTGAACTCTAAGTGTGACCTTGACCTTTGAGCTACAGACATGGGATTGCACGATATATTGCTGCATGATCGTGGAAATAAGATTTTTTTTTGCTTGTAATTCAAAAAGCCATCCTGGAATGTCAGAGTTATGAAGCATGCACAAAAACGACCCCATTTCTGACCTTTGAACTCTTAGTGTGACCTTGTCCTTGGAGCTACAGACCTCGAGAATGCGCGCAACACAATCTAAAATCATATAATTAAGACTCACCAAGATTAAATCCAAAGACACCAGAAACAGAGATTTGTTTTCGTAGAAAACTGATGTCTCCCCCCACCCCTTCCCCTCACACATGTAAACACTAAGGCACACGTTGACATATGCAGTTAAAGTTAAAGGGCTGACTATATTGTTAAAGCTCCGCACAGAGTTGTGGACCTTGTGTGTGACACTTCCTTTCATCGATTTCTTCCATAACTGGAACATAAGAACAAGAGTTATCTTGCAGGCAAGAAATTGGGAAAAAGGGGAATAACTCCAAAAATATTGAGGCCAGAGTTATGAACCTTGTGCATGACACTTTCTCACATTAATTTCTTTCCATAAATGAAATTTAACTTCAATAGCAATAGTCGAACTGGAGTTATCTTAAGGACACGAAATTGTATAAAAGCGGAAAAAATCCCCTCAAGAAACATTGGAAATAGATAATGCTATAGCGTACTGCAGTTCATGTCCATAATGTCTACTCACCTATAAAGCTTTAAGGTTATTATATGTCTCATATTGCATGAGTTATGCTCCAGACAAAACGTAATCAAATATGAAATTAAACAAAGGTCAATAACTCCAAAAATATGATTTGCAGAATTAAGGTTCTTGTGCACTGCAATCCTCCTTTGTGAGGTCTATTCACCAATGAAGTTTCAATTATATGTCTCAGTGAATGAGTAATGCTTTCAAAAAAAAATAAAAATAAAAAAAATGAAATTTAACAAAATGCAGTGACTCCAAAAAATATGATGCGCAGAGTTATAGTTCTTGTGCATGAAACTTTTCAATCATGAAGTCTATCCACCTGTGATGTTTCAAGTTAATAGCTTTCTTTGTGAATCATGCTCCGGACAATGATTAAGTATGAAATTTAACAAAGGGCAATAACTCCAAAAACATGATGTGCAGAGTTATGGTTCTTTGCACTGCACTTCTCCTCCATTAGATCTATCCACCTGTGAAGTTTCAAGCTAATAGCTTTGATACTTTGTGAGTTATTTTGCGGACAAAAAATAAGTATGAAATTTGACAAAGGGCAATAACTCCAAAAATATGAGAAGAGTTACGGTTCTTAGCACTGCACTTCTCCTCCATGAGTTATATCTACCTGTGAAGTTTCAAGTTAATACATGTAGCTTTAATACTTTCCCAGTTGTGCTCCGGACAAAAAGTGTGACAGACCGACAACTCTGACAAAACCAATATGTCTCCCTCATATAAATATCGGGGGAGACATAATGATGAGACATTAAAAAGGCGATAGAATAAAAATGTAATCAAAAGAACATTACCGGAAGCTGATTCTGTTGTGGTCATAAAAAGGTGCTTCATTTGACTCGTTTCTATGGAAACGCATGAAAGAAAATACGGCCTACAAAACCGACAAATATAACAGAAAACAAAGAAAAAAGAAAAATATATCGACCAATTTTCACTGATTTACAAATGGTATTTGCGGAATGTGAGCACATTTACTCTGGGAAACAGATGCGATTAAAGCATACCATAATTCCATCTCTCACTCTCCTGACACATACGCAGCACTTTCCCTTTCCTATGGGGATTCATTTGTATGCACCCAAAACGTAGAATTGCACCATCCTAACACAATTTGTGATCGTAAGAATTACGAAAAATACATGCCCATGCAAATTGCATATTAATTTACCAGGTTTCAGTTTTTACGACGCATCTCTTTGTCTGGTATTACAACATTTAACCGTTCGTGAATCTGGAGGATTTCCCTTGGCTGCTGCAATTTATCACAGACATGACATGCAATTTAGGCATATCTTTATATCCCGAGCGTTTTAGATAACGTCGCAAAATTTAGGATTTAGGACATATCAAATTATGAAGTGTATATTTCGCCTATCACGTCTGTTTTGAAAAGTAAAAACAATATTAAACCGTTATATGATATGTAGCCGACCCGCACAAAAAAATACAGTATAGCCCGTTTATATTGAGGATATTTGTTGGTGGAATATCTTTAATTCATCGAGTGAGAAGGAAAATCAACATTCATTTCCTTAGAATACTTCACTTTGACAGAATATCTTCAGGATTTAGGGCGAGGGAGGCCGTTCCCCCCCAGCTTGCCAAAGAGAAGATTTCTTCCCCCATTACAATCTTTGCTGGACTATGGAGTATGGAATCATTTAGCCAATAGATGAATTACTTTTATGTTGGCGTGTTTGGAACAAATAAATATTATTTACGAAACAAGATGTGTTTGAAAAACACTATGCCCCCTTCTGAGCAAGTCAGATGTCAAAAAAAAAAACTGATTTCAACTGAAAGCCATTCATGAGTGGAGTAAGTATATCAAATATATAGACCTTACTCCATATAGTAATGCTCAACACACACACACACACACACACACACACACTAAAATATTGGAACTGGAGTTTGGCTGCTAAATAGTAAACACTTCTGCTACTTTCTATCTATTTGTATTTTTAATTAAATCAATACCTTGAATAGTTCAGGAGTTATATGCTTGAAAAAAAAAAAAAATCTTGGTTGCTGCACTGCGTCTACTTGCTCTCAGGTTTCAAGTCCTTACGGTATTTTGTTTATGAATTTTGCTTAAAAAATTATAAAAAATAAAGGGAGATTATCAAAAACCAGACATGGTAGAGTTATGGTTCTTAGTCACTGTACTCTTCCTACTTGTCATCTACTTATATATGAAGTTTCAAGTCAATACCTTGTAAGTTTTCAAGTATATAGTAAATAAGTTACTCTCTGGAAAGAAATTCATTGTAAAATTAAATAAAGGGAGATAATTAAACAACTCCATTTAGAGTTATGGTAGTTGGTTACTGCGCTTCCCAATCTCACCATCTATTTATATTTTGAGTTTCAAGTCAATACTTTGAATAGTTTATAAGTTATGCTCCTGATAAAAGATGAAAATCATAGTTAAAAAAAAGGAGATAATTCCAAACTTTGGCCAGAGAGAGTTATGGTTCTTAGTGCACTTCTCCTAGTCACATTCTATCATATATGAAGTTTCAAGGAAACAAACAGACAGGGCAAAAACAATATGCCCCTATAACAGATCTCGGGGGCATAAAAAATATTTTTTAATATTCACGATTTCAAATCTTTAAAATCAAAGTAGTTTCTTTAAATCCGATCAATTCATTTTCAATCGTACATGTATTTTAGGCAGCCAAACTCCAGTTTCAATGTCCCTAAAACTTTATTTAAATAGAAAATAAAATTATATATGTATAATTAAAATAATTTAAAAGAAACTGATGCAAAAATCGGACAGTTTAGATCAGATACTGACCCGAAATAACCCGAAAATGGTCCGCCCGCAAATGCTGGAAACAACACTGGAAGCTGGATAAAGAGCTCTACGACACGTAGAAACATTCAGCAGTTTATAGCTGAGACGTATGTGTTTAAGATTGATAATATTTAGCGCTGAAAAAGTTTTGGTTCCGGATTTTTTTCCCCCCAAAAAGTCATTTCGTGACGACACCGGTTAATTATTATCCTTTCCGGCTAATTATTATTCGAATTTGCAACAATTATGTCCCTTCTATTAAATCATTGCGCACTTCATCTTAATATCGGGAATCACCAGTCGGGAATTATTTTGTTAGGGGGCGTGGGAAAAGGTAATCTATGAGCATAACGCCCCCCGAAAGGAAAATTCAAACTAAAAAAAAAAAAAAATATGTTACATTTCGACAGAATATCTCGAATATTCTCGATAAAAGGACTAAAATACAAATAAAGGATCACACAATTTGATGTCTTATCGGGGATATGCAATACATTGGGGTTAAACCGATGGAAAAATTTTTTCATTGGTCAAAATATAATTCCATACATTAAGTAGGTTAATGTTTTTTAAACGCTCGCTCGGCTGCGCCGAGCTTGAGCGGTTTAATTTGTTAAACCTCGATAACAAACATTAACCTATACTTAAGGTGGAATCATACCTTTGAAATGACGTCGTTCTCGACGTCAAAACCGACGTTTTTGTGAGATTTAGGTTGAGTGCAAACAAGTCGTTTCTTTCTTGTTTCGATTTATATAGAAATAAATTTCTAGTAAACTTAAAGAGGATGAATTTGCCTTTCCGAGGATGTAAATTTCGATGTTAGTTTTTACTCAATTTCCCGCAATTCAGATTTAATTTGGAAAACTAGCATGGGAAAAATATATTCAAAAGTTTCTTATTTATTTTTAGGGAAAAATACCTAGATATTGTATAATCATCTATTTTCGTTGACATTAAATTTCGTGGAATCTGATTAAATCAATTTCGTTGGTACATATATTCGTGGAACCATGTTCTAGAAAACATGAGGTCTATGAAATAATAAGTTTTCGTGGGGATAAATATTCGTGGATAAAGTCATCCAAGAAATCAACGAAAATTAGTTTCCCACGAAAATTAATGATTCTACAGTAGATTTTTTTATTAAAAATTTGTATTGTTTAGCACAGCCCTTAAATAGAGTAATAAAATTTAAAGAAAATCTATCGAGCCGTTTTTCCATTAATTATAATTAAGTTCTCGTCCTTTCATGATTCGAATCTCCGATCAAATTAACAGAGATGAATTAGTCTTTCAAATTATGTAAATTTCCTACGTTATTTTCTCTGAAAAACAACAACAAAACAACAACAACAAAACAACAAAACAACAAAAAAAAAAAAACAAAAAAAAACAACAACATCCAAAACTTATTTCATACCCTGTATTTATTTTTTATTTAGGAATTAACGTTTAGAGTAGAGTAGAGTTGTTGACTAAAAAGAAAATCTATCGGGATATTTATTCAGTCATCAATTGAAAAAAAAACAACATGAATTTAAACGATTGCACCCACGATCTCAATTGACAATTATAATACTCCTATTGGTTAAACTCTCTTCCGCATTTACTTCTACTACGTCTACTACTGCTGCTGCCGCTGCTTACTAATAACACTTTTCCAATACTACACATTACCACTGCTGCTACTTCTAACGTACCAGACCAACTAACAAGCTTAATTATACTACTGCTACCATTTCTGCTACTACTACTACCACGTTTACTACTATTACTATGATTATCATGATTACTAACACTACTATCTATGTTATCAATTATAAAAAAAATTATATTTTAATTGTTTTAAGGGCGTATGCAACAGTATGCCATCGCAATGTTTCGGAATTGTAAAGTGTAACATATATTACTCTAAACTTTCGGCAATAAAGGATGCTGTTTGTATCAATCACATTTTCTTTTTAACTTGTTTATCAATTTAAATAAATTACGGTAAGTATGTTTTACAGATTCTAAACATTGTTTTCTTGTTTAGCATTTGGCAATTACCATAGAATGGGCTCAGTAGCTCCTAGATGAACTAGATGGACTCGGTTAAACTATTCAGTCAAATAAATTGAACAATCATGGATGAACTATTAGCGTGTCATCTATTTATAGATTTTTTAACCCTTTCCCTCATAGACTCATTTTGACGCCCTCAATAGGTACATCATAAAGCCTGATCTGCAGAAAACCACAGTTAAACCATACCAAATTTAATTATAAAGTCCTCATTTCCAGACCACCGAGGAGCAGCGAACAGCATAAAACCTGATCAGCCTGCGAGTTACTCGCAGGCTGATCTGGTTTTATGCTGTTCGCATAGGTCTTTTCATGGTATCCTCTATGAGAGAAAGGGTTCAAGAGATATTTATGTTTAGCTATTTATATGAAAAAGCTACCATTGATATACAATCGTGGCAAGAAAACGAGCACGATGACCTTTCGTTTTTTCGTATTTAGCGCATTTTTTACATGAAATATGCGAAAAAAACACCCAAAAAACATACGCCCTGAACACTGTGATTACGTATAAAGCTCAGTATTACTGAATCGACAGTCTCCGAGAGTTACAAACAGGAAACTATCATCAAAACTCTTCGTTCGCGAGGTTTTTGATATGGAAACAGACATACCTTGAGAAAACACAAGTGTGAAAGGGCAATTCCTTTCCAAATACAGTTTTGGAGTAACCTGGGACCGAACCCGGTCTGCATTAAGTAAGAGCCAGCGAATTAACTGCAACGAATCAGTTTTGGTCTATCAGAATGGCTATCACTGCAAAGAAATATTGAAGTCGTGGGCGTAGCCAGTCTTGAAATACAGTTAAGCACAGTGTCGGGGTTCATGCTTCAGGGATGCTTCAGGGATGCGATGGTAAATTCAAAGTTGTCCTCAGAGGTCTAAATTTAAAAATTCTTTTCTACACACGTGCGTATTTATTATTGTGCGTGATACTCATTTAACCCTTTCCCTCATATAGACTCATTTAACACTTTCCCTCATTTTGACGCACTAAATAGGTACCACATAAAGCCTGATCTGCAGAAAACCACAGTTAAACCTTACCAAATTTAAATTATAAAATCCTCATTTCCAGACCACTGAGGAGCAGCGAACAGCATAAAACCTGATCAGCCTGCAGGCTGATCTGGTTTTATGCTGTTCTTATAGGTCTTTTTATGGTGTCCTCTATGAGGGAAAGGGTTAAATCACTCAATTCAATTGTGAGAATGTAGGTCAGCTCACCCAAAATGCATTATAATATGTCATCAGGGTAGTTCCTGGTACATATTGCTTGTACCGATGTGATTAACATTTCTGAATGCAAATTAATAAAGATAATAAATGTAATTTCATTTTTACACTATAGTTTTTATTTCAGTTATCATTAATCTTTAAATATGAAAACGTTTCAATTATGTATATCAAAGATATCGGATTTCATATCAAACTTAATTTCAATCTTATGCTCACAGAATTCATTATGTATTTTAGACAGCCAAACTTAAATTTTCTTAATCATTGTAAGAAAATGAAATGCGCAAGGATTTAATAGAAGAGACATAATTGTTAAATTCAGATAATTAGCCGGTGTCGACATGAAATGACACTTGGGGAAAACAATCTCCATGCAGAATTGTCGATCGTTTAATACCAACACTCTAAAATACATACGTTACTGCTGTAAGCTGAAGAATGCGTATTCGTTTCGTAGCATTTGCCGGCGGACCATTTTCTAATAGTCATTTCGGGTCAGCACCGATTCAAATTTTTTGCAACAGGTAGCCCCTTCTATTAAATCAATTTAAACTGATGATGATTTGGATAACCGGAGTACATGCATAACTAAATAAATTGATGATAAATAAAACAAAAAAATAATAACACCAGGCCAGTGTCGCTTGTTGGTGTCCATAATATACTGACATGATCTATGGACAAAATTACGCAGTATTATGAAGGGGATATTAAATAATAATAACATAAGTATGAAATTTAACAAAGGGCAATGACTCAAAAAATGATGTGCAGAGTTACAGTTCTTTTGCAGGACATTTCAAGTTAAAATCTTTTATATTTTGTGAGTTGTACTCGGACAAAAAATGAGTATGAAATTTAACAAAGGGCAATTACTCCAAAAAGATGACTTGACTATGACTTCGACAGTATTTCAGCCATATAGCGACATCCAGCTAATTACAGCTGGAGGAAGACCCCGAATGCACGGAGGCATCCGGGTAGAACCACCGACCTACCGCAAGCCAGCTGGAAGGCTCTAAAAATATGATGCGCAGAGTTACGGTTCTTGTGCACTTCTCCATGTGCTCTATCCATCTGTGAAGTTTCAAGTGTTAATAGATTCGATACTTTCGAGTTATGCTCCTGACAAAAAGTGTAACAGACAGATGGACAGACAGACGGACAGACAGACAACTCCGACAAAAACAGTATGTCTCTCCTATATAAACATTGGGGGAGACAAAATAGAGCGTAAACCGGCGGGTATCCCCTTCATAATATTGCGTGATTTTGTCCATAGATCATGCCAGTATATTATGGACACCAACAAGCGACACTAGCCCGGGATTTTTTGGTAAAATTGCCTTTTTTTATTTAAAAATGATAAAATAATTTGAAATCGTTTCCCAAATATATATCGTTAATTTTTAACCATTTTTTTTATATTTATTTTGGGATAGCATTCGAAGCAGTTGCTGTATTTTATGGTGATTCTTATAGTAATTTAGTATTCTTATCTATTTATAATGTACGTATACCGACTGTAATTCTGAAAAAGTCGATTATGCTTCGCCCGCTCTGAGGCTGTGCCTTAGTTCCAACTAAGCTATACCTATTTTCTATGTAGGAAAGATTAACTTTCAGCACAAACAGCAAAAAATAATTATATAATACCCACACAGGTCAAACTCAACCATATCAAACACATTTACATGCATAAATCTCATATTACATAATTAACGTCTTATTTGCTATTATTTACACAAGATATTAAAATCATTTTTGAAATATCATGGTATATTTTAGTGTGGTCTATGGACATGTTAAAGTTGTTTAGCTGGCGTGCGTTCAGTATGCCGAACCGTATGCAACCGGTCGCTTAGTCAGCTACGGAATTTTCTTAGGACCATATATCATGCTCTTCACGTGCACCTCATGCTCTACTTAGGTATACGTGAACATTATGGTTTGTAAGCGTACGGTTGGACATACTGAACGCACACCTAGTTCAATGGCCGCAACTTTCTTTCCTGTCATCTTGAATCACAGGGCATAATTCTAAAAGAGTCTCCAGTAGCCGCCTACAACGAAGAGGGAATAGACCTGGGGGAAACTATTTTGCTTTTAAATTATGGATATTGGAAAGAAACAAAAATCTACGCGAAAATATTTCAAACTAATTCCTACTTCAAGGCCAGGGGATAAAACTTACAGTAAATGTGTTTCGTATTGAAGACTTCAAATCGTCATATGTTCATGTTAGCTTCTCAGGATGGAAAAAAGCATCTGCATCCATTAATGTCCAGCTCAGAATGACCACTCACAGGCACCACTATACAGGTCTACACAAGAAAATCATTCACCCGTAACACAGGTATACAGGTAGAATATTATCAGCACTTCAAAAGTACTGAGTGCTGAAAACTTTTGTGACACATATCATTTGATGTCTTAGCTTAAGCATTCTAAATGTTCTGTTAAAATTTTGAATCGATTTATGTCTTTATTTTTTTATTACTAAATTACTTCTATATATTATCAAATATAACACTGAAATATCATCGGTAATTACTTATTTACAGTAAATCCCTATTATATCAATTTCGGATATCTCGAATTTCATGCTATATATAGTAACAATGCGATATTCCTAAGACTAATGGGGAGAAAATAAAATGTTCGATAAATCGCAAGGCCCGGAATTCCGAGAGTTTTCTTCTTGAGCTCATTTCTTATTACAGGGCTTAGTTAAACTCCCCGAACTGTACATGATACTCGGATAATCGCCGACAATTCGAGTTTACTTATCATATATCTATTTTCTGGTCCAACTCTTCCCTTTCTTTATTCAGTGCAGACAGTAATAAATATGTACCTTGAAATTTCAAATTCCGTAAGATCTAACTGAAGTTAGTACATATATCGACATATCTTTCATACATCGACCTATCATACGTCGATCTATCTATTTAACATATCCAATTCCCCTCAACGTTTCTTTCAAATGTTATCAGACACTCACATCTCTAACAATTATAATTAATTCCATTTAAAACATAATATTCAGTCATAAATAATATATGTATATAGTTTTCAAAATTCCGATGAACAGTGTTAAAATATGTGTTTACCAATGCAAGTAAATGCTACAAAATAATTTGTAGAATCCTTCAGAAAGATCGATATGTGTAAGTTTGAACTTTATTATTATACGTCGAGGCAGAGACTTAAAAACAGAGATTGCAGCTTTCCGAAATAACGCGCTTTATCGCGTGCCTTGATAGTTAAGAGAGCGCGCCCATTTGTCACACGGATACCGGACATTTTGAATCTTCCAGAAAAACAATTCCTTTCAACATACTTTTAGTAAATCTACTGATTTAAGCTAAAGTGAATTAAGTTAAGGACAAAAGTGCACGGGTGCATGATTAGAGTACTTATTATAGTTCAGTTTAATTATAATTAAGAGAGAGAGAGAGAGAGAGAGAGAGAGAGAGAGATGGGGGGGGGGGAGAGAAACGTGTAGCTAACTGGTCTGATATGACTAAGCGCAGCATGAGAAAACGAGCCTCGTGTATGTGCAGGATTAATCCGTGATTTTTGCCGGTTTGGGTCTTCTTGTTCTTTTAACTGGTGTTAGAAGGGTATCTTAATACTATCTCGCCATGTGGTCAATCAACCCCACTGATGTTTGTTTATATCAAAAGTAATCGAACAAATAACAGACGAAACAAAATAGCCATATCAATACTATATAACTTAAAATAGCCATCGGAACTTACCATAAATATGCATTTGATTTTCAATCTCCGTCTCGTTGAAGTCTCGTTGGCCGCGCGCGACTTTAGAAAATCGATATGGACAAAGAATAATCTGCCAATCTCTGTTTTTAAGTCTCTGGTCGCGAAGAGAAAGAGAATATTTGTCGTATATATTTGCATTCTAGGATGAACTATAAAGTTAAATTACGGACCGAGGGGAAAATGAAATGCTCTGGGAATGAAAATGCTAAGAAGGTCGAGATATTATTTTCTCTTATTTTTTTTATTCCATTCCCCATTTTCTTTGGTGTCGTATGTGTAAAACAATAAAGTTTGTATCAGGACAAAGGAAATACCCCAATAATGTATGATGGATCCTCGGATATCGATCCTCGCAAATCTTTCCTCGAGGGATCGATCCTCAGAAATCGATACTCGGAATTTCGATCCTTGGAAATCGATCCTCGGAAAAACACTCCTTAGAAATCGTAATATTACTGTAGTACAGTTGAGCCTGTATTAGCGGTCATCTGTATTAAGCGGCCAGCCTATAGTAGCAGCCAGTGTTTATATTACTCAACTAGCATTTTGATGTATGTTTAACCTTTATTTGGCGACCATCTCTATTAAGCGACCACGTTCTCTTGTTACTTTGGCTGACTGCTTAAAGACAGGTTTGACTGTATATCTGTTCAAAATTCGGATGAACTGTGTTTGAATATGTGTTTACCGGTAAATGTCAAAAGGCTAGGAACATATAGTGTTGTTACTTCTCTTATGCATTTCATCCTCGCCCATTTGTTTCTCAAGAGTTAAACAATGAAGATCGCCCCTGAATAGGAAATAAACCTAGAAAAAAGAAGAGTGCTCGAAAATCCGCACCACGGAAATTCGATCTTCAGGAATCGCAATATTACTATAATATATCAATATTATTTCCTTTTTACAAAAGCAAGGCATGACACGTGTCTTCATTATGCTGTCAAGGCTGGGCAATAAATAAAAAGGAAGTCATTATGTCTGTAATTTCCAATATTTTCTCTTTAGTATAAGTGTCTCATGTGAAATGAAAAATACCACGTGATCCTATTTTCCGCGAACTACCATCCTTGCTTTTCCACACCTCCATTTGAAGAAGTTACTGCAAAGGCTGAAAAAGATGAGTAGGGAGAGATCATGACTGCGTCTAATAGTCTGTTAAGCGAGAAGATATAACCCTAAGTCATACTTAAGGAATAATTTGGATCATACCGAATTGAACCACTCAACATTTTGATAGGGGCTCCTATTCATATTATTACTTGTACATTTGATCGATTTTTTATTACCAATTTGTGTTGTTTTTAGCTCGACTGTTCGAGGAATAGTGAGAGCTATACCACTTACAGCATCGGAGTTGGTTAAACCCCCCCCCCTTTTTTTTTTAGAAAAGTTAATATCTAGTAATTTAAAAAGAAATATTTTCTTAAAACTTTCTTTTATAAGGTGGATAATTCTGGCAAGTCATATATCTTTGCTAGCAGCTACGATTATTGATTTAATCATTGAACTAATATGTGCCATAATGGTCGAATGCGCTGTCTTACAGACAGCCTTGTTATATATTATATTTTCAACGACCGCTTTGCATTGTGGGGAGCTGGTTAAGTTTGACGCGTTCGTCGAATTTCATTGCTTCGAATCTATTCTGTATTCTTTAAATTATAAGATCTAATTCTTTTCTCAGATTAAGTTCACATGTTCTGTTCAAATACGATAATCCTTTATTCTGAACTACATAACTGTGACCTTGACCTTTATGTGACATATTGAACTTTCCGAATGTGTTTCCACGTAATGGTCATGCAGCCGTGGAAGGGACATGAATCGCCGCCCGTGATACGTCTAAGTTAATCTAATTGCTTTGCAAGGAGTCTAAAATGTAGCTCTTTCCAATTATTGTATATTATGGACTATTATGCTATACAGTGAACAATAAGTGGCCCTTATCAAACCTTGAGTGTTATATTACATTCAACAGCAGGCGATTTGTAATCATTATCCAGGGGATTGAATTTGCAAGCACCTGGTGTCGGGTTTTACCGACAACACTCAAGTGAGACTCATTTTTTTTAAAATTAGATATAACGTTCACACAGGAATGGTGTAGGGACGAGGCGGAAAGGAAACAAGAAGTGTTCTTTGGGAAAAGTATAAGAAACAAAGTGTGGCAGACAGACGGCGAAAAAGTTATCTCTATATGCCATCTCTGCTTACAGCAGGTGACACAAAAATGACATTACCATTCAAGTGTTTGACCCATTATTACAAGAGTATCCATTATCCTAAACGTTTTCTACGTATGAATAATTGTTTTGGCCGAGCGATTTTTGTCCGGTGTTATAAATCAATGTCCCTGATCTACTGACCTCCATCCCATACGTTTGTTTACAACAGCGTCTTGAAGACTCAGATCGGTCATCTCGTTCCTCGGAAAGTCGTCTGCAACAGAAAATCACGTTGACCACTAACCCCAAAGGAGCGACATGTAATAAGACCCGACCCCGTGTTCTCGAAAATACTTGAGGTAGTTCATCATTAACCCTTTCCCTCATATAGACTCATTTTGACGCACTCAATAGGTACCACTTAAAGCCTGATCTGCAGAAAACCACAATTAAACCTTACCAAATTTAATTACAAAATCCTCATTTCCAGACCACTGAGGAGCAGCGAACAGCATAAAACCTGATCAGCCTGCGAGCTACTCGCAGGCTGATCTGGTTTTATGCTGTTCGCATAGGTCTTTTCATGGTTTACTCTATGAGGGAAAGGGTTAAATTATAATAAAAAATTCCTTCAACTGTTTAAAAGACTTCAATGCAGATGCAAACATCCATGAACTTGGAGTTACAGTATTCTTTGCCCTAAGCCTATTAAGGCTTGCATTTTCTATAAAAATTCCCACGATCACTTGATGGACCATAATCGCAATTTTATGATGGACAGATTGCCTTAAGTACGATCTCGATCAGGCTCAAATTTGATTAATGCCTCAAATCTGAATTGAAACTAATGAGCATAGTTTGAGTTTGAGTATGAAAATCCTACTTTAGTACCATATTTATTTTCGATAAAACGGGGTCAAATGGAAACTACAGTAAAAATTCGATCATTCGAGGGCAAATGGGAAAAAATGAAATAATTGGATAATCGTTAAACTCGAAAAACCCGAGAACACGCTCCCTGATTCTGTTCTTTACCATACCGGGACATAGGATTCGCCACGAATTAAGCGTGCTGCTTTGTGGCATAGCAATATTTCTGTACTTATGAGACAAAAAACATGCAGGTTGATCAGGTTTGATACTTTAAACACAACTCAGTACATTGGAAGGAAGCGGTGAAAAAAACAGGGTCATCATTACTTTTTGTCTAATTTTTGTTTTTGTGCTATCTCATGGTGAAAAATGATATGAGTACTGACATGATTTAGAGGTAAGGGCCAACACATAATTGCACTGTCTATTTCATAACTGATTGGTTTGTTTGATTAGGTTTAACGTATACAACATTGGAAGACTTCTACAACATAAGCCTGAAATGGTTTTCTGAATAAATAAATAAAGACAGAAAGAAAGAAAAAGGGAAAGTAAGAGAGAAAGAGAAAAAAAGGAGCGATAAATAAGTTTACAACGACTACACTCAAGCTATGTCGCTAATGTTGTTGGTAGGAGGTGATGGTGTTCGCTTGACCATTAATATGGGAGGAAACCAGAGTACCTGACAAATAAAACATGTCCAATCCAAATACCCTTTTATATACAGCGCCGAACCGATTTTGGCTCGAAACAAGGTTGCATCGGTGACAACCCTCAACACCTCCCGAACACCCCTTTTATTAACCCTTTCCCTCATAGAGGAAACCATGAAAAGACCTATGCGAACAGCATAAAACCAGATCAGCCTGCGAGTAACTCGCAGGCTGATCAGGTTTTATGCTGTTCGCTGCTCATCAGTGGTCTGGTAATGAGGATTTTACAATTAAATTTGGTAAGGTTTAACTGTGGTTTTCTGCAGATCAGGCTTTATGTGGTACCTATTGAGTGCGTCAAAATGAGTCTATATAAGGGAAAGGGTTAAACCACTCAATTAAACACACGTATAAGAACAGGACAGAACATATTTCATATATAGATTTGCACAATGTACATCATCTTCAATACAATTTTATCACACTACAATATCACGAAACAAAATTAAGAAGTGAAGTGGGGATGAACATCCTAATTAATTATTTGGCTATTTTTCCTTATACTTAAAGCTGCCTTACTAAATTTACATAAATTTAACAAGGTATTTTTTTAGTTGTTTTCAGAGGTTCTATAAAAGCTCCTTTTTTATACATATATTTCTTATATTTATGGAAACGTCTACACATACATATAAAAAGATATTCATCTTCAATGTCACCAGAGTCACATTTGGGACAAATTAGAAATAATTAAGCTGAAATAATTTACTCTACATTTAACCCGTGGGTAACATAGGCATTCAAGGGAAAGACTATCAGAAATTCTTGTGTTGAAATTCAACCCATTTACAATATGACAGGATTTCAGTCCATTACTGGAGTCATAGAAACATTTTCTTAAACGAATTATGTACATGGAAAACGGATTTTTTTTTTGAAATGATGACACGTTTCTATGACAACCCGTACGTAAGTAACAATACTTACCAATTATTGGATATGCTTCTACCAAGCTGTACAGAGTGATGGCAAAACATAACGAAAGACACAGCCAGAACGCAGACCCCATCTGAAACATACACAAACTCTGTCTCTGATTTCACTAAAAATAGCCGCTGGCCGCTGTGGGTTCGAGCCCTGGACTGGACATGGGGTTTTTCATATGACATACTTTATTAGCTGGTCATTCGCAACACCTCGCCTATTTCTACGAATATCTAACGGGTATGTCCGGGGATTGCCGAATCGATACGATTGTAAGCAGGTTTGCAGTATGTAGTGGTTAACCCTTTCCCTCATAGAGGAAACCATGAAAAGACCTATGCGAACAACATAAAACTAGATCAGCCTGCGAGTAACTCGCCGTCCTTCAAGTACAAGTAGATGGACGTCGTTTTATGACTGAAATACTGTCGCAGCGAAGGTAAACGTCGAGGCAACAACAACAACAACATTTAAAATAAGTAATTACCTGAAGACGAGTTTTGTAACCATATTATAAAATATTCATCATTATTTTCAGTTTGATTTTTTTAAAGATTCTTTAAAATTAAGATCTCTCCCTCCCTCTCGTGAATTATCCTTGACCGCAAGGTTTAAAAATATAGCCATAATAATCGGAAAATTAGGCATCAAAAAGAAGAGATACTAGCACCGCTCAAAGATTTAATGACAATATAATCTTTTTTTACTTTTTTGGTATATTGTCAAGTTGGCATATTGTTCGCTTAAAAGGGGTCAAATTAAATCTCAAGGAAGAAACTCTCGACAGCTCAATCAATTTTTTTATCATTAATAAAATCAATCACGTGAATGCCGAGGGAAACGAGCACTCCCAAGAGAAATCATGGCAATAAACGCTCACTTAAGAAGTAAGTAAACGTTTCAGGAGATGATAATCACTTCTATATATAGCAGATCAGGATTGATCAGGGCTGAATTACAGCGTTTTTTAAATGTTAACTTGGCTAAATTCGTGCCATTATGACGCAAAGCGGATGATCATATATGCCTTATGCGGTATAACGCGGTAGACGAGTGGTATATGATGCATACTGTTGTAGGATAAAAAAAAAAAAAAAAAAGGACACTAAGTTTGTATATATAAATAAAACAATCTGGGAACCAGAGCGTGTCCAAAACATGCCTCAGTTAAACCTGTGGTACTAACCATGCATACCATTTACATACGTGGAAGTATGCTTAATTGATATATGTATCACTGCGATATAAAATTACCCGAAAATTTATTACCCAGACAGTGTTTAAGCATTATTTTTTTAAACGGAAGCTACGTAATGGATTACATGGATTAAAAACCCGTATTAAGAAATAAGTTATATTTCAATGTCAAGTGACATTTTCATGTGTTTTTGACGATTCCTGATGTAATTTTCACATTTTCATAACTAAATGCAGTAATAAAATACTGTAGAATCATTAATTTTCGTGGGGGACTAAGTTTTTTATTTTTATTTTATGAGCAGCTTTATCCACGAATATCAAATCCCACGAAAACAGCTCATTTAGTGGACCTTACGTTCTCTATGACACAAATCCGACGAATGAATATACAAAATAGAAATTAAATTAGATTAAATTGACATTATTACAGATTCCACGAAATTATATGTCAACAAAAATGTATGATTTTACAGTAATTTGTTTGCTGTCAATACGGGGCTTTATTCTGCACGAGGTAGGCAAACTTTCTCTCTGACTGACAATACTTCGAATACGAAATATACACTAAGCTGACTCAAGAGTCATGTACTGTATTTGACAATGGGTTCACATGCTATCACTTAGTCCCTCGTTGTTGAAGGTTCAAGCCCCGATCCGGCCACTCAGATTTTTCATGTAAAGAAACCCCTCCAATTGGCTTTCGGTGGATCAGTAATTCTACCCGGGTGCCGCTGTGCACTCAGGGCCTCCCCCCACCCGTAATTAGCTGCACGTCGAAAAATGACAGACGGTAAACTAAAAACAACAACAACAACAACAACAACAACAACAACAAAACGTCTTTAACTTCAGCCAGACTTGAGATTGTTTAATCATCTTGTGTCCTTCCAGAAATCCGCCAGCTTTATTTGCAGTGGCATATTTTATTACAATCTGCCATGGCTTAATTAAATGTGATGTTATAACTTTACAAAATGAGAAAGAAACATGCACAGAAAATAATTAATAAAATGGAAGTGTAAATCAGCATTAAACTTAAAAAAATATCCATACCTTTCAAGGAATATTTAATTATGTTCAGTCGTATCAAATCTCGCTCGGCATAAAATGTCTAGCTCATTTTGAAGACAAACAAAATATCCATAAAGTTTCAGGCCGTAATTTTATCTTGGCAGAAAATGTAAATCTAAACTATCAATTTACAAAACTATTACATGCGCGGATTCCAGCATTTTTTTTCAGGGGGATCCGACAGGGATAATTACCATGTCCAGTTCCAACTATGAAATTCACCATACGTGGTGGTGGTGAGGGGGTGGGGGCGTCTCTGAAATCACAGTGCGTGTGTGTTGGGGCGGGGGCGGGGGGGGGGGAGTCACCGTGATTTGATGTCAAAACACTGGATTTTTAAAATCTCTTACTCGGGGGGGGGGGGGGGGGGTCATTCCTCTTACCCTAGGGGGATCATACATACACCTTTCCCCCCTCTTTTATGCATATTTTAGGCATAATTACTAAATCTCAGGAGGGGTCCGGACCCCCGCCCCCTCCTCTCGATCCGCGCATGCATTAAACAAACGCCGATTTCAGGACTGTATTAACCATAAGAACACACAGATTTTATCATTTTAAAATATTGGAGTTGGGGTACAAGATAAAAAAAGGGTGTATGTTTAAGTTTGGTTTAAAATGAATTTCAACTTGATTTATTTTACATGTAAACTATTGCGTGAAACTATAAATTTTACTTGTGAGAACTGCTGCGTGAAACTAAAGATAGCTATGGTCTATTTCCGTAGAAATCTTACAGGTAATAACACGAGGAGTCACGGGTCATAAATTTGGCTCGAGACCTATTTCATTTTTAAGCAATTTCATCAATATGCGATGTGCCATCAAGAGACTTTTAAATTTTAATTTTTTAAAAAACAACAACAACAACAACAATACTGAAGTACCATTGGCAGTATCAAGTGATTGAATTTGATACTCATCCATTTAATTTCACCCGATGAATTTAGTAAATGAGAAAACTGACAACAAAAAGGGTTAAACATAACTTAAAAGCTATCAATGTGGTAAATAACATTATTATTTTTGCAAATTTCTTTGATTAGTTATACAAAACAATATTATATTCACATTCGGTAAAAGTTACAGTCGCAGAACGAAGAAAGCCTGGCAAACTTAACTGAAAAGAATGCGTTTTTTTTCTACTTTTGCATAAATTTATTTTGTCAAATAATTTCTTCAAAATACATTGCAATATCTAGTTAATTTTGCGAAAATGCATAATGTGTCCGGTGATTGACTTCTCATGCCATTCGTTTGAGTAAATAACCCATTTATCACGCGTATTTAATTCATATTTCTTATAGAAAACGGCGAGTTTTGCCAATAGACCATTTCACTCCGAAATGAGACATAAACCTACGTAAATCAACGAACAATTCCCGAACACAAAATCTACATGCTGGTGTATAATTCCACACATTGTTCAGTGGGAAATAAACATACATTTGAGAATTCTCCACAGTCAATGATTGGCCAGTATTATAAGCGAATTATAACGGGAAATGCCGATCCTCTGGTGAAATGGTCCATAAGCTTGTCGTTTCTGTTATTGTCTATATATCAAAAATAAAACGGGAGCGGGAGGTCGTGGGTTCGATCCCCGGACGCGACATAACAAAGTTGTAAATAATGGTACTGGTATAGCTCCCTTGCTTGTCGCTCATTATATAAGGGTAGTTGCAGGACTAGTTGGCCCGGTTTCAGGATAATGATAATGGGTGTGGTATCATGCCCAGTCTACAGCGTGATGCTGCAGTACGGCAGCACTATATCTGTCTCTGCTAGACATCGTCTCTAAATGACTGAAATACTGTTGGTGGGACGTTAAACCCAACTAACAAACATAAATAAAATGGTGCATATCATGGAGTATCTTGACCAAATACTGGGTAAATATGGATTATGCGTTTTTATCATTTTCAAGGATAAGGTAACCGGTAACTTGTTTAGCCGGTATCAAAAAAATGGTTACGTGGCATCGAAGAATCGCGAACCATAGAAAAGTCCATTACTGGAAATAATATCCTTGCATGACGAGCGACTCGAGTGTTTACATTGCGTGACGATATAGCAATAAGAGATCTCTTAACATCAATCCTATTGAAATTAAAGGTATCACTCTTAGGTCTAGATATTATATCCCATGATGCACAACTGTCTTATATTTTGACAAATAGCTAAGGAAAGGACGATAAAAAGAGTTACATGAATGTATGCGCATGCGTAAACCAAAATCAAAACTATTTTACGAGAAAGAAGTGTAAAGCAAAGTAAATTAATTATTTATTTCGTAATTAAATCAGTTTTCAAGAATAACAGAAGTCGATAAACCTTGGGGTTTGTTGTGCCATTTATACGCATTCCTATCACTTATTCCAGCTTTCTAATAAGGCTATTTAGTAACTAGAATAAAATGCTAATTAAGGCAGTAATACAGTGATTTTGACTGACAGGTTGTTACCATTTCATTAGCGTTGTTAAGGATTGAGTTTTCGATGTTGCTTCTGTCAGTTACACCGGAAGTCACTTAGCGCCTCGATCCGCTTTGACACGTGAATGCAGTCCAGTGGACACAGCAAAACATGGGGCCGTGAGAACGACTCGGTCAAGCGTTATTATAACATAACTGGGCCTTCCTAGGTGCAAAGTACTGGGCCAACCAAAGGACCAATAAAAAGGGATTGACATATGTTTTCCAATCGACGTAATTTAGATAAGTTAAACTAAACTAAATTTTGACTGTGGTATCAATTAGAGCGGGGAACATCGGGCTAGATTTGTACAACGGCTTACCGCGATTTTTAGGTAAATACCGTGGTACGTACCACGGTATACCGTATAAAATATTCCGGGACTTGTGTTGAAGACTATTCTATATATTACTTACAACAACAAAGTCATGCTCGTTGCTGTCAGCCATTTTTTTTAATTTCATTTCAATGTCATTATTGGTGACGCATGATTATGTTAAAAATGTATTTCTAATATTAAAATGAAATTGATACATTTATATCATATCTATGCATGTTTTGATGTTTTAAACAATAAGGTTACCATTAACGACATAATTATTGAAAATTTGCACTCATTCATTTCCATAATACCGAAGTACCGGTATTCCGGTTAAACCGCGCACCTCTAGTATCAAGCCATTAGTCGTACCCATGATATGGTACTAATACAAAGCAAAGTCTCTTTTCGCTAAATTAAAGATGAATCCAAAATATTATTTCCCTCGTGACTCGGAAAAGTAAAAACTAGTGCATTCCTCCAGAAATTATTAAATATAGTTGATCGTTTCGGTACTCTGCAGCCATTTCGGTAATTTCACGATTGTTTAAAAAGTCTGCTCTGTTACAGACATATTGGGATTCCTCCATTTTGTAAACGTTTGTAATCCATTAAAGCTCTTTAAGACGTTGCCTTGGGACAGGACGATGTCTGACGACGTAATTAAACTACCCGGGTTCAAGAACCAAGTCTCGCAAACGGTAATTGCTGTAAAATGGCTTTCATGCTCACTAAAAGACGGAAGACGGAAACATGCTTTATTTTTTATCAATTTAAACGTGCACTTTCTTAGTATATTTTGAAAATATACAAGCACTTACTTTTAATTATTTCAAGCGATCAATTCTGGTATTTTAAACTGACACCACCCTAGGGATAATTGTGCGATATTTTTGTATCTTCGGTCATGGCCAATAACATCACAAAATGTTGCAAAAATCATTGCTATCCATTTATAATAATGATTAATCAGACTTTTTTATTTGAATCGGATTGATTATCTTTAACAACACAAATATTTATTAGTATTAAATAACCGAGGCAGCACATATTCCCCCCTTTTCACCCCCTTTCTCATGTTTATTCCATGTTTATCGCTATATGACTGAAATACTGTCGAAGCGACGGTAATCTCAAATAGTCAAGTCAATTTATATATAATTAATTATATGATATTTTGTAAGGTGTTGCAGGGGATGGCCCTCCCCGGCATTTGATTTACACAAAATGACGGAGAGAATAAAGTATTTACTGTAAATATACTGAAAAAAGGTTTTCTTCGTAATATTTATGTATTATATGATTTATTCGTACAACGTCCTATTACAACTGAAATATTTTTGGGTTTTACAAACAAAACAGTATCAAAAACAAATCCATGTGCTCTATTGTTTAAACCAACCAAGTAAACCATTGACTACCCGTTATCTCAGTAGAGCTATATTTGAGAGCATTGGAGAGATTGGGCTAGTATAGCCTGGTTTGAGGCAGTAAACATAAACATGTTCATACATATATATGCATTTGCAATTCTGCAATTTGTTACACATTTTAATGAAATAAAAAGAAGTAAACAACTTGTACTATACCTGATACCTGGCAACAGAAGAGGTTTAGCGTGGATGTTTTTTGCACTATGAATATCTACAATATATTAACGTTGAATGCATAAAAATATACCCGGTCTTCTCGACTACACTGTCAAGGAAAACGATCCTATCAAGATACCCCGAAATTGCATACATCGCATATTTGATTTATACTCATTTATTTTCATCTCGATTGGGAAACATATTTTACGACTTATGATATCCTTTCTAATCAGCCCAAGGTTTGTACCAGTACTTTGCCCATGGGACGGTCCTATAATGTCTTCGGATCCATAATCAATGACGCTACCACTGGGTCACGGCGCCATTATCAAAATATCGTACATGTCTGATCAGGGTCTTCTCTGTTTGCTCAGACATTGTTGTATCTCAGGAGCCCTCACAGTACATATAGCATTTAACGGCTATCGTTCAATAAATGTTCATTTTGTTATGAATATGCAAAATGTTTTCATGAGGTAAGGGGTTAAGAATTAAGACTGTTTTCATCATATTGTATTAAAATTAATATTACATTTCAGAAGGCCTCGTGTAAAGAAACTTTACTAACAATTTTTTGTAATCTTACTGAATTACCTTCTATGAATAAAAATATCATGTGATCACCTTGTACTAGTAATGTTAATAATCATTATAATCGTAATTAATGCAAGGAAATCCAAATTATTATATCATTATTAATGCATATCATATCATTGATGATAACATAATGATCACATGATATTTTTTCTGTGATGATAGCATAATACTAATAATTACGAAATATATCTTGAAAATTAAAAAAAAAAGCTTCGATATAAATGATAAAGATGTACATGCAATAAGTAATCGTGGTACAAGAGTATAGTTTCGGAACAATCCACTGTTTATAAAACAAAAGTGTTCCTTCGAGCACGTGTGCCACCTGCTGAAGCGTGATGGAAAGAGTGTGACAGACAGAAAAGGGGAATAACTAAAGGATATTGATGCCAGAGTTATGGGCCTTGTGCGTGACAATTCCTCTTGTCAAGCTCTGTTCATCAATGAAAATTTCATTTCAATAGCATAGTAGAGCAGAAGTTATTGCAGAATAAAGAAGTGTGACGAAAAGGTTGGAAGAAAAAGGGGAATAATCAAAAAAAATATTGATGCAATAGTAATGGACCTTGTACATGACAAATTTTCTTGTCAGAGTTTGTCCATCAAGGAAATTTCATTTCAATGGCATGAGAAACGCAGGAGTTATTGCAGAACAAAACATGTAACTGTAAGACGGATGTAAAGACGATGGAGAAGTGATCCCACATGTCACCTCTGTTTACAGTAAAATAAAATCATTTCGACGTGAAGTAATGAACTGTCATAAATTGTTACCAAAATAGTAGTAGATGTAATTTAGGTGCATTACGATATGATTTAGTATGTAGGAACATAAATATACATACCGTCATACCTAAAAATGTCCGTAATTAAAATTACATGTGTATAACATGCAATTCACACACACTTACATATCTTAGTAAATAAATAATTTCACAAGAGAATCGGCAATATTCGGTATATTTCGCTGATTTAAACTCATTGGCGTGGAAAAATCTCAAGTGTATGTTTATTTCCCATTGAACAACGCGTAGAATTATACACCAGCATGTAGATTAGGTGCACGGAACAATAACATTTCGTTATCAGGAATAACGACAGGTCTACGTAAGTAATTATATATTTGCTGATTTATAAGAATGTCATTTTCAAAAATATTTTCATGTTTAAATTCTCCATTTATCAATTAAGGGTACAACAGTTTTTTTTTCTTCAAATTTAATTCATTTGCATCAAAAACAAACAACAACAACAACAAAAAAAAAAAAACAACAACAAAAAAACAAAACAAACCAACAACAACAGCTGATAAATTATTTTATAAAAA
>CM037778.1:17686467-17736467 GCA_021229015.1 Solen grandis | reverse complement strand
CACACATCAAGTAGATTAGATTCATATAAATTGTTTAAAAATGATCTTAAAATTGAGAAATATCTGAATTGCATTAATATTAATAGATATAAAGTTAGTATGACAAAATTTAGACTCTCCTCCCATAACCTTTTAATAGAAACCGGAAGACACATTAATGTAAGCAGGAATGAAAGGATATGCCAACACTGTTCAATGAATATGGTAGAAAATGAATATCACTTTCTATTGGTATGTCCAAAATATTGCGATTTAAGAAAACAGTTTTTACCTCAATACTATTGTCATTGACCTAATTTAAGAAAGTTTAAAACTCTTATGTCAACCCAATCAACAAGAATAATCAATAATCTGGCTAAGTTTATATATTCTGCTTTTTTAGTAAGATCTTCTCAAGTCCAGAATATTTAGAGAATTAAATCATAATATACATGTATTTTGAAATGCTGCTTAAATACTTTATTGACATTACCAACTATTTATTGTGACTTCTCTGTTAACTGTTTTGTAACACTCTTTGTGTATGCTTTATTTTTGTGAATTTCTGTATTTGGCTATGAACATGTCAAGTTCTATGCTAATAAAGATATGTTATGTTATGTTATGTTTACATGCACTGAAATACACACACGTGTGTATATATTCTCCAAATCACCTGTCACATGCATTTGATTGACAGATCAGCCAAGGCTGTGTTGAATTCATCACAGAATCCATGCATCACTAATTCTTGACAGTGATGCGCCATGTTTGTGTTGATAATAATTATGCATTTATTTTACCAAAAGAGTGATAGCACTGATTACAGCATTAATATTAAAAAAAATGTCCAAGAGACAACCGTTAAATTTGAAGGGAAAAATTCAAATAGGAGTCATTAAAAAAGACAAAAATTAATTGGCCCCGGAATGATCACATGTATGTCAAACGCGAAAGGTAGCCAGTAAGTAAAGAAAATAAAACAATTGATTTACTTCCCAGAGCAAATATGTGTATTTTTTTGTCTCAACGTCTGTTAGTTTGTAATTTGGGTCATCCTGATTTAATGATTGAAATCCTTCTCTATTATATAATCTTAACGGAGCTGTATTTCAATAGAGATTTGACCGTTTCGTTACATTTTGGAGTATGCTTAGTTCATGTAAATTTTAACACCAATGAACTAGCAGCATAAATGGACATAAGAATAGATGACCTGTAATTTGATGGTCGTCGCATTACTACTAGATGAAAAAAAGAATGAGCAATGCTGTTTTGGGTTAAAATAAACATTATTTCAACCATCTTTTCTACATACGTTCATCATTTTATTTCCTATTTTTTGATTAACAAAAATAAATAAATTTAAAAAAGAATTTTACCACAGGCATATAAGAAATAAGTGCATTCAGGTTTTGAAAAAGACAATAATGTAATGCCCAGGCATTACTAATTTTACTTATCTTGGGTTGGCTCTATGGATCTCCTATTGATGATTTGCAGCGTTCTCTGACAAATCACATAAATTTTGACAGTTGACTGACTTATTTGCCAGCTCAAATTGCCAAAATAATGCATTACGCCAGGATCATTCTCTCTCCGTATCACATTTTCACTCGATGCAATGTCTGTATTTAGATATTCAGAGTGGTTTAGATGTCATTTCCAGCTTGATTCACTTTTACAAGTTATAATTAAGGTTTATGCCAAGTAAATCCGTTTGATTATTGGTAGAACATCGTATTTTTAAAAGTTTAAATCTGCACACGCCTGTTTCCACGAGGGCGACCATTTTGAGCGCGCTTGATTCACTGCTCGGTGCAGATTTGGGGTGAACTGAACAGACAGAACGGCAATCAAGCATAAAGGTGTAACGTTCGGGACATGTTCTCTCCGCACCATTTTCCGAGGTGGTGCATAGAGAACAAAAATATGGCAGATAATGGCGGCAGAGTTAGTCCAACAACATGTTTTTGAAGTGTATTGCATGTCTTTGAATTTATGCGCAAAAAATTTAACATGATTAGTTCAATAAACTTTTCCACAATACTTTTTGTCATTTTTATTGATTATGTTTGCATCGTAATGGCTTGTGGAGGGAAATTTTCTATGTTGGAATAGAATATAATATTTTATTTCACCAATTACGGGTCATATAACATGAAAAGGACATGTTTTGATTTTAATTTTTGTCATCTGATTGATCATTTAAAGCTAAAAAGGCAGCAGCTTCCGAAGAAGTCAAAATCTGTCAACTTTCTGGATAGATCAATGTTCCAATTTCACTTGATTCACTGGTGTGAGCATTTGATTGCCACATTCTGTTCCGAACAGCGAATTAAGCGCGCCCTATGTTTGTTGCTTTGGTGCTGGGTTGCTCTGTGTACTGTACTATACTATTTTGATAAAGAATAGAATTGACACACCATTAAATTATTAATTTAAAATATGATATTAGTAAAAGTTTATTTTGCAATTTATATGACTAAACATATCTGTAAACTTACATTTTCCGAAAATGCTTCAATTAAGGTGAAAGCGAAAGTAGGATATTTTCTGAAAATTCTTACAAGTTGATTTAAATTCGTTTTTTTTTTATGTAACTTCCTTATACTTTGACAAATTTCAAAATTTAGATACCAAAATAATTGTCTGAAATTTCACTACATTTCACACGCTTTATATATAGGAATATTTTCAGTATTTATTGAGATACAAGCTCTTAAACATCGAAAAAAATTGCTAAAATCACTAAAGCTATATGCACAAATTTCGTTTTTTCCATTACACCATGAATCTTAGGCCAATCATTAAACTTTAAGCATGAATAGAACGGCCAAACATTGCTCTACAAATATTATTCATCATCATATTTTCGAAAATCAAAGGTTTTCGAGATATAAACTGTAAAACACACTGAGGGTTACCAAATTTTTGTTTTTCCGCCATAACTCAACCGAATCAACCCCGATTATCAAAAACTAAATATCATCTGAAAGGTCTTTCTAAGCACTACAAATTATACGCATAGTGTCTCGATAGAATATCATAAACCATAAAACCTTTGCCTTTTAGAATTTGGAAAAACGGACTAGACACAACTAGAGCCTAACATACACATTCTGTGAAGTTTTTATGAAAATCGGTCCAGAAATAATGGCTGTAGACCGCGTACAAACTTTTTCACCTGACGTCAAATTCGACGTTATATGACGTCATATGAATATGAAATTCATTGCATTCGAATGCTCATGGTTTGAAATATATGCTATAAAATTTTCATTGTTCTGTACCATTGGCAACACATCGAAATTAACACAAATATAAGAGGAAGAAAAAAAGAAGAATAAGAAGAAGAAAAAAAAAACAGTATAAACCCAATAGGACTTTCTGCCTGTAGGCAGAAAGTCCTACTAATAAAAAAAAACATAACAAACCCAATAGAACTTTCTGCTTGAGGCAGAAAGCCCTAATAATAAGAAAAAACATAACAAACCCAATAGGACTTTCTGCTTGAGGCAGAAAGCCCTAATAAAGTTTGGAAAAAGCCGTAATGACAAACGCAATATGCTTATCGGTCCTGGTGTACACCATTGCATCCTAAAATGCACCTCATTCTCTCAAATACGCATCGCAATTCACCTTTCAACACGGGCACTCTTTCCTGCGTAGGAACGTCCGGATAGAGGGTAACCAACCCAATAACCGCCTTCTTCTCTTCCTTCAAATTGATAGATTTTCATATACAAGCCCTTTCCGAAAAACATGAATATCTGCCATGTTTGTTGACGGAATCACTTAAAATTTTCAGGACTTTTTGCACATCGTAGGCGTTGGCATTCGTACAAATTTAAATTTCGTACATCAACTTGCCGATTTTATATGAATTTTTTAATAATTCTTGCTTAAATAAGCATGTCGTCATAATCACGTGACCAAACAAATATTCCTTGCAGTATACATCACATCACTTTTAAGTTTGTTTATCCTGAAAAATATCATAATAATTGACTCAAAGTTCATGAAGCTACAGCTTTTCAATTTCGTTAAAAATCCACTTTTCGTTTTTCTGCCATATCTCAACCGTTTGAACCCCGATCTTCAAAAACTTAATATCACATTAAAGAACTTTCAAAGCACTACAAACTTTACTCATAGAGTCTAGGTAGAATATATTTCGTTTTTGAGATACCGATGTCCGAATAAAAACACCTAAAACTGACATATGACCTTGACCTTTGCGATTATCCGGAACGGAGGTCACCATGCACGGTGGGACACGAGGTTGCACATTAATTGAAAGTTGCATGCCAATCTGTCGAAAAATCAAGCCTGCACGTCCTAAAAGCCGCTTATTTCGAAAGCAAAATTTCTTATCACACTATGACGTCAAATGCCGTCACACGACGTCAGTTGTTAAATAATACAAAGAAGACCTCGGGACACATAGGCTGTCCAATTTTCACGCTTCTAACTCATCAGGAGCCTTTGTAACACGAAATTATATTTTTATGGGCAAAGTTCGAAACTCGATTTTGACATAAAATTTCGAACTTTCGGAATTTTGAAAATTCAAGAATGTATGCATATCTACATCACAACTTACACCTTCTGTTGAAATATCAAGTCAATCGGACCAATATTGACGGCTTCAGAGCGCGAACCAAATTTGGTAGCTAATTTGAACTGTGACGTCAAATGACGTCGTATGAAGATGAAAATTCTTGCCTTCAAAAGGGTCAAAGTCGATCCGATTACTGTTAAAATTTCATGCTGCTGTTTTATTGGCAACCTGTTTTAATTTGAACCTCAAAAGGAGGACAAATAATAAGAAGAAGAAGAAAAAAGAAAAAAAAAACCAATAGGACTTTCTGCTTGAGGCAGAAAGTCGTAATAAGAAAAAAACATAACAAACCCAATAGGACTTTCTGCTTGAGGCAGAAAACCCTAATAAGAAGAAGAACTAGATTTCATTCGTTGATACGAATGATAGGACGTTCTGCTAATTTGGTCAAACGTAAGAGCTTTATATCGTATGGCAAAATTAGCTTAACATCAATTTTTATTTTGACATCCCTTTCTTACAAGTTGACCGAATTCAATAATCTAGTTACCAAAACAAATGTCTTTAAAATCCATTCAATCCAATTGCAATATATTTGGGTCTATCATAACATAACATAAACGAATTTTGTTATTCGCATTACCCCATGATTTTTGGTGAATCGTAAAACTTAAAGTATTCAAAGAACGACCAAGCATTGCTCTACAAATAATATTCATATTTTCGAAAATCAAATGTTTTCGAGATATAAACTGTTAAACGCATTGAGGCTTACAGAATTTCTGTTTTTCAGCCATAACCCCGATCATAAAAAGCTGAAAGGTCTTTCAAAGAACTACAAATTATATTCTATAGTGTCTCGATAGAGTATTTATTGTTTTAGAGATATTTAAGGCGAAAGGAAAAATCGATAATTGATATGTGACCTTGACCGTTGCTTTCTCTGGCAACGGAAGTAACATTACGCCATAGTATCTTATGCTGCACCTTCAATTTCACGCAAATTAAACAAAATATAAGACCTTAAGGCCGTAAAAACCGTTTAATTTCAGTAAAAAAAAAATGTTAAGGAATTGTAACAACACATGGCGTCATATGACGTTCATCTTCTCATAATGTGAAAAATACGTAGAAACTTCTATTTAGTCCAAATATCAGCTTTCTGACTCATCTAGAAGCGAGTATTTGAAATTTAACGTCAATGGCTCGAATATTGGATTCGCCATAGAACCTTTGTCTTTATGAATTTGGAAAAACGGACACCTGGATGCATAACTATAACAAAACTTACACATTCTGTGAAAAATTGATGAAAATCGGTCCGAAAATAATGGCTGTAGACCGCAAACAAACTTTTGTAGACAACAATTAGTTTGACGTCATATGACTTCATAGTCATATGACAATCAATAAAATGAAATTTTCAGTATCTGAAATATATGCAATAATATTTTTATTCCCCTGGAACCTTTGCAACATATAGGAATTTACGCGTAAATAAAAGAAATTCTTTTTGACCTTATGACGTCATATGACGTCAAATGAAATTCTGTCTCACAGAATAAAAAGAAGTCGTAAAGGCTAATATTCAGTCCAAATATCAACTCATCTGGAAGAGATTTTATACGTATTTGAAACTTCACGTCAATGTTTCGAATCTTGGATTCGCCATAGAACCATTGCCTTCTCGAATTTGGAAAACCGGACACCGGATACACAACTAGGGAGTAAAATATACATTCTATGAACTTTTGGTGAAAATTGATCCAGAAATAATGGTTGTAGACCGCGTGCAAACGTTTTGTTCTGACGTCATATCTGACGTAATTTGACGTCACATGAATATGAAATTCATTGCATTCAAAAGGCCATCATTTGATGATATATCATTAAAATACCATGGTCCTTGGAACTTTAAAACATATACAAATAAACGCGTAGATATCAGAAATTCGATTTGATATTATGACGTCATATGACGTCATGTGACGATCATTTTCAGAGAATGTAAAACACACTTAGAGACTTATAATTTATTGAAATATCAGCTTTCTAACTTATCGGGAAGTGATTTTATAGGTATTTTAAATTCGAATCTTGGATTCGCTATAAAACCTTTGTTTTTCGAATTTGGAAAAACGGACATCGGGATGAACAACTAGAGTGTAACATACTCATTCTGTAAATTTTGATGACAATTGGTCCAAAAATAATGGCTGTAGACCGCGTACAACCTTTTAAAGCCGACGTCAAGTTTGACGTCAAAACACGTCATAGGCAAATGAAAATCACTAAAATGCAAAATGTTCTAAGTGAAGCATAGGCTATTGAATTTTCAAGGTGCTCGGACGTTTTTAAGTTAACAAGTAAATATTAGAAATCACTTTTCACCTCATGACGTCATATGACGTCATATGACATTCATCTGCTTGGAATCTATAGACATCTCAGAGACTTATATTCTGTCCAAATATCAGCTTTCAAGCTCTTCTGGAAGCGATTTTATACGCATTTCTAATTTGACGTCAATGGTTCGAATCTTGGATTCGCCAAAGAACCATTGCCTTTTCAAATTTAAAAAAAAACGGACACCAGGATGCACAACTAGAGCCTAACATACACATTCTGTGAAATTTTGATGAAAATCGGTCCAGAAATAATGGCTGTAGACCGCGTACACTCTTTTTTACCTGACGTCAAATCTGACGTTATATGACGTCATATGAATATGAAATTCATTGCATCCAAAAGCTCATAGTTTGAAATATAGGCACTAAAATTTTCATTGTTTTGGGTCATTAGCAACACATCGAAATTAACACAAATATAAGAGGAAGAAAAAAAGAATAATAAGAAGAAGAAAAAAAACAGTATAAACCCAATAGGACTTTCTGCCTGTAGGCAGAAAGTCCTACTAATAAAAAAAAACAGTATAAACCAAATAGGACTTTCTGCCTGCAGGCAGAAAGTCCTATTAATAATAAGACAAGAGGGCCTAGATGGCCCTGTGTCGCTCACCTGATCAAGATGGCTGTGTTAGGCAAAATGACAAAAAATCTGGCATCTAAAGTGTTTTTCTAACATTAGACTAAGTGGCCTACATTTTATCCTACCTGAATTTGCACTCAACTGGGAATTCATGCAGTCATCATTCATATCAAGTTTAATGAAAACTGGGAAAAAAATGTAGGCCTCTAGTGTGTTCACAAGATTTTTCTAAAATTTGCCCTGGTGACCTACTTTTTGACCTTATGTTGCCCAGTTTTGAATTCATCCGAGATTTGATGTAAACAAACATTCTGACCAAGTTACATTAAGGTTAGTCTAAAACTGTAATCTCTAAAGTGTTCACAAGATTTTTCTAAGATTTGACCTGGTGACCTAAATGTTAACCCTAAGTGACACAATTTTAAACTCATCCAAGATATCATGTAGACAAACATCCTGACCAAATTTCATGAAGACTGGGCCAAAACTGTTGCCTCTAGAGTGTTAACAAGGTTTTTCTAAGATTTGACCTAGTGACCTAGTTTTTGACCCAACATGACCCAATTTCAAACTCATCCGACATAGCATAAAGACAAACATTCTGACCAAGTTTCATGAAGATTGGGCCAAAACTGTGGCCTCTAGAGTGTTCACAAGCAATTGTTGACGACGGACGAAGGACGACGCATGACGCACTACGGACGAAAGGCGATCACAAAAGCTCACCCGAGCACAAGTGCTCAGGTGAGCTAAAAAAAACATAACAAACCCAATAGGACTTTCTGCTTTAGGCAGAAATCCCTAATTACATGTGTAGATAGTAGTTCAAGATGTTACACAGCACGTTCTATTGTAGTATGCTTTCTTTTTGTAGACCTACAGTTTGGATTTTTTTTATGACAATGAACTACTGTTAACAAGCTAGAAACACACACACACATACACTTATATATGTGTCTCAAATAGACATAGTCTCCAAATGACTGAAATACTGTCAGAGAGACTTTAAAACTTCAGTGTGGCCTCAAGTAGATGTAGTTCCAAATGATTAAAATATCGTCGGTTGGACGTTAAATCCAACAAAAAAAAAGCATAAATCATTATAATTGTTTAAAGTGCAAAGTTTCAGGTAAAATATTACTGATGTAGCAATATTTTGATTTGATTCTTAGTCATTAAAACAAACATACATGAATATACAAAGTTATTCTCTTTGATGCACATTGAGACTTGCTTCAGTATATGCGCTTTACTAAACACATGACGGAATAAACGCTTTAACCCTTTCCCTCATAGAGGACACCATCAAAAGACCTATGCGAACAGCATAAAACCAGATCAGCCTGCGAGTAACTCGCAGGCTGATCAGGTTTTATGCTGTTCGCTGCTCCTCAGTGGTCTGGAAATGAGGATTTTGTAATTAAATTTGGTAAGGTTTAACTGTGGTTTTCTGCCAATTAGGCTGTATGTGATACCTATTGAGGGCGTCAAAATGAGTCCATATGAGGGAAAGGGTTAATACCAAGTTTATATTTATGTTTATTTTGACTTCTTATGACAAAATGTTTCACAGATAATGATTCATACATCATATAACCGTTCTACATTCTCCATCATTTTAATCCCCATCAACACCGCAAAGATTGTTTGTCATTTTTATTTATTTCATATTATTATAATTATTATCATTATTATTATTATTGCATACCTGCAATTCATAAGATCAAAAACATATAAAACGGAGATTGGAAACTCCTGTAACAGCCAGTGGAAAAATATTGTTTAGGCACACAGTAGATCATTGAATTTTTCAAACTTTCAAAATAAGTGTGGAAAAATATCACAGATAAAAATGAAACCATATTATAAAATAATCATTTCTCTACTACAAGGAATTGTCTTCAGTTTGATTTATTTTCAAAATGCTTTTAAATTATTATTCAAATTCAACCGGTGTAACAAACAACCCATTTACACATGGTTATCATCATCTTATGATGTCTGTGTAACAAACAACCCATTTACACATGGTTATCATCATCTTATGATGCCGGTGTAACAGACAAACAACCCATTTACACATGGTTATCATCATCTTATGATGCCGGTGTAACAGACAAACAGCCCATTTACACATGGTTATCATCATCTTATGATGTCTGTGTAACAGACAAACAGCCCATTTACACATGGTTATCATCATCTTATGATGCCGGTGTAACAGACAAACAGCCCATTTACACATGGTTATCATCATCTTATAATGTCGGTGTAACAAACAGCCCATTTACATATGGTTATCATCATCTTATGATGCCGGTGTAACAAACAACCCATTTACACATGGTTATCATCATTTTATGATGTCTGTGTAATAGACAAACAACCCATTTACACATGGTTATCATCATCTTATGATGTCTGTGTAACAAACAACCCATTTACACATGGTTATCATCATCTTATGATGTCTGTGTAACAAACAACCCATTTACACATGGTTATCATCATCTTATGATGTCTGTGTAACAAACAACCCATTTACACATGGTTATCATCATCTTATGATGCCAGTGTAACAAACAAACAACCCATTTACACATGGTTATCATCATCTTATGATGCCGGTGTAACAGACAAACAACCCATTTACACATGGTTATCATCATCTTATAATGTCGGTGTAACAGACAAACAACCCATTTACACATGGTTATCATCATCTTATGATGTCTGTGTAACAGACAAACAACCCATTTACACATGGTTATCATCATCTTATGATGTCTGTGTAACAGACAAACAACCCATTTACACATGGTTATCATCATCTTATGATGCCGGTGTAACAGACAAACAGCACATTTACACATGATTATCATCATCTTATGATGACTGTGTAACAGACAAACAACCCATTTACACATGATTATCATCATCTTATGATGCCGGTGTAACAGACAAACAGCCCATTTACACATGGTTATCATCATGCAGGTACTTTTCTATGTTGCATCAAACATTTTTATTTCTTGACTTAATTTAATACACAGGGTATCATTTTGATGGTCATGTGATGTCCTTTTAATTTCACGTAAGTTCAATAGATTTTTGAAAACGTAGCTTATGGAGAACTGGACAATTTGTTACGTGTTTTTGACGGATTTAGAGTAGTTGCAAATCTTTGTTTAATAAGTCTTTGATAAGATCTATGTAAATACTGCAACATCCATTAGGCGTAATAAAAAAGTTACTAGTTTCCACTAACCCGACCGACCCTATTTGTTTGTACCGACCTTAATTTTTTTTTCGTAGCATTCGAGCTATTACGGCTGCATAACGCTGTTTTTCGTCACTTCCTCTTAAAAAAAATAAGGTAAAAATGGAATAGAAGTTAAAAATAAAAAGTTTATCCGGCCTAACGACCCTTTTTTCTTTCGGAGATGTTAGTGGATTTTTTTTAACCTCAAATAGCAATGAGTCACAATACGAATGTTACCGTAAAGCCACGTGGCTCTCATTAAATGAGAATTCAAACATGTTCAAGTAGTTAACCATAACAAATTATAAAATTTGAACTCGAAACTCTTAAATCATACACGTTTAGATAATATCTAGAGAAAAACTCTGAACAGCCATATACACATAGAAACATATATACACACACCACTTGCATCATCTCCTTGCACATGTTTATGATGTAGAACCGCCATGTGATATTGGAAATTTCGCCATCTAAATTAAGATCACCGAGCACCACTCGATATTGGTTCCCGGTTTACCCCGTTCGCTACACAAAGTAGCCAGTAACCAGTCTCGCTCAGGCTATTATAATAATATGTACAACACCGTTAGTGTACCATTATAAACAAATGCCTTAGGCGACTGTACATGTGGCCAGTGTACGGTATGAAGGATGCCTCTTTAAGAATCATGACTTTAGTGATACAAGCTCGTTATCTAAATATGTCGCGGACAATTTTATCAAACGTTATCGTTCTAGTTAAACGTGCTTGGCTCAAATTTAACTTCAGTGCGCTGTCTGCCGTCACAGAAAAGATGGAAAGTACATCGGATGTTAGCCAAGAAACCCGACAGCTGGGGTTCGAAATGTGCCGGGATTCCATAGGAGGTGTGTGGTCAGAGATCCAGGAATCTGCGTTCGAGATTCGGACGCTGAGGTAAGATCACGTGATCTCTATACGTATAGATATAATTATTTGCTAAATATAGCTTTAGAGTATCTATGTGTACATAATAGAGCATTTACACATCAAAACAATCTTTATTTCTTTTTTTTGAACTAATTTCCTGTTCATGATACCAGTATTGACTTCCTGGTTATATGTCCTTTATTACACCGCACACCGACTGTGGTTGTATCAGGGATTCTATATACATGTTATATAGAGTCTCTGGATAGACAGACTGAAAAATGAATGAAAAACGCGTGAGGATGAATGAATGAATAAATGAATGGATGAAAGGCAGACATAACATTAGAAACATATTCATATATGTTTAATGTAAAAAAAGACTGATAGACAAATAATTCTTGGGAAAATGAGCATGCAGTTGGAAGGTTAGATAGTAAGACAGATATACAAGCGGATATCTAACTTGACAGCTTAACAGATTGGTAGATTTACAAACAATAGAAATATATAATTATACAGACGACTAGACGTATACACAAAGATGGACAGACAGATGGACGTATCGATTGGGGCATACAGTAAGATAATCAGAAATCAGGTAGATAGTTAGACAGACAGTTGGACAAACTGTCGATCAAAAATGTATATATGAACGAATTTGTTTGTTTAAAATTTATCTGGTTGAGAGAGAGAGAGATTTGAATACATTGCGCAATAATCTGTATTTACACACGTCATGGTAATTAGTCACTACACACTTCGTCAGTACACCACATCATCACGAGAACTATGGGGGAGCAGAGGGCAGGTTTACGTGGACACAAGTCAAGTGCTTTGTTCTGTAACATCACCCCCCCCCACACACACACACACACACACAACACACACACACAATGTCGTCGGACTGTTATGTTATGTTCCGTTTCACTTAGTATCAATTAATCTATCGATCCAAACAATGCACCCATTTCTCCTACTGACTATCTTTAGATATCTCAGTCAGTAACTCTCTCTCTCTCTCTCTCTCTCAACCAGATAAATCTTAAACAAATTCGTTCATATATACATTTCTGAATGACAGTTTGTCTAACTGTCTATCTGTTTTCTTTTTATCATACTGTATGTCCCCAATCTTCACAAGCGCTTTATACTTGACCACCAAGTGCGATTATGCAAGCTTTGTTTACAGCTACTTCTCCATGACCGTTATTACTACTGACCTCTGGCCAGCAGTGTGATAATGGTCACTACACAATGCTGATTTACACAATAGCTTACTTTTCAAGCTGCCAGTGAAAACCGGACATTGTCTATTATGACGTAACAATATTTTCTTACTTCCTCGGCTACAATGAATGTCTGTGAGTGGAATGCATTATTATTATTATTATTCCAAAACCGTTAAAAAGTTTATAATCAATCAATAATTCTTAAAGACACGTATACCATTCTCAAAATTCAATCAATCTCTCAATCAACCCAGAGAGACAGACAGACAGAAAGACAGACAGACAGATAGCATAACTGTACATTAGACAGAAACTTAAAAAATATAATCAGACAAATAAATAAGTAACACACACACACACACACACACAGTGCAGTTCTAGGAAGAGGAGAACGTATGTTTGCGGTCTCCGTTATCATTTTTAATTCAACGTTTATCTTTTCCACTAAGTCAGTACGCTCTAACCAGTCGTCTATCTGTGCTTTTATACTTCATACAATTATTGTGTCCCGTTTTTTTTTTTTTTTTTTTTTCTTCTTTTTTTTATGTTGAATTGGTCAACGATGCACATTTCATAGTAACCGGTCCCGGTGGTTGAGTGGTCAGAAGTCCTAGGTTCGATCTCCGGCTGCGTCATACCAAATTAAACAACACATCTGGTACATATTAATGTGTACTTATTGATTCCCCTTGTGTTTGACGTCAAACTCAACCCATAAGGATAGTTCTAGAACTGGTTGGCCCATTGTCAGGATTATATGACTTGGTACAGTGATGCGCCGTCTACGGTTTAATGAATAGAAAACCAACGGTTGAACGTTACAACCAACAAACATTTCATAGACCATTTTTATAGCCTCTTTCATTTTGAATAAATGGAAGTTTGTTAAATGAGTCATACTTGCTCGATTGCTTGTGTACACTACATGCCCGGCCTTTGGTTTCTGGTTTGATTCGGTAAAATCCGGATGAAACTGGTTCCTTGTGCATAAATAATGACTACCCCCAGTAGAGGTTATTCTTTCTCTAGTTATTAGATAAACACCATAACAAGGACACTAATTTTCCCAAACGAAGTCGGAGACTTATTATTTTTACTCCTTTTTTCTTCTTATTATTCTTTTTTCCACCGGCAAAAACCAGATCGCTGATTTCAAGCAATTTGCTTACGCCATTGTCAAGTACTATCAAATCATTACCGAATTTAAACTCATGGTAAATTCACTTTAAACTTGAATCATCTGCTTTCCTATCACATTGACAATGTAACAAACCACTTCAGTTTCTACTTAACTTCATCGCCCAGATCTACTTTTTAAGTGGTTGGTTTAATTAAACAGCGTTAATTTTGAACTTATCTGACGAAACGGGTCGAAACATTTATTATGATTTCAAATTACTATTTTAAACTATCATGTGAGGTTTAAAATGACATGGTATGGATGGTAGATGCTGGAAAAAATTATATTTTATTCTGAAAAAAAAGGACAAGTTTTAAACAGACAGTATATATAAGTCTGTAATATACTGTATGCTTTTCTCAGCTATTGAGCATACCATATCTGGTATTTGTAATAATACTTGTAGTGAAGGGAGAATAATGGGTCAGGTCAAAAAGTCTACTCCCGTCCTTGTCTAGAATGAAGTGAACTTTATCTTCTATACTTAAGGAAAAAAGAAGCGCGGATCACAGCAAATGTACAGTAAGAAACATCGTAGCCAGACTCAATATTCTACCCCCTGACTTTCTTGTTATACCTCACATAACCAGCACACCAGATTTTAAAGGAAACAATTTTCTTTAAGTTTTTATTGTGTTTTTAAACACCTTTTTCAGCATACATTATATACCGTCAAATACATTCAAAAGTACACCCTGCGCTTCTTTTCCTCTCCAGTATACAAAGTGTAGAGTCTAACATAAGACTTACTCGCTACTGCAACAATGCAAGAGTATTTATAACTCATTCAAATGTAGTTTAACATGCGTGTAGTTTTCTATATCTTCATTTTGTTGGGTCAAGCTTTCATCCCCATGACACAACTAATATTTTGTTTTTAAATCACTATAATTTCAGTTTCATAATGCATATACATGTAGGTCACTCATAGGGTATTCAAACTTTAAGATATTATTCCATGTACAATAATGATATGTGAAAAGTATAATTATTATGGTGGCATTTTTCTGCCAGCCACTTATCCACTTAGCTATGTTGAAACTTTTCTGAAAAATGGTCACATATTCAGTTATTATCTGGCAAGTAGAAAATTTCAAGTTATCCACTTAGGTATCTTAACAGGACTAAACTGTCTGTTAGTGCCCACTACTGCCACTCACATATTCACTTAGGTTAACTGGATATCATGCTTTTTTCCAGATAATTATGTGAAAAAATGCTTGTTATCCACATAATTTTACTGACTAACTTGAAAAAAGTCGAGATATCCAGTTATCTTAAGTGAATATATGGCTGGCAGTAGTGGGCACTAACAGGCAGTTTTGTCTTGTTAAGATACCTAAGAGGATAACACGAAAGTTTTCTCCTTGCCAGATAATAACTGAATATGTGACACTTTTTCAGAAAAGTTTCGACATAGCTAAGTGGATAAGTGGCTGGCAGAAATATGCCACCATAAATTATACAATAATATACATATGTTTTTTATTTCATGTGACTAACATTTCGTTGTTATTTCACACATATATACATACATTTAATGATACAAAATAAAATATTGTCTTGTTTCCATAGGCTGTATTTTACATACAGACGAAAGGTCGCAGACGAAATTTTTAAAATAGAACAACACATTTTCATGACTTAAGATGCCTTTAGACTTATTAATTTGAATTTAGTCAAAAATATACGTCATTGTCATATTTGAAAATAGAGCTAAACAATATCTCATTTCGACAAATAACTGCTTTTCTATATAATATAGACCCAGAAATTTATGTATAAAATTAACATGCCGTGCGCGGATCCAGCAGTTGACATCAGAGGAGGTTTATGCCCCGTTGATGCTGCGGATGCCTCGAAGGCGTTCTTATTTTTATTTTATATCAATTTTTAGGGCATAAGTAATACTTAAATACTTAGGGGCGTATTTCAGTATGTTTGTTTTCCCAATATAATTCATAAATATGTCATTTATGAAAAAAATATTACTTGTCTGAAACTAATCATGTCAACTTAGTTAAATGCTCAAAGGTTTTGTGGAACAAGAATGCTGGAATGTGGTCCTACCATATTTCAGAGTTGGTAGAATTCGAGCCGGGTGTCTGAAATATATATTATGCATATATAATTTATATACAAAATAAGATACCGTAAACACCGCATGAATTTGCTATTTTTATTCTCCGTTCCAGCGGCGGGTTGACCAACTACTTGTACATCTGTTCGTTACCACGTCACGTGACTGTGCCTGACAACCAGCCGCGTGAAGTGTTGCTACGGGTGTACGGTGATATCGCCAAGACAAGCAACTTTGTGGTACAAAACTCCGTCATCTTTGCCCTGCTGTCGGAGAAGAAATTGGGACCAAAACTGTATGGAATGAACCCTAGAGCTAGAATAGAAGAATTTATTCTGGTATGTTTCATATTGTTTTTTTTTTTTTTTCGTTTCTTGATTTTTTTCCTTGGTTTTGTTACCCGCAAACCATATGTTAAGGTTCACTTTATGATTCCCCCCTCCGAATGGTTCCTTGTACTTTGTAATTTGCTTGTTGTTGTATACATAGAGTTGTAGCCCTTTAATTACTTTAAATAGCTTTGTTGCGCGTCCTTTACCTCCAAATTTGTTTAAGCCAGTCTCAATATTTTCAGGATTATTCACCTGTATGAGAATTTGTGCTTGTTGTTTTGCCGAATATTTGCAGAGTTAAGGCCCTTGAATTACTTAAGAAAATAGCTGTGTTGCTCATATCTCAAAAACAACAAATCTTTACATGAATGTTTACCAGCAACACCGGGAGTACTTGTTTGCAAAATATTTGGAGATTTATTACCACTGGATTACTTAAAACATACAGGGGAAAAAACAGAAAGATATCAAACAAGAAAAACTACTAGTATATGATTCACATGATCATTGCTTTAACTGCATAGACTAGAAGTGTCCTGTTTTGTCGACGGGAGATATAAATTCAACAGATTGCTTGCTTATGATTCTCCTTTACCATTATTTCCTACATGTTATTTATAAAAAAAGATATATTTTAAATCAATCTACACCTAAGCCAGTTAATCAATCAGTCAACCCAAACATTTTGACCTATTTATTTTACGTCGATTTGAAAACAATTATTGCAACTTAAACTAATCTATCTCGGCGAATCCTTGGTTAGACCAGTTTTTGTTTCTGAAGATCGTGAAAAAAGCCTTGCTACCAACGGTATTCAAACCCACAACCTTCGGATCTGCAGTCGGGTATGTTACCACTGGGTGCTACGGCGCCCTTCGAACATTCCAATCAATCACTCAATTTCTGTTCCAGAGCAAGACACTTCAGACAGCGGATCTCAACAACCCGACCATCTCTCGCATCATCGCCAGTAAACTTGCACACTTTCACTCTCTTGACATGCCACTGTGCAAGGAACCACGCTTTATCTACGACACCATGGACAAGTGAGTTTATTCAACCTTCTAATTTGATAAAATTCAAAGTCGGATTATATTTTACGTAAAATGGGAAGCTCGAGCATTCAACCAATTCTTCATTTGTTTTTCCGACAAACTATTTGAAACATTCGCGTGAGTACATGATGTTATTAGCTGTGGGAAAGAGTATGCGTTTGATTAGACCATTTCACCAGGGGATCGGCAATTCCCGGTATAATTCGCTGATTTAAATTGACCAATCAGTGACTGGCGAAAATCTCAAATGTATATTTATCTCCTATTGAACAATTGCCGTACACGTTTAAGCAAAAATCGGCGTAAAACGGCGTGCGCCAGTTATGTGATTGGGCTGAGTGAAATGAGCGTAGCCGACGACACAAATATACCACCCATATGACCAGATTTAGATCTTTTCTTGGAAGCACGAAAGCATATGGAGATGAATGCACTCAAATACGTCATAAAATACTTTTTATTAGGTTAAAATGATCGCGGGGATCTCTGAAAATTCCCGGATATAGAATACATTTGTAATTAACATTTGGCTATCGCCTTTTAGCAAGAAATATTAAAACTATCACTGTACTTTGCTTCGAGAAAAACTTACTTGCCAACATCCGCCATCGGCGCCAGTCTAATTTGAGCGGCGCTTTTAGCGTGCGCCGACTAAGTTTATTCGACTAGCACCTGAACAAAAAAATTGCACTTGCCGGGGATATGGGTCATCCGGCTCAAAACGGCGCATGCCGGTTGTCCAATCGAATACAGCAATGAGTGGAATTATACATCAGCATGTAGATTAGGTGTTCGGCGAGTGCTCGTTAATTTACGTAGGTTTATGTCTCATTTTGGAGTGAAATGGTCTGTTAGGCGTCTGATCATCTGTTTGATTATTGAGTGTGGCATCACATCATTAATATACTTACTTGAGACACATTTGATGCTGCCTCACTGCGGTATCACGCCGTAGATTTGTGGTATGATATCACACTTATTCACGCTGTACCATTACAACTTTAATAACATGTATTTAGGTATGTCGCGGCCGGGGATCAGCCCATAAACTTCTGCTTAAAGGGTACACATCAAAATCGGAACCAGTCAGAAATAATGTCGGAACCAGTCAGAAATAATATAGACCATCAAGTTCAGACACGCATCATGAAATTGAAATATGCACTTAGCATTTAAAGTAATCTTTAATAGTCTCCTTCAACTCGACCAATCTTTAATGTATTGATATAGACAGTCAGGTCAAAACACACATCATTTACATTGAAATATACACTTGAAATGTATAGTAATGACACAGTCTTCTTCACCTCAATCAATCATTAATGTATTCATATAGACCGTCAGGTCAAAACACACATTATTTACATTGAAATATACACTTGAAATGTATAGTAATGACACAGTCTTTTTCACCTCGATCAGTCATTGTATTGAAAGTAATTAAAATTAAAATATATACACTTAAAATGTATAGTAATGACAAAGATCATTAGTAAATGTATAATATTTAAAAAAAAAAAAAAAACTCCAGCTAATGTACAGAAACAAATTGCAAGGTAAAGACACACATCATTGAACTCCAGCTCGATCAATCATAAATGTGCAGAAACAAATTGCCAGGTAAAAAGACACAACATGGAACTCAAGCTTGACCAATCATAAATGTACAGAAACAAATTGCTAGGTAAAGACACACATCATGGAACTCAATCTCGACCAGTCATGAATATGCAGAAACAAATTGCCATGTAAAAAATACAATATGGAGCTTTAGCTCGACTAATCATAAATGAACAGAAACAAATTTGCCAGGTCCCGGTAGGATCTTCGGATTTTTCATGTGAGGAAGCCTTCAGCTGCTTGCGGTAGGTCGGTGGTTCTACCCGGGTACCTCTGTGTATTCCACCTGTAATTAGCTGGACGTCACTATATGATTGAAATACTATCGCAGGGACGGTAAACCCCAATACAACAACAACAACAATTTGCCAGGTTAAGACAAACATCATAGACCACCAGCTCGACCAATCATAAATGTACAGAAACAAATTGCCAGGTAAAGAAACGCATCTTGACCCCCTACCCAATCATAAATGTAAGAAACAAATTAGTAAGACATACAACATGGAACCATCGACCAATAAAATAAGAAACAAATTGCCAGGTAAACACATACAACCTGGACCTCCAGCGTACCAAACGTTAATGTAAAGAAACAAATTGCCTGGTAAACCAACTCACAATGGACCTCCAGCTATACCAATAATAAATGTACAGAAACAAATTGCCAGGTATGTACATACAGCATGAAACTGCAGCTCGACCAATCATAAATGTATAGAAACAAATTGCCAGGTAAAGACATACAACATGGAACTCCAGCTCGACCAATCATAAATGTACAGAAACAAATTGCCAGGTAAAGACATACAATATGAAACTCCAGCTCGACCAATCATAAATGTACAGAAACAAATTGCCTGGTAAAGACACATATTATGGAACTCAAGCTTGACCAGTCATAAATGTAGAAACAAATTACCTGATAAAGACACACATAATGGAATTCAAGCTCGACCAATAATATATGTATAGAAACAAACTGCCAGGTAAGACGCACATCATGGAACTCAAGCTAGACCAGTCATTAATGTACAGAAAAAAAGCCAGGTAAAGACATGCATTAGAATTAATATATACACTCAATGATTAAGTCTTCTCCAATTGGCCTATATTTGAAAACGCTCTATTGTGAAATCAATAGTTTTCATTGGACACGAATTTTCGTCGATTTCGTGGAGGGTTTTATCCACGAATATTAATTCCTACGAAAACTTGTTTCTTATATAGACCTCACGTTTTCTAGAAAATTAATCCACGAATAAATGTACCCACGAAATTCCATTAGGAACATAACCAACGAAATTTAATGTCAACGAAAATAAATGCTTTCACAGTATCTAGCATATTGACAAAATCGTAAAAGTATGGATGCTGTAAATCGTTCGTTTTTACCCATATCGTGAAATTTGATGATGCAATTAACACTTAAGGTATTCAACTCGTCAACAACATCGTTCATGGAAATTGTGCATTTCTAGTGAATCTACACCAGCGACACAAGTCAAGTATTGGTTATCGATCCGTGTTGCGTGCTTGGTCCAACAGTTGATATCAGCTACTACACTAGATGTAGTCGGGTCACTGTAACATCTGGAAAATACCAAATGGTGTTGAAATAGTTACACGCCAGTTAATATCATTAAAACTGTCTGGATTGGCCTGGTGCTGGTATTGCAAGTTTGTGCGTCCTTAAGGTCCCAGGTTCGTGACCGGTTATGGCAACACAATTTTAGAATCTCTCGGCGCTTCAATGGGAAATTTGTCAACTACATGCAGTTGATTCGCTATTATGACTGAAGTGTCCTTTAAAAGAGACGTAAAGACCAATATTTATTTTGAAAAAAAAATATAAAAAAACGGCTATATATTTTTTTTCAACATCTATATAACAAAGCTGCCAATTACAAAGTCTGGATAAGATCACGCTTATGAACAGGATGTGCACATGTGTACGAATTACCTGTAGCAGTGTTGTCTATAAACAACATGCACTTTTGTACTGATCTAGGTTGATTCTGCTCGAGCAGGTCAAGGCAGTGATGGGGGCCACCGTGCCCGAGAGGGTAAAGTCGCTAACTTTTTAACACTCACTCAGCCCCTTACCGCGTGGGTTCGAATCCCGGCAGGGTCATTCGGATTTTCATGTGAGGAAGCCTTCCAGCTGGTTTGCGGTAGGTCGGTGGTTCTACCTGGATGCCTCCGTGCATTTGGGGTCTTCCTCCACATGTTATTACCTGGACGTTGCTATATGACTGAAATATTGTCGAAGCGACGGTAAACTCAAATAGTCAAGTCAAGTCAAGGCAGTGATGAGTATAATCGTCGTGAATCTACCAATTGAAGTGGCTGCTTTATGCAGAATTTATATACGTTTCTTTTAGTCCAGTTATGAATGAAGAGAAAGTAAAACGCGAAATATTACGGTTTGATCTGATTGATTTAATATTAACCTAAGACAGAACAGAAACAACTAAATTCAGGATCATATATGCAGCTGGGTTGGAAAAGGGGTAACCAGTCCCTGTATACCAAAAGTCGTTCAGATTGCATCAGTAGTATCACCCATGTTTAGCTCTAACCAATAATGGTCTATGGCAAATACAATTATATATTAGTATACCCACGGGAGCGGGAGGTTGTGGGTTCGATCCCCGGTCGCGACATACCAAAGTCGTAAAAGATGGTACTGGTATAGCCCCTTTTCTTGGCGCTCAGCATGTAAGGGTTATTCCAGAAGTGGCTCGCTTCAGTGTCAGGATAATGTGACTGGTTAGGTATTGAACCACATGTCTACGGTGAAATGTGGCAGTGAAGCATCAACGTATCTGATGATGTAGACACTGTCACCAAATGAATAAAAACTGTCAGCAGAACGTGAAAGCAAAGCAAACCATTGTTTATTAATTGTGTGTCATGCTGTATTGGATCCGTCTTGACTGTTTTGTATTGAATACAATGGACATCGTGTGATTGGAATTTTGCATTCCGTATAATTTTAATTCTGATTTTATGGATAATATCATCAGTATTTAAAACGATCATGATAAAGATGGGTATGCTTAAGATGTTTTATAAGTACTGAGTCGAATTCCACAAAAAATCTTATCGCTAAGTAAAACTTATTAAGGGCGAATTCATGTCTTGTTTCTCTAATAAAAATACTCAAATATTCATTTCTTATCAATTATTGTCAGTCATTAAGGTAATAATTCATTCCAACTTAGTCGCGTACTTGAAGAATTCATAAAATAGTAATGGTGGAATGTGTATCTACCTAGTTTAAGAATTTAAGTATTACTAAGCCCTAAGTATTGTTGGTGAAATTCGGTCTTGCTTTTGTAGGACTCTGGTATGATAAAGCTAAAGAAGTGTATACATGGCTACAGTGTACAGTAGTTCAGTTATGACAGGTTGAAATATTATAACGATGGTTAGCAAATGCTGTATGTAAAACCGCAGTCGATTGTTATTGGTCAAAAGTCGTTAGGAATGTTAAGGGGATGGTCTAAAGTCGAGAGTTGGTTCTGAAGTCGACAACTAGGCCTTGAATGGAGTAATAAGTACAGTTGTGTTGGATGTCAGTGTAACTTGTAAATTGGTGGCAATGTGGCTAGCTTGGGGTTATTACTAGGTTAATAAACTTACAACAAATTATGTTAATAGAAATAAACAGGTGCATGTTGATAATAACTTAACAAACGATGCTTAGATATTTACCATTACTTAGATATTTACCATTACTTAGATATTTACCATTACTTAGATATTTACCATTCTATTTATAGAAGAACATCTGACGCTTAGCGTTCCATTCGATATAATGTACATGTATATGCAACAACTAAACACGAATTTCATGCACAATAACTCCTAATCACCAATCCACTTATTTAATTCACATGCTTATTAATATTGACCGGTCGTTTTGTTTAGCGTATGATTAAACTGGCAGCATCTGTGAAGTGTTCACAGCTGGATACGTAAATAAACAACATTAAGATAAATAGTGTTAAATAAACATGAAGATACACTTTTAAAACACCGGTTTTGGAATGTCGTAGGATCAGTTCTACACTGACGTTGCCATGACGGAAAGACTGTCACGGTGTCAATTGGAAAATAATAATTACTCAGTAGTTACTACATATAAATAGTTTTACGGCGTATAAAGTAATTATTTAATTGATGATGGCTTTCAAGTTTCAACATAATATTAAAGCTGCAGCCATACAGTTTCTTATAACAATGGGATTGTTTTGCAATAACAATAGTACTTAACGTACTTTGCGCAAGCGACTTGTAAAAAAAATCAAACTCTGATTTTGAACATTTTTTATTAGCTCACCTGAGCACATGTGCTATTAGGATCGACGAATGTCCGCTGTCGTCCGTCCGTCCGTCCGTCCTTCGTCCACAATTAGTTTGTTTGCACTCTAGCCTCTTCATTCCTTAAGCAATCATCTTCAAACTTTATGACAATATTTATTATCACAATCTTTTGGACAAGATCGATATGGCTGATATCGGCGAATTAGGTCAGGAGTAATATTTTAATATTGAAAAATTGTCAGATTTCACTTTGTTTGCACTCTAGCATCTTTATTTCTTATCAATCATCTTCAAACTTTATGACAGTGTTTATAGCCATATTCGTACGACCAAGTTCGATTATGGAGGATATCGGATAGTTGTGCCCCTTTTAGTGTAAAAAATGCCAGATTTCACTTTGTTTGCTCTCTAGCCTCTTCATTTCTTAAGCAATAATCTTCAAACTTAATGACAATGTTAATACCCACAATCTCTTGGCCATGTTCGATTATGGCTAATATCGGCCATTTAGGTCAGGAGTAATGCCCCTTTTAATATCAAAAATGATAGATTTTACTTTGTTTGCACTCTAGCATCTTCATTTCTTACGCAATCATCTTCAAACTTTATGACAATGGCTGATATCGGCCATTTAGGTCAGGAGTTTTGGCCTTTTTAAATTTAAAAAGTGGCAAATATCACTTGTTTGCACTCTAGCGTCTTCACATCTTAAGCAATCATTATCAAACTATATAATAATCTTAATAGCCATACTTTCAAGGCCAATTTTGACTATGGCTGATATCGGATAATTAGGTCAGGAGTTATGGCCCTGTAATTAATAAAAACAGCCAGATTTCACTGTTTACACCCTAGAATCTTTTCATCGTTTCATTGACAATGTTTAAAGCCATAATCTCTCAGTCAAATTTGACTGAAAATTTTGACCACAGGTACTGTTTGGTTTGTGGAATTGAAATGATATCATGGATAATGTATTCAGTACAACTATGTTATAATTTAGTAACTTGTACAGGCAATGAAGGCAGTTTTTCTCAGGTGAGCGACTTCCGGGCCATCTTGGCCCTCTTGTTGTAAAAGTAATTAAGGATTTCCCAATCGACTTGAAAAAATGTTTTATGAATATTTAAAGTTTGGACTTGAAGTCAGCGAAAAATATCGTTAGGGTAAAAAGATTGAAAGTACGACATTTCAAAGACCTCTTAGGGGTGGGTGTGGGGTCGTGAAAATAACTCTTTAAACAAGATATTTATGGTTGATACTGGTTTCCATACTTACAGATGGATGGAGGAAGTCGATGATAGCCTCAGCCGAAACAAGTCCGCCGGGGACCAGCACTGGGTCAAACGGTTCAGAAACTACAATCTGGGCCAGGAATTAAAAGCCTTAAAGTAAGTACTGTAAACCCTATAAATATGATCAGGTAAATATCCCTCTGTATGGAGTACTAGTTGGGTCAAGTACAACTATTGTTATTTATTACACGGTAATTATTTATGATTACTTTACTATCTTAAGTATTTTTCTCATAATTGTTATAACTAAGTATTGTTGTCAGCCTGGTTATCTCCTGACCCAAACAGTACCCCATTTCTCCCACCCATTCAAATTCCTCACCTTTGTCAGTTTCCTTTGCAAGCACTGCCGAAATATGTTTTGCTGACACACTGTTATGAGGGAATTGTCAAAGAAGTTTCGAAGTTCAGTCAGAAGGGCTCGAGCTAAGGTCTGACATTTTTCTGACGTGGTTACTGAATAATTTGGCTCCAAGTGTAAGATGTTCAGTGAAGTTTTCCAAAGGATAGATTCTTGACTTTTTAAATTTTAATTATTTGACAAAAGATAATTTTTATTTTCATCACAAACAGTGATATAATTACGGTGGCATAAAAAGGGACATGGAAGATATTTTCATTACATGCGACGCTAAACTGCTATGCACGAACACATGCATGCAATACCTTAGATACCGCCTTTTGAACTAGCGTAATGATAAGGATTTGACGTCAATAAGCCGACATGAAGATTTGTTACTTATCAATCACACGCAATCCTTCTTTCTTTGGATTCAATGTAAGAGCGTGATTGTAATCCGTTAGACGCCATCTTGAAAGTAGTATTTACCCACAATGCACAAAGCGAAAGCTACACAGGTAAGTGCATAGCGCTACAGCAGCCCGACACACTGTGTTCCATGAATGTAAGATTTGCACCGATTGCGAAACTTTTGAAGCGTTAAAACCTCATTATGGAACAGAATCTGCTAGTTAATCGTTAATCAATACAAGAGAATGTTGTGTCTCATGTTTCAATCAGTCAGGTTAATAAATCTTGAATGTTGTTATGCAGTATTATTTTTTTTTTCTAAATTTCTGTAACGTTTTAGCTAGTACTAGTATATATTTTTTAGCAACAGGGATTTTTTCATTTACTATTTCATAAAGTCCGCAGACGTAACGTATAAGTGGTCACGTACTTTGTTTGAAATTCCCCGTACGTCGTGTGCCCTTGTCTAATAATTGACGCCATGGTTATCATTATGGCATTCTATTTCATTTTAATTCGAGGGGATGGGGCTTCAAAAGCGACTTGATCCTTTAACTCATAGAACCATAGGTATTTAGAACTTTATTTTGATGTTTTAAGTTGTATGTGGAAGAATTATTGCTAATGACTTGAAGTAAGCCCTATTCTTGATTCTGAACTGGGGGTCCGTTTCATCGTGTCATGGAATTTAGTCTCGATCATTTAGGCAAAATATAAGCGTCAACACTATCGTTATTATTGAAACTTTCAGTTGTTCAGTTTGTAAGGGGCACTTATTAAGGGCAATAACCAATGCATAGATGTTTAAGTCTTTAGGAGTAGGCATACAATCAAAACGCATATCCCGAAAACACAAGAAATTTGTAATGTTGTGACATGTTTTTTTGCACCATTAACATTCAGTAGAGAAGCAATGAGTTCTGCTAACTGCAATGAAGTTGGCGCGCGTGATATGCGAGCTGCCGGGGAAATCTCCGCATGTGCTCTGTCAGGAGAAGATATATGCCTGACCCCTTTGGTGCGGGCTTGAACTGACGGGATTTGGGGATTTAAGTCTACCACGTGATGCAGAAGACATCAGAGGTACCAAGGCTCGCAAATTAGACTAATATGCAAACGTATAATAATATCCAGGCTTAAACTCAAATTTGACCAGATATTTGAGTCGTACTCAAAAATATTTCGAGAAAACGGGACAAAATAGGTATGCTTTTGATGAATGAGTTGACGTAACGTGTATGGTTTCAATAAAAAGGTAAAGCATTTCTAGCAGTGATTGTTTTCGTAAACAATCGTCTTCCATATGTTGCTTTTCGTGATGAAGTCATTGGATAGAAAGTTTTGGTACATATTTTATCATATGCACAAAAAAAATTAATCAAAATTATATTTTCATTGAGATTTCTTTCCGTTTGCCCATAGGATTTTTTTGACATGGAAAATATTTTATATGTAGCTTAGTTTTTATATTTGTGAAAATATATTGGGGTGCAAGTGGAAATGGTAATATTGCACTGACATATCCAGTATAAACTCATTTGAAATTTGTTGCTAATATATTTAGTTAAATGCGCTTAAATGCAGTCTTGTCTCCGATATTTTGCACAATTAAAAATGTCAGAATATGAATTTGTAGTAAATTTGAGCATGCACCCTTTGGTTCCATTTTAAATGTTTTGAAAATATATCTTTGCAAATTTCAGGCAGATTTTGCGTGCAGTTTCGTCCCCTGTTGTGTTTTCCCATAATGATTTGCAGGAAGGTAGGTATTGTCAGTTTGAAAATTTGAACCTCATTCTCCGAAAGTGTATTTGAAAAATTCGAATAAGTGAATAGTCGGCAATGGATAAAATAATGATGAACCTCTTGCGCATTTTTTCTCCGAAAGGTGCAAATAGAAAAGCTCTTTTTTAAATAAAATATATTTTTGTTTGAAGAAATGCATGCACCCTTGTCATTGTTTTGTAATTGAGGTTATTTTACTATAATTTAGCAAGCTAGAAGAAGAAAAAACATGCTAAAATCGAATTTTCTTACCTTAACAATTTTGAAGATATACTTTTAATCATATCATAAACATTAAATTAAATACATGGGTTTAATGTCAAAATTTAACTCCTTGAAATGTCTTAAATAAATTCGAAATTTGCTTAGCTAGTTTCCCAAATATAAAACATTTGCTTTGCCAGTTTTTGAAATATGAGACATTTGCTTTGCCAGTTTTGGAATATCGAGGATCACAGTTTGTTTTGTTGTTGTTTTTTTTTTCATTTTAATTATAAACAATTTCCCCAAGTTTTTGAGAGGATGTATCTGCATTTGACAGCTTTTTCAATTAGATCAGAGCTGAGAATAGCTGTGGACAATCTAAATATATAGAACTTCGGGTTACTTAACTGTCACCTTACAATCCATGCAAATTAGGACGATTTGGTTATCTTTTAAACTAGCCTTGGTTTAATGTAAAACCATTCACAATATAATTGTAAAGCTCTGTTTTAAAGTAAAAATGAAATGTATTAATATATATACAATTAAACTCATTGCTTACCATGTCTATCTGCATTATGCATAATATATTGAAAGTCAGTTAATTGTATTCTTTGAAATCATTTGCAGGTAACATTCTACTGTCAGAAAGTGGAAAAATCACAGAAAATTCACTGACTTTTATTGATTGGGAATATTGTAGCTACAATCTCCGGTAAGTGATGTATTGATATAAATTAAAACTTTCAGCAAGTGCGCGTAGAACTTTTCTGGTTGGATAATCCGCCCCATTTGACATGTTTTCATTTTCCAAATAAGAATTATTTTTTCAACGGAAATTTTTGACGGTGTTATTTTTCTTTCAGATCATACATTGCCTACCTGTTGTACTGTAGATAAATATAAATTGCTTCCTTGGTAACCAGAAATTTTGTTATACTCCACTGTTCAGATAGTACAGCTGTTTCAGATTATATTTTAATAATGTTCAATGTTATGTCATGGTTTTATTGAATTTGTTATCCATGTCGTTGGATAGACTTTCATATATTTCATGACTCAAGGCTGTTACACATCTGTCGTTCACGATGACCGAATATTCAAAACGTTGGTCTCCAACCTGTCATGATTTTAATCATTCACTAACCAAAGATGGTTAAAACTCGTGCTTGTATAGATACTTGTTTGGCGTTCGGCTTACAAGTGAAAATCCAAATATCAAAACTTCCGCAAAGATACCGCAGTGAAATCTAATTCATATAGACCAAGTCCATACATGACGAAAATAATGCCACTTTCATCCATAGCAATCAAGGACGAATCACTTCATAACTATTCATAACTGTTTCGTTTTAAGTCACTGGTACAAGACCATGGACTGGTATTTACTCTGAGATTGACAACCATGGCACAGTGTTCAGGACTGTTTGTATATTTCAGAGGATTTGACCTGGGCAATCATTTCATGGAATGGTGTTTTGACTATACATACAACAAGGCTCCGTTTTTCAAGTACACACAGGAGTCATATCCCTCGAGAGAACAGCAAGTAAGTTAATATCTCATACTTCCCAGTTTGGTGAATTACGCATCTAAACTAAAGGTAATAAACACCTACTATAAATATATAAATACAATACATATCTACTTTAATGAAATACTAATTACAGTTAATGTATTTAATATCTAGTTATAATGCTATACATACATGTATCTAGTTATAATGCTATACATACATGTATCTAGTTATAATGCTATACATACATGTATCTAGTTATAATGCTATACATACATGTATCTAGTTATAATGCTATACATACATGTATCTAGTTATAATGCTATACATACATGTATCTAGTTATAATGCTATACATACATGTATCTAGTTTTTAGCTCACCTGAGCCAGAGGCTCAAGGTGAGCTATTGTGACCGGTCTTCGTCCGTCGTCCGTCCGTCCGTCGTCCGTCAACATTTTGCTTCAAACGACATCTCCTCCTTAACCGCTTGGTCAATTTTGATAAAACTTTACAGGGATGTTCCTTGGGTGGTTCAAAGTTGTTCAAAGAATTGAATTCCATTTGGAATTCTGGTTGCCATGGCAACGGAAAGAAAAAACTTAAAATGTCTTCTTCTCCAAAACAACCAACTGAATTTCAAAATGTTTTGGCACAGATGTTCCTTTGGTAAGTGTCTACCAAGATTGTTCAAATTATTTGGATCCGTAAAAAAACATGGCCGCCAGGGGCGTGGCTAGTTTTCCTTAGATGCCTATACTCAAATCTTAAAAAATCTTCTCCTCCAAAACTGCTGGCTGAATTTCAAAATGTTTTGGCACAGATACTCCTTGAGTAAGTGTCTACCAAGATTGTTCAAATTATTTGGATCCATAAAAAAACATGGCCGCCAGGGGCGGGGCTAGTTTTCCTTATATGTCTATAGTGAAAATTGAAAAAAAACTTCTTCTCCAAAACCCTGGCTTATTTAAATTTTATGTTCCTTTATTAAATGTCTTCCAAGATTGTTAAAATTATTTGGATCCGAAAAAAAACATGGCCGCCAGGGGTGGGGCTAATTTTCTCTATATTTCTTAAGTGAAAATTTAAAAAATCTTCTTCGTGAAAACTCCTGGTTGAATTTCAAAATGTTTTAGAACAGATGTTCCTCAGGTGCCTGTCTACTAAGATTGTTCAAATTATTTTGATTCATAAAAAAACACAGCTACCTGGGGCGGGTCTGGTTAATTATATGTCTATAGTGAAAACTAAAAAATGCCCCACTACTGAAATTGTTCAAATAATAAGGATCTGCTTAAAAACATGGCTGCCAGGGTCTAGTTTTCCATAATTAATTAAAATAGACAACTTAAAACATTCTCCTTGGCAATCGCTAGCCGACTTATTTTGCAGAAACTTTTAAGTTATTCCAAATTATTTTATTTTTTGCAAGAGTTATGTCCCTTGAAATTTAATCTCTGTAGTTGATTGATATTGCAGCCTTCCTTTTATGAGGCGGCAATTTTCCTGTTCATTGATTTTTGCAAGAATTATGTCCTTTGAAACTTTGTTTCTGTAGCTGATTGATATTGCAGCCTTGTGAACACAACTCCTCTTTAAGTTTCTGAAAGGATCTTTATGAAACTTGGACAATGTCTTTACTTTAATAGATAGATGTGCATGAGGCAGGAATTTTCTGGTTCATTGATTTTTAGCTTTTAGGATCAATGGCTGTCCGGCATCCGTGCCTGTGATGTTCCTTGCATGAAGCTCTACGAAGTATGTTCAAATGGTTCCTGTCAATTGCATATCTGGGTCAAGAAGCTAAAAATAGATTTTTAAAGTCAAATCTTTAAAAAAGCGAGCGAGAAATCTTTAAAAATCTTCTCCTAAATTGCAAGGCCTAGAGCTTAGATATTTGGTGTGTGGCATTGTCTTATGGACCATTACCAAATTTGTTCAAGTCATGACCCTGGGGTCGAAATTGGCCCCACTCCAGGGGTCACTTGATTTTACTTAGACTTATATAAGAAAAACTAGAAAAAACTTCTTGTCAGAAACCACAAGGCCTGGAGTTTAGATATTTGGTGAGTAACATGGCCTAGTAAACATCTACCAATTTTGATCAAATCATTGTCCTGAGGTCAAAATTGGCTCCGTCCAAGGGGCCACTTGATTTTATAAAGACTTAATAGAGCAATGACCTTCAAAGTTTGGATGGCAGGTACAGTTTTTGTGTTGAATTTAGATGATCTTGCTGTACTTCTGCATAGATTATGTATTCACTATGACTCGTAATACAATAATTGGCATTGAGGGCAATGTTTCTCAGGTGAGTGATTCAGGGCCGTCATGGCCCTCTTGTTATACAGTACACGCCTAGTTTTAATGCAATACACATCCTTTTTTGTAATAGAAAATTAACATTACCATTTAATGTAATTAAATTTAATTAATTTAAATAAAAATGTATCTTTTACTTTTATGAAAACAGCTAATTAAACTGTAATGCAATCCTACCTTTATGCAATACACTTTTGAAAGCGTATGGTATGGTATTTGTTTCTTATCAAACATTTTCTAAATAGCATAGTTATAGAGCAACAGAAATCATTTTAAGTACCTGAACCTAGACAAAATGTCAAATTCACAAAAGCAATGTTTTTTTATTTGGAACTTCTTTTGAAGTCAAATGTGCATGTTATAGTAACATACATGGGTGCTAATGCCATTTTATTCAGTCAGTTAAGAGTTTTGTAAACTAGCTGCTCCTTTATCAAACACTCTTGTCTGTATTTTCAGTTTGAATTCTTCCGTGCCTATATCCAAGCTACTGGCGAGCAGCCAACGGAGAAGCACCTGGCCGACATGTACGTTGAGGCCAATACGTTCGCCTTGGCCTCACACTTCTTCTGGGGTCTGTGGTCCATCCTACAGAACGACATGTCCCATATAGAATTTGGCTTCTTGGTATGCTTTTAACACACGACTCTTCCTACCGAATCTAACCTATTTATATATAATATAATGAACATCAGTTTACTGGTTTTTGAACAGTATTTGAACCAATCACCTTTTCTTCATTTTGCTATCCGGCATTTCTTCTAGGGTTCTTGCCAAACCAGGTTGAAAATGGATTGATAAGAATATTAGGAATATTAACGAACTTTGGGAAACCACTTCAATGTATGCAAAGTAAATCATACAATGGAATAACAGCATTACCTTAATGAAGATGACAGCCAGTTTGATTATTCATTGGATATGATTATGCCTGATGTTTAATCCCTTCGAAATTTCAATTTTACATTTTAACTGAATGATATATTGATAAGAAAAAAATCTGAGTGCCCTGATTGTAAGCATTCAAGCTTCATAACAGATTAACCGAACAACATATACGGGAGGCATAAAATGTCTCTTGGACTGTCTTGCCATAGAGCTAGCTTTTGTTTCCGAGTTCGATTCCAGCTCGGGGCAGTAGGATTTTACTTGGTTTCAGTTAGTGCGTTTGTTATACGTGTATTGTACTTTTTTTATGAGTGTTGTCCTGTCACGTCCTCATCACATCATGTCATGTCCTATGCTCTCATTACATGAAGACAATGTGATACGCTACGGCATTGATCTCCCTTTGTGATTGTATCCTTGCTCCAAATGCTCATCAAAGTCTACTTCCATCGAAAGAAACTATTGAAAAGCAAGTTCAAGTGAATTTGTTTGTCACTCACGAGTTAATAGTAATGTAACAGTAACAGTTTTGACAATAATAAAAATTTACAGTGATTCATTCCTACGCTGTGTTAAGATACTGGTAACATATTTTAAATTTCAGGAATATGCGGACTGTCGACTAATGGAGTATTTCAAATTAAAAGAGAGACTGCCACAGCTTCAATACGAGGCAGAACAGAATTGTAATCTTGCCCAGTGAACGTGATTTTACGTTTGGGTTTTAGAGCATCTTCATAGTAGACTGTGATAGTTGCCATGCGACCGATCAACAAGGTTGTAATTAGTGATGGGTATATTTTGGGCAGTATTGTCAAAATGATGTCGCATTTGCCTGCTGAGATATCAATATTGTAAAGCAAGTTATCAGTTTGCTGCTGTTTTTTTCTGAAGGCCTGTCTGATTTTTTTAGAGAAAAAAATAAACGGAAGAGCATGCCTTACCTCCGTTTGTTATCAGATTTCCGGAAGTTTTACGGAAAGTTGCGAAGTAAGACGATGAAAACGGGAATGTCGGAGAAAAAAAAACAGTAACAGGAGGATTTATGTGTCGATTCACAATAAAGATGCCAAATGGACATAAGGAAGAAGGCCAATCAAGTTTTTGTGAATCAAGTTTTCGGTATTTTACGTGTTCTTGTTTTGCATTCCAGGAAGATTAAGAAAACATATTCATTATTATATATTTAAGGTAGTATGTATCTAAAATATCCAGAGAAAATTTAAAAAACGGTGTAGTTAAATTTTTTAGAATAGATATAAAAAAAATAAGAGGTTAAGACTTTGCTATGAAAATACCAATTTGTAATGGTTACTTCAAATAGCAGATTGTATTGCAGATTTTATCATTTACACGCTCTATTAGCTTCATTGTGCATGGACAAATATGGAAAAATAATATAATCAGATAAAGAAATATATGAATATTTACAACATAGATATGTCATTTCTATTTAAGTTATATATTGTACTGTATTCTCTATTTTTCATGACATGTCTGTGTAGTATGTGGTTTTAATTTTGACATCAACAAATGTTTATATGATTAATAAATTATTCCTTAGATTATGTGCTGGTTTATACTGAGATACAGTTAAAAGAGCAAAATACCCGGTACCACTTTATGTATGTTTACATGTATACATTTTCATTTCAGAAACTGGGGCCATGACATGTAACTGAATGCAATGATAACAGCCATGTTTATGATATTTTATCTTAACCATTAGAGCAATATGAGCACGTTCACGTGCATCTGTATTGCCTGTTGAAGTTTGATTTTGATCATTTGTGTGTGAATAAGTTTACTTGGATAACTCACGAAGATTATATCAATTCATAATTATATAATTTTTAATATGGCCAAATGCAATTAAATTTTCTAAATTATACCTTTGTAAATAATGCATTTTGTCGACCTTTTCAAATTAGTTTCCTACAAGTTAAAAAAAATAGAGATTTAACATATTTATTGCAAGACAAATAATGTTCTATAAACTGTGTCGCACACTAAGTTTTTGTTTGTGATTTATGTTTCAGTCAGTTTTCCGTAAACCATGATGTGTTTTATTGTCCAAATAGAATCTTGAAGTCAGGTCGTCATAGCTCATTTTTGATAATTACATGTAAATCATTCAGTATCATAAAATTTTGTCCAAATTTTCTTTCATTTTGTGGCATTGAGATGAGATCTTTTAAATTGATGAGGAGGATATTTTTATGTACTTAGATATTTTAGAGGCAAGCAGTGCAGCTTTCAGATATGTTTTTTCTGAAATTTGACAATATACTGGTGTGTGAATTATCAGTCATGTTGCATATTCTTAGGGTGGTTTGTTGGTGCTTAAAGTAAGCTTATGTGTATATATAATGTGATAATAGAGCTAGATAAATACTTCTTTAACATTGCCATGGGGGGTGTCATTACAATACACATGCAATACATACATCCATTGTGTTCACGTGCTGTTTTGCATTACTTCTTCAAAATATGAGAGTATAAACATTTTACCGTTTGTATGGCATCTTAGTACAGTTTATACATACGTTTACCATTGTGATATTTAAGATCTATTTTATACAGATATGGGCATTTTTGAGGAATGAAAAAATAATTCTATGTCATTGTATTGTATCTGTTATTATACCCACTCTTAACAGAAGTGAGGAATATCTAGGAACCATGTCCGTTATACCCACTCTTCACAGAAGTGAGGAATATCTAGGAACCATGTCCGTTATACCCACTCTTCACAGAAGTGAGGAATATCTAGGAACCATGTCCGTTATACCCACTCTTCACAGAAGTGAGGAATATCTAGGAACCATGCCCGTTATACCCACTCTTCACAGAAGTGAGGAATATCTAGGAATCATGCCCGTTACACCCACTCTTCACAGAAGTGAGGAATATCTAGGAATCATATCCGTTACACCCACTCTTCACAGAAGTGAGGAATATCTAGGAACCATGTCCATTATACACACTCTTCACAGAAGTGAGGAATATCTAGGAACCATGTCCGTTATACCCACTCTTCACAGAAGTGAGGAATATCTAGGAATCATGTCCGTTATACCCACTCTTCACAGAAGTGAGGAATATCAGGAAACTCATTCCCGTCGTTACACCCACTCTTCACAGAAGTGAGGAATATCCAGGAACCATGCCCGTTATACCCACTCTTCACAGAAGTGAGGAATATCCAGGAACCATGGTCGTTGTGTCACTTCCCATCACAACGTGTCCTGTCCTACTCTCATATCACATGATGACAGTGTTGTATGCGGGGTATTAATCACCTTTAGTGATGATTCTTGTTATAATATAAAGGTGATAAGTATTTTATTTTGCTCATTTATAAATGCATATTGTGATAAGTTTATCTCACATTAGAAATCCTTTTCACAGACTTTTATGTATTTTGGTTATACGTTTTAACATGCTCTGTAAGATACTTGATAATATATGAACTACTGAATTCAAATAGCAGGTTTGACCGTGAAATCAGAGGTCAATTCTGCAAGTATTTCGTAATTATTATAACATATCCTGTAAACTGTTTCAACATTATGAATTATTGAATTCAAATTGCAGGTTTGACCATGTAATCAAAGGTCAATTCTGCAAGAAGCATGTCCTTATTTAGTTTACTTAAATGCCAATACCTACCTTTTTTACATGGATGAAATTTCAGGTAATAAAGTATGCAGTGTAAACTTCCTTCATGTCGAAATTCAAGAACTATGAGTAGTACATCCTTTCAATATGTTGAATATTGCATTAATAACGTGCATTTCTTGAGTCTAGAATCAAATGATTTACCAATGAATTAGGACCGAGAAAAGAAAATGATATGGAAGATATGTGGTGTTTTTTTTGTAGAAGGTGCAATTTTATTTCATGGAGTGAATACCAAAAATTGTATTTTCGTGAGGTGCGTGTATATAGCCACAAGTGGGAATTTAATTTTGTAAGTTCACAAAATGAATGAAATATTGCATCTTCCACAAAAAAAATATATATATTTATTTTAAAGGTAAATTTTAAAATTAATTTATAAAAAAATTTTTTTACTGGTTCTGATAAAACAATGTAGTTTACATCCAGTGTTAGATCATAATATCCAAGGAGTGTATGATTGTGTATATACATGTCATTTTGTGCACAAAAATGCACTTTTTATGACTTGTATTATATATATTATATGGAGAGAGTGTGTCTAAACAGGGTATTATTAGGTTGTATACATAGCAATATTATTGTCAGTGTATTATTTCGTTTCCGTTTTAGCTGTTATAAAAAAAATATGTTAGAAAGTGGATAAATGGATAAATCATAATATTATTCAATTCACTAAGACTAAATAATCACCATTTTCAAAGCACAAGCGCATGATTGATTGTGCCCTACATTTTGTCCTCAATTTAACTAAATGTACAGCAGATGAAGTAATACAATGTCCAGTCTTGTATTTCCGTTTGTAACCCAAGAACAAGGCTTTATCAGTTTTTACTGCATTAATCAAAAGAATAAATAGCGTGACTACTTAACTTCTCTTTTTCTGATAGATTGTATCTTTTATTGCAATGAATTATGAATGTTTGATATTTGTTCAAAGATTTATGTAAGATATTTTTGGTAAAATTGAAAGTATACAAAAATACCCACAACGAGTATGACTTTACATAATGTCAGGGTGCTGGCTTCTTCTAGCAACATGCTTGATTTCTGGAATTGAACTATGAACCATAATGATTTTGACCATAATCCAGTGACCTACTTTGTGGTAAGTTAAGCTATGGCCTTCTAATTTTGACCAAGGTTACAGCATTAAACTTTGACCTTGGATGACCTTGACCATGACCCAGTGACCCTCTTTTGGTTTTCAAAGCTACAGTTTCAAATTTGGACCACAAGTACTGTCTAGTATGTGGAATAAAAATAATCTTCCTATATTTCTGCATGGATTCTGTAATCAAAAGGACAATGCTATAATAGAGTAACTTGCACAGCCAATGAAAGCAATGTTTTTCAAGAGAGCGACTTCAGGGCCATCTAGGTCCTCCTCTTTTAGCGTTGTGTTCCAATAGTTTTTAAGTTCTTCATTAGGACATGACCAGTCCTCGTTGCTGTCCTCTGCACTAACTCCTATTATCCTACTGATACATGCATACATGAATTTTAAAGGACTGAATTATGAAGAAAAATGCTGTATGTTTGATAATTAGATTAATATTAGAGACAAATCTTCAGGATATTTATCAAAATATAAGTTTGTATCTCCAAGAAGCAAAGAGGAGGTCAGGGTAGAGGGTTGGAATGGTCAATTGCCAGTGATTTTAATACTGTAAAAGACCTCATCCATTTAAATGCATGTCCGTGTGTGTCTGAGAAATGATCTCTTTTTTTCTCTATTATTTAAGTGAATATACAATATAATCTAACATAGGAATGTATATTTTGGTGACAGGCCAAATAAGTCAAGACAATTAATGAATTTAAAGGTACCATGGTTAAAAGGTAGCATACATGTTCTCGGACATAAAGTTAGTTTGTTCAAATTGACCTTCTAGGAACATCGTCCAACCCAGGAACTGTCAAGAGGAATATAAGTATAAATCATCACAACTTGTTTTCCACTTGATGCTAAATAAACAGGGTAGATTATGACAAGTGTCTGTAATTATCTCATAATTAATGTTGTTGTTGTTGTTGTTGTTTTTTTTTTGGGGGGGGGGGTTCACAGAAAAAAAATAGATGAAATAATAAAAAATAGAAAAAGAAATTGCCTCGATTTAACCCTGTCCCTCATAGAGGAAACCATGAAAAGACCTAAAGACCTATGCGAAAAGCATAAAACCAGATCACCCTGCTAGTAACTCGCAGGCTGATCAGGTTTTATGCTGTTCGCTACTCCTCAGTGGTCTGGAAATGAGGATTTGTAATTAAATTTGGTAAGGTTTAAGGTTTTCTGTAGATCAGGCTTTATGTGGTACCTACTGAGTGCGTCAAAATGGGTCTATATGAGGGAAAGGGTTAAATGAGTATATGAGGGAAAGGGTTAAATGAGTCTATATGAGGGAAAGGGTTAAATGAGTCTATATGAGGAAAAGGGTTAAATGAGTCTATATGAGGGAAAGGGTTAAAATGAGTCGATATGAGGGAAAGGGTTAAAATGAGTCTATATGAGGGAAAGGGTTAAATGAGTCTATATTAGGAAAAGGGTTAAATGAGTCTATATGAGGGAAAGGGTTAAATGAGTCTATATGAGGAAAAGGGTTAAATGAGTCTATATGAGGAAAAAGGTTAAATGAGTTTATATGAGGGAAAGGGTTAAATGAGTCTATATGAGGAAAAGGGTTAAATGAGTTTATATGAGGGAAAGGGTTAAATGAGTCTATATGAGGGAAAGGGTTAAATGAGTCTATATGAGGGAAAGGGTTAAATGAGTCTATATGAGGAAAAGGGTTAAATGAGTCTATATGAGGGAAAGGGTTAAATGAGTCTATATGAGGAAAAGGGTTAAATGAGTCTATATGAGGGAAAGGGTTAAATGAGTCTATATGAGGGAAAGGGTTAAATCAAAGCTGCTAATCTGCCATATAATAAGTTGTTTGGACACAGAAATGTGTTTCATGCACTGTATGGTAAGAAAAAGGACATGCTGCCGAAGATTATGAATCAATGAATGATCATGTATTTTATATAAAGTAGAAAAGAATTTTAAAGATTATTTTTTCAATATTATTATCTTACTTAACATTTCTGATATGAAATTGCAACAGCTGAGTGCTCGTACTGTTTGTAAATAGTTTTAAAAATACTGTGTACGTTAATTTAAATATGTAGATAATTTACTGTGTATAGCTGACAATTTTCATTTGTTTCTCATAAATACTTACCATCAGTACTTACATTATTGTTTTTTTTTATGATAAGCTATTGACGAAATTAATTGCATATGCTTTTTATAGTCAAGTAAAATTTGACAGAATTTACAGATAAGTGAGTATGTTTGCAGTTTGCATATTTTCTCAAAATAAGCTCTGTCAGTTATGTGGTAGGCAGAGTTTTGAAAATTTTATAACAAGGGAATTCTATAAATACTTCGATAAAAAATATGACCTGTAGAATATAAAACTTTATCCACTGAATGCTAAAGGGAGTCATCAGCCTTTTCTTGATAAAATGCTGCATCGTCGTAACCACTTTCGCTCATTATGCTTTACTTCTTAATCGACCGAGGGTGGTTATTTGATTAGCAAAACTTCTTTCTCATGAATCGATAATTGGGCATTTCATTGGATCCGTGGATGAGACAGTGCGGATCATTAGACTAATGAAATGGCGCGGGAATTTATATGTCAGCTTCGTTCTATTACATAGAGGTGACGTCACGCTCTTTATCTAACCGTAGGGCACATTGAGTCAGTTTTTAGCTCACCTGAGCACAAAGTGCTCAAGGTGAGCTTTTGTGATCGCCCTTCGTCCGGCGTCCGTCGTCGTGCGTCGTGCGTCGTCCGTCGTCAGTCGTCCGTCGTCCGTCGTCAACAATTTTCTTTAAACAACATCTCCTCTGAAACTGCTGGACAGAATTTAATGAAACTTGGCAGGAATGTTCCTTGGGTAAGGCTCTACAAAAGTTGCTAAAATAAAGTTGATCCATGAAGAACTCTGGTTGCCATGGCAACAAAAAGAAAAATAATTTGAAAACTTTAAAAATCATCTCCTTCAAAACTACTGGCCAGATTTCAAAATAATTTGGTACAGATGTTCCTTGGGCAAACCTCTACCAAAGTTGGTAAAATTATTCTGATCCGTAAAAAAACATGGCCGCCAGGGGCGGGGCTTATTTGCCTTATATGTATATAGAGAAACCTTTAAACAACATCTCCTCTGAAACCACTGGACAGATTTAGATTAAACTTGGCAGGGATGATCCTTGGGTCAACCTTCACAAAAGTTGCTAAAATAAACTTGATCCATGTAGAACTCTGGTTGCCATGGCAACAAAAAGGAAAAAAAATGAAAACTTTAAAAATCATCTTCTTCAAAACTACTGGCCAGATTTAAAAATAAATTGGTACAGATGTTCCTTGGGTCAACCTCTACCAAAGTTGCTAAAATTATTCCGATCCGTAAAAAAACATGGCCGCCAGGGGCGGGGCTTATTTGCCTTATATGTATATAGAGAAACCTTTAAACAACATCTCCTCTGAAACCACTGGACATAATTTGATTAAACTTGGCAGGGATGATCCTTGGGTCAACCTTCACAAAAGTTGCTAAAATAAACTTGATCCATGTAGAACTCTGGTTGCCATGGCAACAAAAAGAAAAAAAATATGAAAACTTTAAAAATCATCTTCTTCAAAACTACTGGCCAGATTTTAAAATAAATTGGTACAGATGTTCCTTGGGTCAACCTATTTATCTCAGGTGAGCGATTTAGGGCCATCATGGGCCTCTTGTTTGTTTTTTTTTTTTGTTTTTGTTTTTTTGTTTTTTTTTGGGGGGGGGGGGGGGGGTGGGGGGGGTTCAATCTTCAATGAAAGGTATTGAAAATACTACTCGCGCTTTCACTGGTCAGCAAGTATCGGATTCATATTCATGAAAACAAAGTTTTGCCAGTTGAAAATCCCACGGTGTGTACCGTAGTGATAACGGAATATATACCGTGAGTTCCCGACGAAGAAATACTAATGAACCAGTATGGCTTTTAATGGACGGTGTTACGTTTTTAATTGTTTTCAATTTCTCCTAGTTTGAGTGGTGCTGAAATGCTTGAGGCTTCTCCCAACTAAGTTTCATGCTGCCTTTTATTGTTAGCAGTATTGTACATTCATGATGCTTATGTAAATGAATAAATAAATATATTTTAATACAAAGTCTTCATTAACTTTCACATTCCGAGCAATCTGGTTTCTGATTGAGACTCTGAACCGGGAGGTTGTGAGTTAAATCACTTTTTGCAACATATCAAAAGTTGTTTAAAGTTGTACTTGTATATTTGCTTTGGCACTCGGCACATATAGTCGGCTCAGCGCAAAAGGGTCGTAACTTATATGTAGTAAGGAACAAGATGAGACACTTGCGCTGAGCCCTGGATATGGGAGGTACAGAACTGGTGGCTGGGGGTTTAAATGTCAAATGACGGTCATTACATATATGTCAAGATTCAAGTCCGTCAATAATTTCTTAGCTTATAGAACATTTTGTTACATTGGAAACAATTGTATGATTCCTACATAGCCCCAACTTCACCTGGTGAATCTAAGGCATACTGTTAAAATGTATAAGATACGGACATGACAAGTACTAGAAATATCAATGAAGATTATATATTTACCACAGCATAACATTTTGGCACAGAAAAGGGGCTATGATTATCACAAATTATTTGACAAACTTATACTCTATACTTGTCTGTTGATTGGTCTTATCATAAGAAAGTATTTAAAGTTTGAAGGTATTATCAGCAATAGATAGAAAAAGCCTCATGTAATTTGAGTGTAGGATGGGTTGTTACGTGACAGGACACGACGAGCGTGATCCCTGTAAAGCCCCCACTTCACTATGTAAAGCGGGATGTAAACATGGTAAATGAATATGGACCAAAACAGGACGATGATAAATGTGCTGCTAGGACCTGGCGCTAAGACCTGAAACACGTTACTTGTACTTAAAGATTGACCTTTAAGCTGAGACCCAAAATATGGCCATTTAAAGGCTCATTATTTTTCAGGGATTGTAATTATTTAAATACCAGAAATGCTACGCAATAAAACGAGATTGGAAAGTTTCCTTAATAGTTCTTAATGACCACATATCCGATATCCTTTGACTTTGCATAAAAACGCATCACTTTTTAGTATTTTGGATGGACCTTTGTTTACATTTTGTAAACTGGCGAGCAATACCGACGATGACCCGTCAGACTTCGGACAGGTGAGGCACGACTGAAGTGTGGAAAGTATGTGTGCACGGAAAAGTTGGTTAAATCCGAATACCTAGAGTGAGGGCTTATTTTGTTCTGTATCTCGTTCACAGATGGTTATTGACTACGATTTGTTGTTAGAAGTCCAACCCAATTTATAAGATATGTATAAACTGACTACGAATTTGGTTTTAAACTATCTATTTGTATTACGTCTATCAATACTTGTCTACAGATACATGGTCACTAAATGCAACATTCCGTGATTGTGAATAAAAGAAATTTGGGGGTTTCTCCATCACTGGCAAAAAGCGTTGCGAATGGTATTGAACCTGTATTCTGAATTATAAAACCTATATTTAGAAATTCTACTTTTGTGTGAGCACTGTCACATGACTGACCACAAACATTTTACGCTCATGCGCTCATTTCACAGACAGAACTTACGAATTTGCTAACCGGAAATATGGTGGCTGATTTCTGTCATTTCGTGTTGTCGTGTCTTCGCCCCGAAAGGCGAAATAACGAAAACATGCCATATTGTCGTTATTTCGCCTGTCGCCTTTCTGGGTGAAGACACGACAACACGAAACATCTCAGGCGAAATAACGAAATTTTAACAGGCGAAAGGACGAAAAGTTTCGCCTTTGAATGTTTCGTGTCCGCGGGTCGAAACCTTTCGTGTTGGCGCCCTTTGTTTGTCGTGTCTTCATGTCTTCTCCCCGAAACGCGAAAGGCGAAATAACGACAATGTTGCAGATTTCGTGTTGTCGTCCTTTCGCCTCGAAAGGCGAAAGTCGAAATAACGAAAATGACAACGCTTCGGGTTTCGCCTTCCCGTAGACATGCGCAGAGCGTTTAAACATATGCATACTTGCTGTAAATATCAACAATGCCAGGTGAAGATAGCTTTATTCACTGCAGCAGAATATATTCGCCGATAATATCCTTTTGAGTAATAAAATTGATGTTTTAATACACATTATATGTAGATGCTTACGTATAAGTATAAATTTATGTTAGCTTTTTTTAAATCATTATAAGTTAATGTGCCTGAACAATAAATATTTTTTTCTTTTAATTCGGGCAGTCCTATTTCATTTAAGATGTCGTCCATCTTTCTTAGAAAGGGCCGCCTAAAAACAATACGGCATATGTGTAAACGTTCTGCGCATGTCTACCGGAAGGCGAAACCCGAAACGTACAGTCATTTTCGTTATTTCGACTTTCGCCTTTCGAGGCGGAAGGACGACAACACGAAATCTGCAACAATGTCGTTATTTCGCCTTTCGCGTTTCGGGGCAAAGACACGAAGACACGACAAACAAAGGGCGCCAACACGAAAGGTTTCGACCCGCGGACACGAAACATTCAAAGGCGAAACTTTTCGTCCTTTCGCCTGTTAAAATTTCGTTATTTCGCCTGAGATGTTTCGTGTTGTCGTGTCTTCGCCCCGAAAGGCGACAGGCGAAATAACGACAATATGGCATATTTTCGTTATTTCGCCTTTAGCCTTTCGGGGCGAAGACACGACAACACGAAATGGCAGAAATCAGCCACTATAGGAAATGATTAAGACGCAATGTTGCGGAACGTGTCATATGGTACCACAAGGGCCTACTTCGGGTATAGTGTATTCTATATTTAACCGATCGTTTACGAAAAAGCGTTTTCTCGTGCAATGTGACCTACACTTGCTGAGTTTATTTGTCAGGAAACAAAGATTTCACTAACATTAATGAGGGAAAGTAAACTTTTTGCTAGCGTTCATCTGTGAACGAGATGCTTTAAGTACTTGAGTTTGAGGGGGGAAACCTGTTCTTCTACGTTTTCCGTGCGTGCATGCTTCCCACACTTCAGTTGTGTCAAACCCCAGTATATTAAGATTTACGAAATCTGACGGGCCATCGACGGAAAAACTCGCCAGGTACAAATTGTAAACAAATGTAGTATTTTAACTAAATAGTGATGCATTTTGTGCAATGCAAAGTCAACGGAGATACAATTTAGGTAACTTTACAACTTGTGTCTGAAATCAAAAGATTGTGTGTTTGACCTCGAAGATTTAGAGAAAGAAATCGGCAATTAAATTCTTTGACCAAAGCGACATGTGTCTTCCAGTCCCTTTTAAGAACGATCGTATGCCATTTAATGAGTAATGATAAAGATTACCATGCATGAAACATAGTCTCTTTGTCACAAAATAACATAATATTGGCCTTTAATTGTTTTACTATTATTCTTTGGAGATCTGTCCTGTTTTAAGGATCTTAGAAAAACTATTACTGTTTTAAAAAGGAAAACCTATAATTTCTTTATATAAGGCCTTTTTATAAGACCACCGAGTGATTCACGTAATGCATGAAAATTAGTTGTTTGCAAATCCTCGAGATGCATAAAGTTTAACGTGGAAACACGATCCATATCTGTACAAAAAAAGTCGTGTCGGTCAAATAGAAGCATCATTTGAGAGGGTTGATGGCGTGGTGTGTACTGAACCAACTACTTTACGGAGTTTGTGTAGGTACATCTCATATTTTTGTATTATGTTTTATTCAGGTTTAGGTAATTGAAACTTAGATTCAGAAATATCTTTTTTATAGGCGGAGAGATTTGAAATTTTAGAGAAATTTGTGGGGTTGAAGAATGATTGAAGATCAAGTTTTCGCTGTCAACCCAAGTGGGTGGGGGTGGTGAAAAACAGGTTTTTTTTCAGTATATCATATTTTTCTCTCAGTAATACTCAGTATACAAATCGATTTCATATTAGAGAAAAGAGTTTGTAAAAGGCTTTTATATTTGGCCTCTTTTTTTTTTTTTTTTTTTTTTTGATATTTTGAATAATGCATTTTTCTATTGAACAGGTAATTGAATTTGATAATTTCCTCACAGACAATGGCCTATGTAACAATGTGTTTGTTTTTTGGCCAAGATAGCAAAAAGTGTGACTTGATTGCATGCAAGATGAAGATGTCACAAGTCATTTTTTTAATGTGAGGCCAAATCTGAAATTCGTATACTGAGTATTATTGGCAAATAAAAACTGATTTACTGGAAAAGAAATAACTTACGTTGTTTACCACCTCCACCCCCTTTGGGTTACCAGCGACAACTTAATGTAATTTTGATACACTGATGTAATGCCACAGATTTGTTATATGGTACAAATCTAGAATAAATGAATTTCACCTTATGTAATTAGTAAATCTGAGCTGTTTATTGTGTGTGTGTGTGTGTGTGTGTGTGTAATTGTATGTAGGGCGTCTTCCAACATGTAGACGAGGCTAGAGGGAACAACACAGGTGCTCACCGTTATATGACCGTTTACATACCACACATTCGTTACATATATGAACCGGACATTGCGGTTGACGGTAGAACGACGCAGGAAGATGGGGAATTACCCCACTACCCCATCGCCAGAAAGGTCGATTTGGACTTTTAATATGCATTCCTGGGTGGATGGGGTATTATATTTCTCAAATTTTGCTTAGAATCACATAGTAAAATCCCATATACTTGTGTATTTGATAGATTTTCTTTTGACGATTACCATTTTGAGTTGTTAGATACATTATATCCCAAAGCAAGTTTTTGATGGGGGTTATATTGGGAGCAAAAAGTTCTGTTTCGTTGAGTTTCGTCAGGTCAATATTCCTTTTTTTTTTAAAACAGATTTATCTTCAAAATCGCTTCACAGAGTTGATTCATAATCACATGCAATATTCATTATGACATTACCATGAATTGTGACCTTCACCTTCACGTGACACCATGGTAACCTTTTCGTTACTCATTAAATTCGCCATAGCAATGTAGTGGGGATATTAATCACCATCTGTGATAGCTCTTGGCTGGTTTATTTGGTTATTTTGGGCAATAAAAGTTGTTGTTGTTGTTGTTGTTGTTGTTGTTCATCAAAATCATTCGAGTGTTCTGATATGCAATGAACAATCATCCATAGCAAAATTTGAGTACCATTAGTATATAATTTGTAAACCCTTTCCCTCATAGAGGAAACCATGAAAAGACCTATGCGAACAGCATAAAACCAGATCAACCTGCGAGTAACTCGCAGGCTGATCAGGTTTTATGCTGTTCGCTGCTCCTCAGTGGTCTGGAAATGAGGACTTTATAATTAAATTTGGTAAGGTTTAACTGTGGTTTTCTGCAGATCAGGCTTTATGTGATACCTATTGAGTGCGTCAAAATGAGTTTATATGAGGGAAAGGATTAATATGCATTTGTAGTGGAGTCAGACACAACATAATTCCAGATATCAATTAATTTATTATGAATACTCTCTTAAGAAGACAGATAATCAATTACAAAGACTGTATAAGGCCGGTGTGTTTGTAAATTTTTTTTCCGTAATTGTAAATATTTTAATATTTGTAAATTAAATTTGATATATAATATCGTCTTCATAGTTTATTCTACTTAGTGAGTTGCCAGACCCTTGATCATTTTGTTGCAATGGTATTAGAAGTGGGACAGATGTTTCAACATGACAACAAATCTAAGGCTATGTAAGTAAGGCTGTGATAATTTTGTAAAGATTCCTCTTTAGATATTTCATTTTTTAATTAGGATGGTTAAATTTAGATTACAGTAAACTTTGTTTCTTTCAAATATTTTTAATCGGGGTATTTTTGAGATGTTTAAGTTATATTTTAAACAGGCATTGCGAACTCCGGATGGTGGATCTTGGATAAATTATGCCTGGGCTATATAAAGCAAGCCATATATCAGAGGTAAGTCTGTTTTGTATTATCCAAAGATGGGGGACAGCGTCGCTGTTTAAGGTTTTCCCATCCTAATAGCCATAGTCCATGTCTTGCCACTGGAAAGTTATATTTCTATGAAACTCTTGTCACTTTGAAGACATTAAAAAAATATAAATATTACACCAAAAGCTTTTTCAATTTTTATCTTATTTGGGGGAGATAATCCGCATATAAGTTAACATTGAAGCCTATGGAAAATATGTATTTTCTGTGAATATGACAAACTTAATTTGATTTATGAGAAAAACTCATGGTAGAAAAATGCATTTTATGATTTTGTATCAACTTTCATGAAAAATCTAAACTCTACCATAGGAAAATGAAGAAAATAACTTTTTTTTTTTTTTTTAGTTTTCAGGGGAGATAACTCATGGCAACAAAATAATCAAGGGGAGGTAATAAAAGAACTTCTGTCAATTGTCATAACATGTCAATTTTCCCCTAACATTACAATTGTTTGACACTTTCAAAGCTTATATACATGCGTATAGTTAAGTTATATACATGGCTTTGATAGAAGATGGGAAGACCTTAATCTAAAGCGATACCGTCGTAAAGCGCGGACGCTGAGCTAAATTAACATGATGTACCGTATGGTAAAGTCCCTGTAATGGTTCCGCTACGTCTTGGACCTGTTAATCTCTACCAAGATAACCATGATGCCATAATGAAACATTAGTTATCTCCGTGAAAGGCCATGTGGTCCGAAATGTAGCGAAACCTTAAAGGGGATAACCTTGTAGGAGTTACTGAAGCAAAATTTTATTTTGAATTAATTCTGTGATAATTATTAAGTTGTGTTACAATTTCAATTAATTTATTTACTCTAGTAACACGTAATGGTTTTTATAAAGGTTAATTTAGGACATATTTTGAAGGGAATCGTGACATGTGTATATAGTTACATATCGTAAGGGTTATGAAATTCAGGTTTAAGGGCCAAAAAAGTTCCGTTTCTGGTCTCCCGACCAACCCTCTTTTTCTAATGGCCGATACTAAAATTTTTAACCTATCCGCCTTAAAAAAAAACACCTTTTTTTTAAAAAACCCGCCCTCTTTTTTTCTGGAGACCAGTAACGGAACTTATTGGGGGGGGGGGGGGGGGGGGGTGGTTAGGCAAGGGTTATTGCCTTTTGTAAATTGTAGATACAGTTTACGTATATATTCAGGACTTAATAGAATGAAAGAGTACATGGAGTACGGGAAGGAGTTTAGTAACTCGAGTAAGGACTTGAAAACTTCTGACCGGGAGGTACAGGCTCGAGACATGGAACAGAGACAAGAGGACCGGGAACAACAGAAGAAAGCGGAGATGGAAAGGTTAGAGAAGGAGAAGAGCACGATCGAGCTGTAAGTTTTGCACAACTGCAACACTAAAAGGCATTGGAGCTGGTTGAGATTGAAAAAAGGTAAACCCGTTTTATAAGACAGTTAAGTCAAAGTCAAAGGATCAGACTTGCCATGGTTTGATTAAAATAAAGACAATGCGGACAATTATCTGTCAGTGGCGCAAGGCTGGGAAGATGGAACAGTGGTCGTTACACCTTAGTGCATTTTCAAAGGGTATGGCATTAGATGTTTATTCTAGATTACCTACCGAAGACTAAATGGATTATGATAAATTGAAGGTTGCTTTGTTGAAACGCTTTGAGTTGACGGAAGGATTAAGGAAACAGTTCAAGATGACTAAATCGAAGAGAGGTGAGGCATTTGTACAATATTTCAGGAGGAATTTGTTCATGTACATTTAGAGTGGAGTTAGACAACATGATTTCATATATCATATAATTTATTATAAATTCTCTCTTAAAGTAAAAGGAATGTGTAAGGCAGCAGTGTTTGTTTGTGTAATACATGTAATTGTTTTCCGTTATTGTAAATATTGCTCTATGTTAAATACATTTGTATTTAAATAAAATTTCGTCTTAAGAGTTTATTCTACCTTAGTTGCCAACCTTTAGTCATTTTGCCACACACTTTGGCAAACCACACGGTATACGGAACCGCGTGTCTTAACTTCTTATATGTTCTGTAGATGCTAATTACAGAAATTGGTAGCATAGTGACAGAAATGGGTAGTTTGGGCTTAGAAAAAGAACCATAGCGTCACCACCAAAGTTTGTCAATTTAAATTTGCTATCGTCTGCTTTGCGTTAATTTTCTTCGATTTTGTGCAAATTTCTCGCACTGAAAGATTCAATGGCGTCAACTTACAATTTAAAACCTCTGATGTTGACTCATTGTCTTGTGAAACTGTTGAATATATTCTATCGAATCTTTTCTTCTGTTCTTTTCTCCTTCTCGTTATGTTTTCTACATTAACACAAAATTGCTCTGTGGATAATACTTTGAATGTTTCAAAATCTTTCTGGGTTTACGTTGAGTTTTCTTTTAGTGTACCATGGTTACTAGCTCTGATGTTAGCCAAGAAATCCGACGTCTGGGATTCGAAATGTGCCGCGATTCCATTGGAGTTGTTTGGTCCGAAATGCAGGGTTTTTTATTGTTGTTGTTGTTTTTCTAGACTTATCAGTTGTATATTTACGGAGTACCCTTTCACCTTTCGTTATTCCCTCAAAATTTTCCTTCCAAGATTGAAATATAACTATAGAGCTCCAGCAAACATTGTAGCCTTTGTCAACACTTCGTCGTCGTCAGAATTGCTAATGCTGCTGCTTAGTCGGCGATATGAAACACCCAGATTGTCTCGTAGTCCATTTCTAAATTACTTGTAGTACGTCCTTGTACCTAATGCTAAAATTTGAATATGCATTTAAAGTTTCTTGCAATTCACGGTTGCATTGCATTTTTTGTCCGTCCCCCTGTAAAATCAGTTATTGCATTTTTTTTAATTCTCGACGACATTGCAATTCTGGTTGTATCACACGCACAATTATAATATATACCGCTCTAATAGTGTACCAATGTAAACAAATGTTTAAGGCTACTATATTCGTTTGGCCATTGAATTTGCAGGATGACCCTTTAAGAAGCATG
>CM037778.1:17636367-17686367 GCA_021229015.1 Solen grandis | reverse complement strand
TAAAAGCAGCTCGTTCACAGATGATCGGTAATAAAAGAAAATGTTGTTTTTATACTCTCCATCGTTAATGTTGATGAATATTTCTTTCCTGACAAATAATTTCGACAAGCGTATGTCACATTGTACGGGAAAACGCTACTTTCGTAAATGCCAACATCGGGGAAATCGGTTAAATATAGAATACGGTATCCCCGAAGCAGGTGATTAAGATACCACGTGACACGTTCCGAAACGTGACGTCCTCACCATTTCAATCAGAGAATTCGTAAGTTCAGCCTATAAAGTGAGCGCATGCGCGAAGAGTGAATGTGATCAGTCATGTGACGACACACGTAAATAGAACTTCTCAATAAAGTTTAATCATTCTTAATAAAGCTCAATACCGTTCATAACGCTACTGCATTAGTTGGAGAAACACCTATTTTTTTACAAATACGAAATGTTGCATTTGGTGATCATGCGTCTGTAGATGGAAACGTTATAAAATGTACACTTATATAGTTAAAAATTAAGTTCCCATACAATGACCATCTGTGAACGAGCTGCTCTAAAGGGAGATGGTGTAAGTCCGGAATTTTGATAGTGCCCAGCAATTAACATGACGCCAAAACGCCCCGAAATGAATATGCATATGGGTTTAACCAGTGAAAAGCTGAACAATCCTCCGACAAACAAATGCACGTGAATCTTGCTGTCAATAGTTACCTTAGTTCAACAACCTCCGACAAACATTCGGGGCGTGGTAATACCTATTTTGGCGTCAAGATAATTCAAGGAAAGCGTTCTTTAATTCGTTATGGTAAAATCCCCAGGGTTTAAATTCTTCGTTAAACATGAAAATGGAAGATATACGATATGTTAATCATTAAAGCTCTTTGATTGGAGTGCATGAAATTTCACCACATTTCCTTTTACATGACCATGACTATACCAGCTGCAAAAGCAACATGTACTGTATCATATAAGCGAATTATTTCCTTGTTGATTGTAACACAGTCCTTAAATTGCGTAGGAAGTTAACAACACAAAAACAACGAATGATAAATGACCTGGTAAACATGTGTTTCATTGTCACTATACAACTTATAAATACAAGAAGAAACATTAAACACTGCATGTATCATGTGCCATTTTCATTGGGCAACCTCTTTGTTAACTGAACGGCATGTATTTTCAAAACATGAGATATTTTATCATGTCAACATGATAAACTAATTTAACAGTTTAAGTAAATCAGACTGCACGGTTTATTGAGTTATCTTCATATTTAGTACCAACCAAAGCGCACAATGCGCTGAGAGATTGTCGACAGGATTTATATGATGAAATAGCTATACATTTATTTCTAATTCCAGCGTTTAATTAAGCAAGGTTGAACTCCAGAAAGGCAATGGTCACATGACGCCAAACAACCCTAGTTACTAGAAGTTAGTAAGCTGAACTCGCTCTTTGTTTCATGATAACCCCGCCGGCAGTCTCTTAATTAGTGCATTGAGCGCTTTGGTTAGTTTCATAATGATCTGGACCTTATGTAGACAATCGCATTGCATTGATACGCTACTGAACGCGGAGTGATACAGTGCAGTGAAAACTAATGCATTAATTATGCAAATCAACAATGACTACTTTTAGTTTAACGTTAGACTAATAAACGTTGAGTTTTAATGTTCGTTTAACCTTGTTACAGTAACTGAACACTATTCCATACTGATCTAGGCGGTCAAGTTGTTAGACCGTCTTCTTAGGGTGTAGGAGGTCTCGGGTTCGATCTCTGGACGCGATGTTCCAACGTTGTAAAAATGGTACTGCAGGTTGATTGCTTGGCGCTCAGGATAAATATAACGAAACGCCATGATTGGTTGGAAAATGTAGATGTTTTTGTAGAAGTTTATTCACAATCCAGTAGGCACAATAGCCCATGTGGTATAATCATATAATAACAGACATTATAATCAGTGTTTTAACATTATGATGTATACTTATATATCAATACTATTCATCATCATCATCATCATCGACGTAACTATAGGTATGGTATCATGCCGCATGTTTACGGCATGAAGCCACAGTGTAGCAGCACAGTATCTATCCCAAGTAGATACTCTCCAGGTGGCTGAAATGATGTCGATGGTGTGGATTTGGCAAAATAGTTTACATTAAAATACATCACCGCACCTTTAATATACGCAAAACTATAAATTAATTCTGACACAACAATTGAAACGAACATCTTGGTATATAGTGAATCTTCATATTTCAACTTATTTTGCATTCCTTTTCAATTGTATCGGACCATCACGTTGTATAAGTAGGCCTTTATGATAAAGCATGTGGATTTTTCTCAGGCATGTTGAATATGAATTACCGCGTGTCATTCAATCTTCAAATTATGTATTTTTACTTTGTTCATGTGCATAGTTTCTCCCTGGTGCAATTGGTAAGTTCATAGCTAATGTATGTCACTTTTTAAGTTGTTGGTTTTTTTTTTGTTTTTGTTTTGTTTGGTTTTTTTTCCTTTTCTCTGAACTTCGATGATATTAGATGGTCCACGTGAAATTTAAAGACGATTCGGAAACACATCCTTACAGCCACTTCAAAATGCTCTCGACAAACCCTAGGTTTGACAGGAACTCTTTGATCTGTAGTCTTTTAGTTCTTTGCGAACGTAATACACACGTAATCTTATTGTCTTTTTTATGTAAAGTACATTGTAACGGTAGACTATGCCCCAGTTACTTGCTTTTGATTATTATGACATATTCATGAAAGATGATTTTTGGGGCATCCGTGGCCGAGTGGGTAAAGCCACCGCCTTAACACTCAATCCTTCACCGCTGTGGAAACGAATTCCGGCAGGGTTCCCCGGATGTTACGTGAGGACTTCTTACAGCCGGTGGTTCTTCTCGGGTTCCTCTGTACACTCTACCTGTTATAAACTGGACGTCGGTGTGACTGAATACGAATTATGCAAAATGCGTCTTGAAATCAGTGTTTTCAATCGGTAGTTTATTGGTAATACCGGTATCGGTCGTCGACATCAATTTTATGGGATTTTTTAAAATGTCCTCATATTGAATACACTTATTATATGTGTATCTAAAATTTCTTATACAATAATAAATAAGAACCCGTCTATTCCAACAAAACGGTTGTTCCTGCAAATGCGTCCAGTGGTGTGCAATTTGGACCGAACAAGTATCAGCTTTACGCCTGTACAAGACAATGTAAATGTATTTATGGTTGCAAAGGTAGACAATGAAGTTGCAATAGGAAACGTGTCGAAATTGAAATGACACATCCTAGGATATAAGTATGATGTATAATTCATATCAAAAGTAGTGATTACGTCACGACTCAAAGACAATCCAGTTGCTCCCGTGACTTCACAATTGCATTTTTGTATTCGGGATACAAAAGCGATTGTACGGTTGTAGTCGCGGCTGTTTATATATAGCCAAAAATTTAAACCGGTTACTTCACATGTATGTTTTGAATTATGAGTTTTACATTTCACCCGAATGGGAAACCGTATATAAAGATCGTGACTCGAACCAAAGACTCAAACCAAAACTTGACGTACGCATAGCTAGCCAGGTGGTATGATACTATAACTCATTATCACGACACCGAAAAGACTAGTTCTGGAACAACTTTCTAACAATGTCTGCCAAGAGCACGAGCATAACTATGCCACTCTGAACATTCAGCTACGAGAGGCACATGTTCTAGCCACTTAATCACCGAGCCAGATCGAGGTCAATAGTCTGTATAACATGCATGCAAAGAAAACGAGGGTAACTTTTCTAAAGGGTATCATTTTGTGTTTCTTTTCTTACTATGTTTTTAAAAGATAAAATTACACGTCGAAATAGACGCTTTTATGGCGGCCCTCTAATTTTAAACAAGATTTTTTTCTTTGCATATTTTAGTCAATCCAGGGCATGGGGAATTTTGAAAGCTTCGGTTTGAATAGAAGGTGTAATTTCACCCCATGTATAGCTAAAGAATCACTATCGGTGTTCTTATACATATGACATGTACTCCTTTTCATACAATTAGATGTTTCAACATAAAACAGCAGGAATTCGGTTATGTTTTTAGCTATTCTATTAGGTTTTAACAGCTGTTTTCATCTCTCCTTTTTCAGGAATTGTGTGGTCAAATGGAATGCAAAATGAGAAGATGCGCGCATTTGCACTTCCTGCCCTACATCCGGGCATCGGGTCCCAGACTCTGGAACAGCGCGTTCAGACCGAGGCCATCATGACCGCCAAAGAACTGTCCTCGACAAATGGCGGCGATTCCTCCACCTTAAAATACACATTATACAAAACCATCTGTAACATAAATTGTGGAGTTGTGTTCGGTTCACGGTAAGACGTAGTTTATCTCGCCTTTGCTTAGCTTGCTTTGATTTTTTTTTTCAAGTTTTCACTCTCAACCCGCCCGAATTATGTGATTAAAAGGCCTGTTTCTAATCAAGTTTTCACTCTCAACCCGCCCGAAATATGTGATAAAAGGCCTGTTTCTTATCAAGTTTTCACTCTCAACCCGACCGAAATATGTGATTAAAGGCCTGTTTTTAATCATTTAAAGAAAATATACCGGTTCCAGTGACTGAGTGGTTCGAACATCTACCTCGTTACCGGAAAGTCTTAAAATGAACGAAGTATTGTCAGTGCGACCTTAAACCTAAATATTGAAACACAAAGTCATTTCACATGACTATCCTGCGAGGAATGTGTGTGTTCTAGAAATGAGACTTTTTTTTCTATAAGAAATACAAAAATGTGTCAAAATTTACGCAAGGAATTTACAAAGTCCGAGTTTTTCAAACGATTTTAGATCAATACTTCATCAATAGATATCACTAAAAATATGAGTTTAAAGAAGGGGTCAACCCGTGAAAAAAATGATGTTACCTATCAATGTTCATACCAGATGCGTTTATAACGGCCCCGAGTACGATACTCTCGGAGAAATATACAGTGTCCATATGTATTGAGGATGCTGCTGTGCATATCATGATGAATGGTGCTGTTTTTACTTCTCTAGTTCATTGTGTACACGTCAGTAGTTGATGTAATTTGATAACGCTGGTGGCGATAATCATCACAGACGCAAAGCAGTTGTCCAACCCAACCCAAGTCTTTTTTTGTTTGTTTGTTGAAATTTCCAATCGCAGTAAGCAATGCCAAATATCACGATTTCATTGATCCGCATCAATAATAATTATAATATACTAATATGATATTTTGCCTTTATACTAGTTTGATCTCCCTTTTTTGGACAATATTTTTAAACAATTGTTTGAAAATAATCTGAAAGCACTATTCTTCCACCTATCAAACCTACTTGTACTGTATAGCATGCTATAGTGATTATATCAACTTAAAGAGAGGTAATGGCTTATATATTAAGAAAATATCCCGTTGGAAATGTGTAACGGAATATGGGCGATAAGCGAACAGTAAACACACATTTATTTAGGTCACAGAAAAGTACGACATCCCCCTTCATTTGCATATGTTTAGATTATTCACAATATTATACAGTGTGTATATTTAAACTCTAACTTGTTTGCTTATACATATTGTGCGCATTAAAGTTTAACTATTGAAAGCGTCAGTCAAAACTACTGAATAGCTTTCGCATTTCATTAGCATATGGTAGATTAGTTGATTCAATGGAAAACAGTGAAGAAGTAGCATTGAAGTCATGATAGTTCACAGCATGTATGAATAACAAAAACTCAGGCAGTTAGCAGTTGTTGTTTTTTATTAAGCAAACATAAGGTAGATACTCGGGCGTTTTAAACCTAGACTTGCGGTAGGTCGGTGGTTCTATCCGAGTGACTGTCTGTCTCTATACCTGTAATAAGCTGAAACTGAAATGATTTGAAGCGACGGTAAGCTATCAACACAAAAAACAGCAACAGTCGAGATGTTATATGATATATACTGATGTTCAAAACAGTTCAAAAGTCAACCCCAACTTGGCCTCGGTGGATTGAAGATCGGCTTAAGATATGATTGTACTAAAATATTCTTTTTTCTGTTTATTAGTTTGAGTGAAATATTTGAAAGAGGTTCAATTATATACATACAAGATGAGACTAACTGTGAATACTCTTGAAATTCAGTTAAAAGTCTGTGTCTTTCACGTCCGTGTCGCTTTTTAAAATTGGATATCTGTATTACCTGTAGGCTGTGATGTTGAAGGCGTGTTTGTTTGCCTATAAGTGTAAATCTAGAAGGTAAAAGTCACACATGATGCTGAAAACGGCAGTTAATGCATCAGACATACCATATACAGTGTATATAAACAATCGGATGACAGAATTAACAAATATTTATTATATAATAAAATATATATATATATATATATATATATATATATATATATATATATATATATATGTGTGTGTTTGCTGTGTGTGTTTATGTGTTTCGCGCGCGCGCGCGCGTGTGTGTGTGTGTGTGTGTGTGTGTGTATGTACACGATTTATAAGGTTAAAAACTTTTTTTTTTGTCATTAATATTTTTTTCATCATTCCCCTCGAACACAGTCATTGAACACAATAAGAAATGTTTGGGAGAATTGGTCATAAGTTCACAAGTTCGCTTCCTGCTATAAATGTATGTGCTTTTAGTAGAGCTCTACTGAATCTGTGTCCGACTGTTATGTAAGAGGTATCTGTATACTGCAGGTTTGTAAGAAGGTATCTGTACACTGCAGGTTTGTAAGAGGTATCTGTATACTGCAGGTATGTAAGAGGTATCTGTACACTGCAGGTTTGTAAGAGGTATCTGTATACTGCAGGTTTGTAAGTGGTACCTGTATACTGCAGGTTTGTCAGTGGTACCTGTATACTGTAGGCTTGTAAGAGGTACCTGTATACTGCAGGCTTGTCAGTGGTACCTGTATACTGCAGGCTTGTCAGTGGTATCTGTATACTGTAGGATTGTCAGGTATCTGTATACTGCAGGCTTGTCAGTGGTACCTGTATACTGCAGGCTTGTCAGTGGTACCTGTATACTGTAGTCTTGTCAGTGGAACCTGTATACTGCAGGCTTGTAAGTGGTATCTGTATACTACAGGATTGTAAGTGGTATCTGTATACTACAGGATTGTAAGTGGTATCTGTATACTGCAGTAAATGATGTGGTATCTGTACATTGCTGTATATTATGTGGTATCTGTATACTGCAGTATATTATGTGGTATCTGTATACTGCAGTATATTATGTGGTATCTGTATACTGCAGTATATTATGTGGTATCTATATACGACAGGATTGTAAGTGGTATCTGTATACTGCAGGTTCGAGTACACAGACCCGTCGTTTGTGGAACTTATTTCCATAATGGACAGGCTTCTACAGAGGGGTGGAGTCAGCAATCCACGCAATTTCTTTCCGGTCCTGCAGTGGCTCCCGGAAACTAAACAGGTACGCCCTATTACCTATGACGTTACTCTGACGTCAGTGGTAGTGATCGACACTTCATTTGTCTGGCGTCAGCCAACGTGTACGTTAGGTAAGAGGGGGACTTCCAATGGATGAGACTTCTTTGATGATAATCGTAGTGGAGGACATTGAAAGGTGCACTTGTGTATAATTAACATGCTGTCATGATCGAACTTATCGATCGATGACATCATGTAAATCATATTTTCTCAGCGTTATAGTTGTTGCAAGCTTATTTTTAAAGATGTAATTTTTAAAGATGTAATTAAATGCAAAAATTGAACGTGATAACGAATTTACTGGACAAATACGTAGTTGATATTATTGCAGAATCATTTTAGAACATTAATTGTTACTGTTACTGTTACTTAAATATTACGCACATTTGTTGTGTATTTATGGATGGCTACCACTTGCTTAGCACCCAGTTTTTATTTTAAAGACATAAAACATCTTGATAGCATTCCCAGTGTAGAATGGATTATAGATTCATCGTAAAACGTTCAAAACCATTAGTAAAATTAGTTTGCTGATAAAAAAAGTTTGCAAATTGCATTCTCTCTCTCTCAGCATTCATGCCAACCGAACACATGTTAAACACAAACCAAACATATATTTGACTATCATTTCATTTAAAATGTGTTTTCTCTTATACAATTACAACATTCAGCCCTTAACGCAATGTGTTAATTTAAATGTCTGTTTTATAATCGGTTCAACACGTTCTGCTATTATATAGTGAAACCATATAAACCCATATTTTTAGGTACAAGTGTTGCTTGAAGAACATATATATTTATATATTTATACAGACCCCCCCCCCCCCCCCTCCAAAAAAAAATCTAATGCCAAATGAAATAGTAATTATAGTAGCATTTACATATGCTAGTGTTAACTTCAGTGTGTGGAGCAAGGCTTGGCGATTAACGATTTATGAGGATGAGGTTCTCGAAATAGCAACATTTCTTTAACACAGATGTTTGTAATCACAGCTAACGTATGGAGTTAATGGAAATATGACGGCTGAATCGAGGTGTTGAAGATTTCTTTTCAGTTTTCAATCGTTTTGTTCTCTATGAAAGCACGACTTTATAATGGTTCTATAATCAGTGTTTGCTTCGTTGCAAATAACTACCAGGTTCTGTAAATAATTAGATAATAATAATAAAAGGAAAAAAATAAATAAAAAACAACAGACAATCACGAGTATAAGCATTATAAAAATAAAAAATTAAGATACTGTTGTTGTTTTTTTATCTCGTTCATGAACATAAATTTCAATAAAGTAATGATAAATAGTTTTGTTGGGGGTTTTTCTGCAGGCGTTCAATTAAGGATTTGCATCTTTAAGCTATAAGTTATTCCAGGGGACTAGAAACTTAATTCTTCCACCATGAAAGGCTCATAAATTGATGTATACATGCGTGGGAAACATACATACAAGATTTAAACGCAAAGTCCACATCTAGATAAGATGTGTGTGTGCCTGTGAGCTTGTGTGCAGGCGTTAACTGTAACATTAGCCCCCCCCCCCCCCCCCCCCCCCACCACACACACACACACACCCACTAAAATATTAATAAATAAATATATTAATTAAGTTAAGTTAAAATTGTTTCCCAGGTCAGGGATACCCGTGCGACAATTCAAAAGATGAAGGGCTTTATACATGACCGTGTGAAGCAGGCCCGGGAGACGTTTGACCCCGCAGCATTGCGAGGTCTGGTGGATATGCTCATAGATAGGGAGAAAAAGGGAGAAACGGACGTTGTTACGGGTAATTTAAATAACTTGTCTCATCAAAATAATTGAGATTTTGCTCTCTTATTTTACAGGGAATAAAAAATAGACATTTGATACACGGACGCTGATGTTTTCGTCAGAATCAACTAGTTTCTATATTAAGATATACATTATACAGTAAACTCCGTATCTTACAACTTCGTATATAACGAAAGTATGGATTACATTAACGTTTTTCTGAGGCCATACAAATTTATTAAAAAAAAAATTATGTTACATGTATAACATAGACATATTTATTTATGTACATGTGTATTCAGCTAGAATTTTGCATTATCTACATCAGGACTTCGACAGCTGCTCTATTTAACTATATGTTTAGTAAATGATCAATCGGTTAAAATTCGTGCATCCACTTTCTACAATAAAGTTGAACCGTATGGATGAAAATTCTTACTTTGGGAGATGGAATTCTGAAAAATGTGACGCAGATTTAAAATCTCTCTCTCTCTCTCTCTCTTGAATTCATGCATGTAATCATTTGTTACCATACACATTGGAAAACACGTGCTCTTTATGCTGATTTTACTTCTTGCTATTTCAGAGGACAATTTATGCCATATCACACGAGATTTATTTGTTGCTGGAAGTGAAAATGTTGCAATCGGATTACTTTGGTTGGTTGCCTACATGATTCGATACCCAGAAATCCAAGACAAATGTCGGGACTGTATCAATTCAGTAAGTTGACCATTTTCGTTGACCTCGAAACATTTTACAATATAAAAAACATACCTTGTAAAAAAAGGTTATAAATGAATAATCACACACATACACACACAAAACAAACATTTTCATATCCTTGATTGGCGAACGATTAAGTATTGAAGTTCATTAAGTATGATTTTGTTATTTCTGCCCAAGATGTTTTTGCCACGAGAACTTTATAAACTTAAGCACTATAACGTAATCCATGTTATAATAAATCGTAAAGTAAAAGAAAAACAGCATTGTATCATGCACGTACATGTGTTTCCTACCAAAAAAAAGTGCATATCTTGTGTTTACGTATATGCATATATGCATAACTATGTTTTTGAGGATCCACCAACCTTACTTAGCACTTAGTAATACTGAAATACTCGGGATTATTCTTGTTTCTCTAATTAGCCACCCAAATATTTAATTTCTAACAGTTATTAAGGCAAAAATCTGTGTCAGCTTAGTCCTGTATTTGAATATCTGTTAACCAGGATTAGTAACACATGGTACCACGTAACTGTAGAATTTTAGTTTTACTTAGCGCCAGTGTAACGATTGGAAGTTGAGCCTGGTCACAGTGTACCAATATAAAGATCCTCACGGAATGTCGGCCTGCATACTGTCACACTGTTTATCAGATAGTGTGGAAGTGATTTAAACCTGTATTCAGTTTCTTATACCCATTTTTTCATGATATATATATGACCATTCTCCAACTAACTACTAGACTTCACACTGAAGTTGATGCATGGATAGAGTGATAAATAAAAATGATGTAAGAACGCACGTGTGAGATCTTTCTCTTAGCTAAAGATGAACTAGCGGAAAACGAACATCGCTGTGATGGTATAGGAAACTAACGTGTTTCTTTATTATAGTAACAAAATTAATGTGCATATATATATATACGAAAGTGTTTTGTAGTCATGGTAACCATGAATTTACAATATAAAGAAAAGTTATCTAATTAGAGGTAATGATTAAATATTTATTGAGTTTCAGCTTGCGAACAACTTGATGAAATATATGTATTGGTTACGAAATGAACTATAACCCTTAATGCGATATTTCTGGTATGGTGGATGTAGATAACATAATTATTTGGATAATTGCTTATACTAGAACGTCATTGTCATGTTTATGTCACCCGCCGTTTTGCATTTGTCTAAAATAATTTATCTAGGAATATCAGCAAATGTTTTAATTGAAGTATGGAAGGCATACATTTGCTTCACAGTTGATCAATTATGCACAGCGTACGGTGACTATGGCTTCAGTGGGAATGTCAGCTCTAGAAACCTACACGTACCGGTGATTTCAGCTCTAAGTCATACTTTAATTCTAAAATAAGGTAGAAATTATTTTAGATTACATGTATTCGGAAATTGTAATGAAGCATACTTAAGCAAAGATCCGTGCATGTTTTATGCTCTACTTTAATGTTACCGAGCTCAAGGAGGGTTACTATGAAACAAGAGGCGTTTTAACGTCCTTGAGTAGATTTCGTTGAACAGAAATAGTGAAGTGCTTTCTGCCTTAATTATGCTTTAAGTATTACCAAGTGCTAAGTATTATTAGTGAAATCGTAGCCAGTATTTACAACTGTTGATAATTATAATTATACACCTCTAGTCATGGTCAAAACCATAATACACCTCTACCTGTATGGTCATGGTCAAAACCACAATACACCTCTACCAGTATAGTCATGGTCAAAACCATAATACACCTCTACCAGTATAGTCATGGTCAAAACCACCATACACCTCTACCAGTATAGTCATGGTCAAAACCATAATACACCTCTACCAGTATAGTCATGGTCAAAACCACAATACACCTCTACCGGTATAGTCATGGTCAAAACCACAATACACCTCTACCTGTATGGTCATGGTCAAAACCACAATACACCTCTACCTGTATAGTCATGGTCAAAACCACAATACACCTCTACCTGTATGGTCATGGTCAAAACCACAATACACCTCTACCAGTATAGTCATGGTCAAAACCACGATACACCTCTACCAGTATAGTCATGGTCAAAACCACAATACACCTCTACCGGTATAGTCATGGTCAAAACCATAGTACACCTCTACGGATATGGTCATGGTCAAAACCACAATACACCTCTACCTGTATAGTCATGGTCAAAACACAATACACCTCTACCTGTATAGTCATGGTCAAAACCACAATACACCTCTACCTGTATAGTCATGGTCAAAACCACAATACACCTCTACCTGTATAGTCATGGTCAAAACCACAATACACCTCTACCTGTATAGTCATGGTCAAAATCACAATACACCTCTACCTGTATAGTCATGGTCTAAACCACAATACACCTCTACCTGTATGGTCATGGTCAAAACCACAATACACCTCTACCTGTATGGTCATGGTCAAAACCACAATACACCTCTACCTGTATAGTCATGGTCAAAACCATAATACACCTCTACAGATATGGTCATGGTCAAAACCACAATACACCTCTACCTGTATAGTCATGGTCAAAACCACAATACACCTCTACCTGTATAGTCATGGTCAAAACCACAATACACCTCTACCTGTATAGGTCATGATCAAAACCACAATACACCTCTACCTGTATGGTCATGGTCAAAACCACAATACACCTCTACCAGTATAGTCATGGTCAAAACCACAATACACCTCTACCAGTATAGTCATGGTCAAAACCACAATACACCTCTACCGGTATGGTCATGGTCAAAACCACAAGACACCTCTACCTGTATAGTCATGGTCAAAACCATAATACACCTCTACTGGTATGGTCATGGTCAAAACCACAAGACACCTCTACCTGTATAGTCATGGTCAAAACCATAATACACCTCTACTGGTATAGTCATGGTCAAAACCATAATACACCTCTACGGATATGGTCATGATCAAAACCACAATACACCTCTACTGGTATGGTCATGGTCAAAACCATAATACACCTCTACCAGTATAGTCATGGTCAAAACCACAATACACCTCTACCTGTATGGTCATGGTCAAAACCATAATACACCTCTACGGATATGGTCATGGTCAAAACCACAATACACCTCTACCTGTATAGTCATGGTCAAAACCATAATACACCTCTACTGGTATAGTCATGGTCAAAACCACAATACACCTCTACGGATATGGTCATGGTCAAAACCATAATACACCTCTACTGGTATAGTCATGGTCAAAACCACAATACACCTCTACGGATATGGTCATGGTCAAAACCACAATACACCTCTACCTGTATAGTCATGGTCAAAACCACAATACACCTCTACCTGGTATAGTCATGGTCAAAACCACAATACACCTCTACCTGTATAGTCATGGTCAAAACCACAATACACCTCTACCGGTATAGTCATGGTCAAAACCACAATACACCCTACCGTATGTCATGGTCAAAACCAAATACACCTCTACCGTATAGTCATGGTCAAAACCACAATACACCTCTACCGTATAGTCATGGTCAAAACCACAATACACCTCTACCTGTATAGTCATGGTCAAAACCACAATACACCTCTACCGTATAGTCATGGTCAAAACCACAATACACCTCTACCGTATAGTCATGGTCAAAACCACAATACACCTCTACGGATAGTCATGGTCAAAACCACAATACACCTCTACCGGTATAGTCATGGTCAAAACCATAATACACCTCTACGGATATGGTCATGGTCAAAACCACAATACACCTCTACCGGTATAGTCATGGTCAAAACCACAATACACCTCTACCGGTATAGTCATGGTCAAAACCACAATACACCTCTACCGGTATGGTCATGGTCAAAACCACAATACACCTCTACCGGTATAGTCATGGTCAAAACCACAATACACCTCTACCTGTATAGTCATGGTCAAAACCACAATACACCTCTACCGTATAGTCATGGTCAAAACCACAATACACCTCTACCTGTATGGTCATGGTCAAAACCACAATACACCTCTACCTGTATAGTCATGGTCAAAACCACAATACACCTCTACCTGTATAGTCATGGTCTAAACCACAATACACCTCTACCTGTATAGTCATGGTCAAAACCACAATACACCTCTACCTGTATTGTCATGGTCAAAACCACAATACACCTCTACCTGTATAGTCATGGTCAAAACCACAATACACCTCTACCTGTATAGTCATGGTCAAAACCACAATACACCTCTACCTGTATAGTCATGGTCAAAACCACAATACACCTCTACCTGTATAGTCATGGTCAAAACCACAATACACCTCTACCTGTATAGTCATGGTCAAAACCACAATACACCTCTACCTGTATAGTCATGGTCAAAACCATAATACACCTCTACCTGTATAGTCATGGTCTAAACCACAATCACCTCTACCTGTATGGTCATGGTCAAAACCACAATACACCTCTTCCTGTATAGTCATGGTCAAAACCACAATACACCTCTTCCTGTATGGTCATGGTCAAAACCACTATACACCTCTACCTGTATAGTCATGGTCAAAACCACAATACACCTCTACCTGTATGGTCATGGTCAAAACCACAATACACCTCTACCTGTTTAGTCATGGTCAAAACCACAATACACCTCTACCTGTATAGTCATGATCAAAACCACAATACTTTTCTACCGGTATAGTCATGGTCAAGCCACATACAAAATTGTCAGTTTCTGTTTAAATTCCTTGTAATTGTAATCCGTTTAGAAATTCAACATAGCATATTACTTATATATTCAGCACCCGTTAAAATGCATGAATGTGCAATAATTTCCTCAAACAACGTTATTATTGCATTCTAGGCAGAGTGTACTATGGTTTTGAAAAAGTGTTTCTAAAAGCTTTATGATGGCAGGTTGACTACTCAGCCGATGAAGTTGTACAAAATGTTAGATCAACACGGCTTGAAAAAAACAAATACACGATAAGCATGTCACATTGTAGAACGGACATGTTTATTGCTTTGTACCTGTTTCAAGCTTTGGTCGATCTGCTCGACTGTCAATTCCAGACAGTTGATAAACTCGTGATTCTTGACCTGCGTTGTGACAACTCGATTGTCTTTTGAATGTAAGGTCAATGAGTAGAAAAGCATGAAAACAGTGACACGAGAAAAACATAGATATACGATAGAGCAGAACCGAGTTTCGGTTTGATACGTTCAGTATAACAATATAAATGTACACTGTTGAAGTTGATCGAGCGAACAGGATGTATTTCTGATTTCATATACATGTTTATTGAAATGGCTATTCTCTCTTTTCTTTTTCAATGTCCTCGGGTTGCTGTTCTTTCGGGACGGTACACTGCAGTGAACACCTATCTACAATCACCGGCGTAATTCCATTTGGCTCTGTACGCCCGGGCCTACACTTCGTTAAAATACAAAAATAAAATGTCCAAATCTGCAAAATATATCAAAACCGTAATAAAGCATTTGAAGTTCTGTTGCTGTACATAGTTAGAGATATATTGTATTAATTAAATTGTTTATAAAGCTAACTTTGGAAGGCTCCAGTTATACGTCAACACGCATCATTATGCTTGTAGAGTATAATTATTCCCTCACGTGGGAAATATCTATACTTTTAAATAGGCCCAGCTACGACCCTGGTAATAATAATTATGTTAATTTCCCCGTTGTTAAGTTGATAATCTCTCCCTCTAAGAGAAACGGCAACTCGTGTTTTATGAGCATTTTGTTGGAATATTTTATATAATTTATGACTTAGCTCCCTGGTTCTCCCTCTGCATCAAGAATCATAACGACCGCAACTATGTCTATGTCAACGAAAGATTTCCATATTTAAGCGTGACTCCCTTTTTATCTAATATCTATGAAATATTTATAAAAAAAAACAAAAAAAAACAAAAAAAACAAAAAACTTAGTTTGATTGAGACACCGTTCTTTGATGTTTTTCTTTATTTCGTTCATAGGTTTTAGAGGATGATAGACAAGTCTGCATGGCAGACCGAGACAAACTCGTTTACGTAGAGGCCACGGTCAACGAAGTTTTACGTCTCGCAAACATTGGTATGTACTTATTTGACTCCCAGATGGAATAGAAAGATAAAAAATATGTTATCTGAATAGAAAAATGTACTCCAGGGTATGTATCTTACGTTTAAAAACGTGTAATATAAATATGGACAATTTATCATACGATGGCATCATTGTAATTTTTATGGCGTTATGATATACGAATACAAATGTTTCACTAAATATATGCTGAGAGGTTTTCATTCATGGATTAAATTCTAATATTGTATATAACTTCAATATCTAAAATGCACGATTATCATATACATATCCGTAGCTATCCAATGTGGCCACTTTTTGACAAGTAAGGAGGGACAAGTTAAATCCGGCTGCTCGATGAGTTCTACTGAGACACACGTGATTAAAAAATCATGTTAAGAAATTGTCGGGTTATCCCCCCCCCCCCCCCCCCCCCCCCCCAAAAAAAAAAAAAGAAAAGTAACCATGTACATTAACAAGGTTGTGTACTATGTACAAGTCTCAATAAGAGTTATGTTCATGTATTACCAAAATGCAAAAGATATGGTGCAAAATACATAGTTTGTCTATGTACCATGTTTACACAGCACCCTTGTCAGTACCGCACGCGACCAATGAGGAAGTGACGTTTGGCGAGTACAGGATCCCGGCCGAGACCATGGTCCTTACCCACCTAGTGTCAGTACACCTGGACCCCGCCCACTGGGACCAACCCACCGTCTTCAACCCCGACAGGTTCGTCGGTGAGGACGGGACGTTGTTACAGAAAGAAGCTTTCTATCCCTTCTCTTTTGGTGAGTTCAAATCGGTTTTGTACACATCCGCCATGGCGTGACAAAAGGGCCACGTGACTTTCTTGACAATCTAAGATATGTAGTAATCATTTCGATAATTTGAATGATTTTTTTCTCCAATTCATGTGACATTCTGTGTCTGTTACTAATAATGACGTGACTAAAGACTAGGGTCATTTTACAAACATGTCGGGCGTATCACATTGTGCCGGTACTGCGTCCTTCACGGCAGTGGGCTTAAGTCCGGGAATTTCATTTTCATTGAATTGCGATATCTCGGTTCACTGGTCTCTTCCTCTACCTGTAGTTACTTCGATGTATCTCTCCTTTACAGTCCATAATGTTAATACAGAGTACCTTATTATTTGTGTGAACAATTATAGCTATGGCTAATCCATTTGATTTATAATTGCATTGTGTTTTTGCACATCCTTCAAACTCATATATTTCTGAATCCTTTTATTGTATGACAGTAGTAATCTTTGTATGGTAGTTAATGTGGACACACAGATAACTAAGCAGGCAGCGTTACACGTTACAGCAAATCGTCATGGTAACGTAAAGATATATGACATTATGTTACCTTTTTGCACTTCATATGATATAAAGGTTTAGTTAATAGATCAGAAAAGGAAATCCATGTACAAGGCATACCATGTAAATTTGAATGTTGAATATGTAATGTTATACCTTCAAGCTTGCGTGCACCTCCGACTATACGGGGTTTTGTTACTATAGAAACGTGCCACATATAATGTGTCACCTCTGCTGCAAGCAGAGGTGACACATAGAGATCAATTTTCCGTCGTCTGTCCGTCCGTCCGGCCGGCCGTCTGTCACACTTTTTCCATCACGCTTCACCAGGTGAAGCCCATCTCGATTACCTATTAAAACAATCGAGTGTGTTATTGGTATGTTTCAGGTCCGCGGTATTGCCTGGCTGCCAACCTGGCACGGATGGAGCTCCTTGTCACGTTCTGCACCTTGTTACAGCGGTTCAAGTTCGAGACAGACGGGGAAGCACCTTCTTTAAAACACACGCAACCTGGCGCTTTTGTGGAGCCGGAAATCTTCCGAGTTAAATGGTCTGCCTTGGCATTGGCGAAAACCTGATACAGAAATTAAACAAAAAAGACATTGTATTTTAGCAGTTCTATTAAGATGCTTGGACAAACTATGCCGGGACAAAGTATGCTTTCATTTATACTGTCAGACTTATTTGCAAAAGTATATAATGAGGGAAAAGTAACAGTTAATATTTCGTTATAGTTGATGTTATCTTTATTTTTTATTTTATTTTTATTTGTATGTTCGTTTCATCCTTTCACCCCAACAATTATCAGATGGCGTGGCCACGTGATACCCGGATATATACATCTGAATATACATATGCATTTACCTGAATCATATCATATTATTTGTTGTTGTGTGTAACTATGATGATGAATACTGCGCTCCGAACGCATGCGTAGTAAACCATTTTACAAATGATTGTTGAATTAAGTCTCAACTGCAGAATACGGCGGGTTGTCATATTAAATATACATGTATGTCTTACCTGTTCATGTGCAAAATATGTACGCTTCTGCACTATACAGGTATGACATTTTACTTGAGAGTACGTGTATATTCATGTCACATACTTCAAATGTGTTTCTATCGAACTAGCATTACTAAATTACCATATATTATGTATGCATATATCACCCACTGTACCATCTATGGAACCCATGGATTCCGCTACCTTTATATAAGACGCAAAGCTATTGAGCGAATGGTGATTTCGACTATGCCATTGTAAATATGATTTGGTCAGCATGAAAATAGATTATTAACCTTTTGTTTTAATATTCAACACGTGACAGTGGAACGCCAGTGTCACGTTGTGAAAGTTACCACAGGGAATTATGTCATCGCTGTGGTCAAGTGTAGAAGTGTAGTGGTTCCCTTCGTTACCTTTGTTGAGTTTAAACTTCATATCTTGACTACCTTATTAAATTTATTTATAGAAATGTATAGACCTGTCTTTGTCCGTGTTTATTGTCCTTCTTACCGGTGCCCGGTAACACTGCATTGCGTTTCTTGTGTGTGTGTGTGTGTGTGTGTGTAACTCCAGCAGACGACACCTGATTCCAGTTTGTTATACTCCGCTTCACACTGTTTAGTGGATGCCGTGTCGTCTGATGTTAACTTTTATGGTTGGGTAGCCATTGTTAACTTAACCGATGACTTCTTCCTTTTTGAAGTATGACAAACAGGCGTTGATATGAGTAGAGTACCTAACCCTCCAGGAACAGCTCTAGTTTTGGTGGAAAACTAGGGTCACTATACATATGAAAAAGCGCGACAGATCGTGGTTTCGATCTCTGACCACGACATACCAAAGTTGTAAAAAAAAATGGTACTGGTATAGCTTCCTTGCTTGGGGCTTAGCATATAAGGGTAGTTCGAGGACTGGTTGGCCTGGTGACAGGATAATGTGATTGGGTGCAGTATCATGTCACATGTCTACGGCGTGATAAAAGAAGTACATGTATTAAAATAGTGATACATACATAGATGTGCCCGCCCCCTATTTATCGAGAATCGATAACGAATCGTGGAAAAAATAGTGTTTGATACTATAATTTCTAAACCCAACGTAAATATCTTGCAATATCTAAACTTTAATATTCAGAAGTTACAGCCTTAAGTCTAAATTTCAGTTCAACACAAAAATAGTTGTGACAGGAAACTTGATAATTTCCTCTGGATATGATAATTCAGTATCATTTTCAACACGACCAAAATAAACCAGAATAAGTGTACATCATTTTACACCAGCGAAAGAGAAGTACCGCTTTTTGCTGAGTATGTTGTTCCACACTCTGCACGTTGGTATAAGTCCTCACTATTTGCCTCCCTTCAGTCATATCACTTTTAACTTCAGGGGCCCTATTAATAAATCTCCATAGTTTTTAAGGAAAATTATTCCATAACTGGAAATAGAATCTCCTATGGTGTTTTATATAGAAGACTACAGGAAATCCTTAATAACTAAGGGAAATTTGTGTGATTTTAAGGAAAATCTTAGAAACTAAGGGATTTTTTCCTAAGGAGCTTTATGAATAACTGGAACAAATCTCTTATTTTTTTTTATAAATAAGACTATAGGAAATCCTTAATAACTAAGGAAAATATATGCGATTTTAAGGAAAATCTTAGAAACTAAGGGATTTTTTCCTAAGGAGCTTTATGAATAACTGGAACAAATCTCTTATTTTTTTAGCTCACCTGAGCACAACGTGCTCATGGTGAGCTTTTGTGATCGCCTTTTGTCCATCGTCCGTGCGTGCGTGCGTGCGTCCGTCGTCAACAATTTCTTTTAAACATCTCATTCTAAACTACTCACTGGATTTTGATATGGGGCCCTTTACCAAAGTTGTTAAAATTATTTGATTGGTCAAAAATCTAGGTCACAGGAGCTAAAAATAGATTTTAAAAATGAAAATTTTAAAAATCTTCTCCGAAACCACAAGGCCTAGCCTTTTGATTTTTGGTATGTAGCATTGTCTACTGGGTCTCTACAATGTTTTTACAAATCATGTCCCTGGGGTCAAAATTGGCCCCACCCCAGGGGTCACTTGATTTAACATAGACTAAAATAGGAGAAACCTGAAAAATCTTCTTCTCAGAAATCACAAAGCCTGGAGTTTAGATATTTGGTATGTGACATGGGCTAATAGACCTCTACCAAGTTTGTTCAAATCATGAATCATGCATCAGGCCCGGATCCACCGGGGGGGCCGAGGGGGCGTTCCCCCCCCCCCCCCCACATGCCCTGGTCATACATTTTTCTAGGCTATAAAATCCCTTGATTACATCATAGTAGTATTGTCTAGAGGAAATCCCCATCGTGGGCCCCCATACTGAACCACCCGCATAACCACCTGACCAGCCAGACTCCTATTGTCTTATGGCCCCCTGCTGTTAATGTGTAGGTAATCCGAACCGGCAGTCGTCCATGACTGTGTGATAAGCATGTTTTTGGGTACTGCGGACACGTTCACTGATTGATAGAAATTTACATGGCATCTAATAATTGGGAAAAATCGGCAATTACCAAAAGTTTGTATCAGTTACAACTATAAACTATTCTAATCAAATGCAGTTTAAGTAATAGCATAAAAATAGTTAAGCTAAAAACAACAACTAAGCTGGGCATTAAAATGTAATTAGCATCGAAACAATTTCACTAAAGCCAAAAAGAATTAATAACAATAATAATACTACTTTGACGAAATCTACGCAACAATTTTTTTAATTCACGTTTCTCTTCACGTATAATGTTTTAAATCTTGCATTAAAAGCGGGCTAATTAGCTGCCGGCAGGTTGATTTACTATCAGGTATGAAAAATTGCCAATTTCGATTTTGAAAAAGTTAAAAAGGTAATGATTTTTTTTGCTGTAGCAAACCTCAGATTAGATGCATACCTATCGCTAGCCATGCAAATTAAACTTAATCAGAAATGGGTTGTGTTTCTAAATATCATCAGCTTTACTATTTTTACGTAACTTTTTAAGTATTATTTTTATAAAACTAACTCCTTAATATTTTTTCCTGAAAGGAATAAATACAAACAGCAGGCCGATACATCATCATGTTCACTTTTGAATATTTACGAATATAATAATCTACATGTATGTGTATTTATTAAGAGACCATGGTGAATTTTAAATTTATAAAAATCATGAATATGAAATAAAAGAATTTGAAAATTTCAATCTGCCAAATTTTGGGACAATCCATATTTTGGGACAATGTATATGTAGATTATGCATGATCACTAATTCAAATCAAATCCAGGTAATCAGTCATTGAGCAATGTTACTGATAAGTCGATGAATACGAAATACTAATGCACAGATAACACAACTTATGTGCGAAATAAAACGGATATTAAAGAGTTCATATTAAATATCAACATCTTTTATTACTGAATATTGTTTGTTTTGTCACTGATTTAACATTTAGAAAAAAAAATGTACCAAAAATCGACACACGGAAGGGGCCCATGCAACCGCCCGACTCTTAAACGTGCGCCTGATTTTTTTTATCTGGGAAGTCTGTGTGTGAAGGCTGTTTCCAGGTAGACAATTAGACTGTCAAGATTACCAGGTTCGAACCTTATACAGCATATAACCGGTATTCTCTTCAACATATTTGACAAAATATGTTTAAAGTGATTTTTTTCCTCAGATTTAAACAAAACTGTCTTTTACAATGTTGAGTCTAAAACTGATGACAATTCAAAGCATTCACTAATTGATAATGTACACAAATCACTTTATCCTTTTCTTTTTTTCTTTTTTTTTTTGGGGGGGGGGGTCCAAAAAGCACTTATTTTTTATGCCAGTCTCCCCCCCCCCTTACTACCGTCATTTTTTTTAATACAACTGTAGTCAAATACTATTACACAGTAGTTATTCAAAAACATGGCTTTGCGAAGGTAAATATAAAATTATATCGCTCAAGGCTCAGTCCCAATTGACATTTTTTACCTAGGGAATGTACTCCCGATGGAAATTGATGAGCCTCGGGAGGCGTCGGGAACAGGTTCCCCTGTGTCCCGCGGAAGATTCGAAAGCATTGCGAGCCATGTGGAGTCATTGGGAGGCCTCGGGGAAACCAGGACGGGGAAACATAAGCATAACTTCCCGGAAGCTCATTGGAAGCATTTATGGAGATTCCGCGAAATATTTTTTTCCTCCGAGGAACCCCAGGCTTCGGTGATGTCTCGAAGGTACGGAGACTTTTCTGTGACACATTCCAGATCTTGTGATAGAATCTCAGAATATTCGCAAGAAAATCGGCAAGCGCACTCTAATTTTTTTTGCTTTTTTTTGTCAACTTTAGACTGAGACGGTCAAAAAGGCCATGGGGCATTGCTGGGAGCATCCTCATAAACCCCCGAAAGTCTACCCTTGATATTGGCCATCACCAAATTCTCATAATCTCCATAATATTCCCGAGGCACCTAGGATGGTTCGATAATATGATACATCCCCTAATCTATGGGGATATTCCCCCGATGATGTTTTAAGTTCGATGAAGCTCCGATTCACCTTCCCCGATCATCGGATAAATTTCACGAGCATCTGGAGCCATCCCCGATAATACAAGGCCATTGTACCATAACCGAAACATCAGTGAACGTTTCAACGGACCAATCCCAAAGCTTCTCATAGGACTCTCAAACATCTGCCATCGGGAGAAAATTTGTGTATTTCCACAACGCCGATGATTTTTCTCCAGTGGGACCTAGGCATTAGATCCATGGTCTTCAAGTTTCAAAAAAAAAAAAAAAGCACATAAAAACCTTCACTTGTATCCCCAGATACTCTTCAAAATGCATCTCCATCACAATAAAAACCTTTTTTTTTTCCAGGGAAGCATGCCCCCGGATCCCCCCTAGCACTCACATCACATTCAGACTTTGCCCCCCCCAAAATTCTGGATCCGGGCCTGTGCATTGTCTAGTGGATCTATATTTAGTTTGTTCAAATCATGGCCCTGGGGTCAAATTTGGCCCCGCCATTGGGGTTCATGATTTTACATTGGCTAATATAGAAATAACTTGAAAATTCTTCTTTTTAGGAAACTAGAAAACACATGGCCTGGCGTTTAGATATTAGGTGAAAATTGGCCCCGCCCCAGGGATCACTTGATTTTACATAGACTTATTTTTGAAAAAAGCTAGAAAAATTTCTTCTCAAAAACCACAAGGTATTTGGTATGTAACATGGGCTAATAGACCTCTACCCAGTTTGTTCAAATCATGACCCTGGGGTCAAAATTGGCTCTGCCCCAGGGGTCACTTGATTTTACATAGCCTAATGATATCAGGTGAGCGATCCAGGGCCATCATGGCCCTCTTGTTTTATAAATAAGACTATAGGAAATCCTTAATAACTAAGGGAAATATATGCGATTTTAAGGAAAATATTAGAAATAAAGGGATTTTTTTCCTAAGGAGCTTTATAAATACGGCAACTGATAAATTAATTATATTCTGATAATTTACAGTAATTTCAATACGTTTCGAGATCGCACCGGTACGATACGAGATCACAACGGTACGATACGAGATCACGCCGGTACGATACGATCTCACGATAAGACATGTTTCACGTTTATACATCGTTGGATCACCCAAGGCTTCCAATCACACTTCTCTTCATACACCGAGTGAAGAGTAGCGGAACGAATTGACAATGGGTGCCTGACGATGCATTTATATGTCGACACATTACAGTTTAAAAGACCGTTGTAATATATGTCATGCTGCTGTTAGTCAACAGTGGCAATTTCGTTTCGTAACGTCGTGATTCCGTATCATTGACGCACGTTAAAAGAGCAATCGTATCAACTCGGCAATCCCCTATCTAACCCGTTGGATATACCTCGTAAGTAGTACAAGGACACACTAAAGTGACTTGTCGGATATCCGGCAATTGACCTTTTGTTTACATTAACACTTTGATTTAAATGAACATGAATTGTGAAGTATGATTTTAAACACAGCTTTTTTTCACAATACATAAGATAAAATAATCTTTTCTTATAGTGACATGTTTACATATATATGAATATCAACACATTTCATGTACAAATGCAAAATACACCCGGCCCAACGGGCCTATATGTCATCTTTTGCAAAATAAATTAACTCATATGGTGCAAGAAGAACATGTTACATGTTATTTAAAATACTAAACATTGCATCGATACAGTGAACGGTTTTCGCATTCTGTTCAACGGTATTATTTGTACAAGCACTTTCACTTCCTATTTCCGAGGTTATTTCGAAGAAATGGGCGAGGTGTTCCGAATGGTTAAAAGAATTAAACACACTATTCAATCGGAAAATGAGACATCAGTCGCAGTCGACGACAAGAATAGTAATATATACATGTAGCATGAGACGCAATGGATATGCAATGTGTGTATTTGTCCTGTTTTATATATATGCTAACTAGTTTTAGGTAATATCAAGTTTACATTTTCAAAGCCTACATATAAAGTGTTCTGCTGACAAACTGTTGGCCCTGTTAACGCCTTACTTATCGTGAAATTAAATGAAAATTGATCAAAAATTTCGACGGAATGAGCCTTTGTCCAATCAGAGTAATCAAATGGAGTTCCTATAGTTATAGCCGTCACATAAGAAGATTTTTTTTTTCTGAGTGAAATTTAGGGTCATGGCATCATGGCCACTGAATTGAACAATACCATTTGCATGGATTAAAAGAAGACCCCTCAAGACAAATACGTTTCATTAAGTTAATTTTGCAATAGTTTATGAATTGCATTATCAGGAAGTCTTGAAACGTATTAACAAACTCAATACAGTTTACACAATAATTCAGAAAATGGTAATTATTATTCATGTCAGCATTATCTATAAAACAGATGGTTTTAAATCTTTGTTCTGCTATATATTAGTTTCATGTACCAAAGTTGTTGTTTTTCTTTTTTTTTTTCTCATATTTTTTTTATTTCTTCATTTCAACATGATGATGAGTAAAAGCATACAATGCCAAACAGCATAACAGAGGGATGATGTACATGTTCCAGTGATTGTTTATGGTGGTGTATATATACACATCTGATAATGATAATGCAGGATTACACACACGGAAACACTATATATACACTTCCTCTTACAATCAAGAGGGTCCAGCAATAAACCCCTGTATCCTCCCTACCATCTGGACAGGTATAAAGAATCAATGAATCTAATGAAACATGCAATCAAGTACATCCTTTACTGGAAAATATCAATCGTAAGGCCTCCAAATACTCTTCTAAACCATTTAATTAATAACCACCCTACTCACACCTTTCCCCCAACCAAGAAAGGAAAAAAAGTTGACAAAATTTAAATAATGCATGTACTACTACCCAATTTATCACATGAGCAACTTTTGTATAAAATAGAGGTTCCAGTCTGCAATAGTTTGGTAACTTTTGTCCAGAACTTTTAAATTTGTAGTCAAGGAGACAAACCTTACAAAAATGACAAAACCCTGTGAGTTCTAAGCAATCCAGGTGTCCAGTATGAGCATATATAGTGTTTATCACAAGCTTATACACAACATAGAGACACCTTCTTATGTTCCTTTCTAGTTTTTAGCAGTGAAATTTCAAGCCCCATTAACAGCGGCTTACAAACAGTAACACAAACAAAATCATTTGATCTTTTTAGAAACCAGATCAATCTTACAAAACATGTTATCCCATTGTAGCTAATGGGTAGCATTAAGATATTTGAATATATTTGTAACCACTGGAAAGATCCATTCCTATATACCACCTACTGGTCAGACATTACGAGAACTTACTAATCTCATTGAAGACTACTGGGTAAAAAGACCAGTCACGGTATATTACCTTTTTGTTTACTAATTACCAAAATATAATCTCACTGTGATGCCTAGTAATGAAAAAAACTGTTGTCATTTACTTATTTGAAGATACAAACACACAATAATGTGTATAGAAAAAGGAAAATCTATAAATTAGCAATATAATACTTAGAACAAAGTCTTGAGTTTGGCTTATACATAAATAAGTAATTCTTTTAAAAATATTAGATACAGGAATATATACCATACATTCTTCATTAAATAAATTAATTGCATGCAACTATATATAAACTAACCAAAGAAAATTAAAGACATGAACCTGGTTTAATTTCATGCAGAATAGAGTATAGAATTGTACAGACCTGCAACAGTGTAAAATGAATATTTACACTATTCCACACATTGTCATAAATAAATCGATAAAGATATCAACATTAACATTTATAGATCACTGCTGTTGCTTTTTTGAAAATTCAAAAAAATTCTTGTTTCTGTTTTTATTCGTTATCAAAAAATTGGAACTTTAACTTTTTAATATGAGTATATTTTTTAGTGAATGAAAAAGTTTGAATAATAAAAAGAGCTGAACATTTCTATTTTCTGAGACTTCTATAAAGAGGTTTATCAAGAAAGTAATACATATTAACCTTACAAAGTAGGACTCCTCAGGACTTCAGAAACAGTATCTATTAACATGCAATGAAAATAAAACACATACAAATGCATCTCCGTAATATTTTTCTCAGTTGATTATGTAAACAAGAGGGCCAAGATGGCCCTGAATTGCTATCCTGAGAAACATTGTCTTCGTTGCCTTTTAAGCTCATCTGAGCATAACGTGCTCATGGTGAGCTATTATGATCGCTTTGTCAAGGCCTGAGGCAGCAGCCAGGGCCACACCTTGGTCATTTAGTTCTCAATCATGTACCAAAGTTAAACAGCTTTGCTCCACTTACTGCCAGATTATTAAATTCTAAGCTTTTAGCATATTTATACAACAATAAAATATTGTAAATTTTAAAGAAATACTGCGATTGTATTTACAATATGTTACAGAGAGAGCGCTAATATATATTTAATATGTTTATAAACATAATTAAAAGACACCCATGTAAACAAGAGGGCCAAGATGGCCCTGAATCGCTAACCTCAGAAACATTGTCTTCGTTGCCTTTTTAGCTCATCTGAGCACAACGTGCTCATGGTGAGCTATTGTGATCGCCTTTTGTCCGGCGTCCGTTGTGCGTGCGTCCGTGCGTGCATACATCCGGCGTCAACAATTTCCTTTAAAGAACAGCTAAACCGCTGATTGGATTTTGACCAAATTTCACATGATTGATCCTTATTATGCAATCTATCAAAATTGTTCAAATTCTTTTGATTGGGTGAAAAATAGGTCACAGGAGCTAAAAATAGAACTTAAAATTGCAGTCTTGAAAATCTTCTGTAAAACTGCAGGGCCTAGAGCTGGCAAGAATTTTTTTTTTATATATAGTTTTTTCCTATGATATGAACTAAGGCACACCCTCAGAGCGGGTGAAGCATGATCGACTTATTCAGAAGTACTAGATCTTTTTAGTCAGTATATGTACTTTCTAAGTAGACAAGAATACACTAGTTAATTCTAAGGGTAACCATAAAAATCCAATAACTTGCTTCAAATGATATCCTAAAATAAAATAAAAAACTTTCTGATGGTTAAAAAAATAATTAACGCTAACTAATGGGGCAACAAATTATTTATCTATCATTATTATTTTTAAATTCAAATCAAGAAAATGTAACCTAAAATTCCTGTGTCATTTGTTTGAGTTCATATATTTAATCTTGCCTTCAGTCACAATACGCACATGCCTTAAAACAAAAACTAGCTGAAATTAATTTTTTTTCCCTTCTAAAACATCTTAAAATACATTATTGTGGTTCTATCTACTATTTTTTCTGTATAGATAAAATTATGTTTCTATGTAATTTTTTTTTCAAACCTGGCATTGCCCTGGCCCAGCGCAGGGCCTAAAATTTGGCAGAAAAAAATGAACCTTTTCTATACGAATACATAATAACACCAAAATGTATCACAAGAGTACATTATAATATTGCCATGGAAACTTGTAATAATAATTGTGGTAAAATCACTATTTATAGAAGGTAAGTCAATTAGTTGACAATTATTGTTAGAAATTCTTTACACAAGGCCATGTTAGGAAACCAAAATCCCCATATCTTACGCAAGTGGCAGCGTTTCTACAATAGTTTGAGTAAAATCAAAAGTCATTCAAGTATGCCAGTACATATGTGTTACTTCTTATTTCTGTGGTCGTGTTTCAGAATTCATTTTGAATTTCCATGAAAATTATGCCACTTTTTAATAGAATTAGTAACCATGCGATATAATGGCTAGACACAAACAAAACACATTCTGGGGAGCTGGCTGCATGGAGATGGTATCACTACCCGATGAAAAATGTGTGTACACATGTATTAAATTTTGTTATTTTTATGGAACGCCACAGCTGTCTTGTGTTCGGCATTGATGTTTAGAAGGGTCCATATAGCATTTTGAGGGATCGTATTATCATCACGTAGGGTTGTTATGTCATAATGTGGGGTTGTACTATCATCATGTGAGGTTGTAATGTCATTTTGTTGGGTTGTAATATCATCATGTGAGGTTGTATTTAAAGAATCATGCGTGGTTGTTAAGTCATTTTGGGTGGTGCAGCTGTCCTTCTGTGATGTCCACTTGAAATGCTGTGTGGTGCAGTTGTTCTTCCTTGATGTCCACTTGACTTTCTGTGTGATGCCGTTGTCATTCTGTTGCATCCACTTGAATTGCTGTGTGGCGCAGTTTTCCTTCTGTGATATTCACTTGACTTACTGTGTGGTGCAGTTGTCTTTCTGTGATGTCCACTTGACTTAATGTGTGGTGCAGTTGTTCTTCCTTGATGTCCACTTGATTTACTGTGTGATGCAGTTGTCATTTTGTTACATCCACTTGACTTACTGTGTGGTGCAGTTGTTCTTCAGTGATGTCCACTTGACTGGCTGTGTGGTGCAGTTGCCTTTCATTTTTGTTCACTTGACTGTCAGTTTTCCTTCTGTGTGGTTCAATTGACTTGATGTGTGTGCAGTTTTCCTTCGTGATGTCCACTTGACTGCTGTGTGGTCGTTGCCTTCTTTTTTTACTTGACTTTGTTGGTGCCTTCATTTTTTCACTTACATGTACATGTAGTATGCTGTGATGGTGTTCTCGCCTATGTGGTTCATTCGGCACTTGTACTGTTGGGATGAAGTCCGAAATGTTGCGCATTGACGACATCGAGTTGGTCATTTCCTTATTTTCATTTCATTCTCGTTGGATGTTAAGCAGCGTCGGAGACCCACGGCTGCCTATATTAGGCTACATCTGTCATGAATGACATATGTATGAAGCAACGGAATGAGCGCTCGTGGGTCTCCGACGCGGGTTTTAAACTGATCAGCTGATTTAACGGACTAGTCTTTAGTGACAAGTTTATGCCGATGAAATGAATTAAATGGAGACAAAAATTTGAAAAATGGAATAATCTCATTGGACAAAATATAATTTCAAACACTAAATGCATTTATGTATGTAAGTTCCAGGATATATGTATTAAGAAAGGTGTTTCCACTCGTTTTCTTATTTACTAAATGAGTAAAATTACCATGAAAATTTCGTGGATAATAAATGACAGATATTAAAGAGATGGTACCAGCTCTAATTCTGTATAAAAGCAGAAAAATAATTAAAAATGACCACTAACAAAGGTATTATTAAATAAAACAATGCTAGACTTATAAGAGTCGGTATCATATAGATTTGTAGTACGATTTACGTAAAATTATGAATATTCGAATTGATTTGGTGAACATTTGATTGGTTGAAGAAGTAGGTCAAAATCAAAATCATACAGCTACGCCGAAAAAAATGAACATTGAACTTGATTTTAAAAACCAAAAACATAAAAATGAAGAAGAACAAATGCGCTAATGCAAAAGTTTCAACTCCCGAATAATAAAATTATTGAGCTCAATGCTTAGATTTCATTATATATCGTTTAAATGCCCCGCTGGGATATGGCCAGAACCAAACATTTGCTTGTTGTTGTTGTTGTTTTTGTTATTGTTAGTTGTTTTTTCTTAGGTTTATATAATGATGTACATTTGTATAGAGTTTCATGATGATATGAAGTTATCTTTATAGAAAAAGAAACTTAAACCTGACAGAGGTATATGTGGCGTAGGATAACCAATTTTACCAGGTCACAGCCATAAAATTAAATAAATACTATCGGTAAATAATCCATATCATAATGTACATGTATGTCAAGTTTCAGGAAGATGTGAAGTCATCTTCATAGAAAAAAAAGCTTAAACGCAGAACAAACAATTTTTCCATGTTCATCCAACCGTGAAATATAGGTCACAGCTATAAATTTGCATAAATATTATAAAGTTTTTTACATGATGTACATGTGTACACAGTTTCGTAAAGTTTCTTTACAGACTAAAAGCTTATACGCAAAGGTAACACTGATGCAAAACAACCAATCTTAGCTTGTTCATCCAAACGTGAAATATAGGTCAAGATACAAGAATCTTTATTTAAAGTCGGTTGTACAATTTGAAACTTTAGCTATAAGCTATTTACAGCCATAAATTTGCATAAATCTTAAATAGTTTATAATTATCATGATGTACATGTGTACTTAGTTTCATAAAGATGTGAAGTCGTCTTCTTTGGAAAAGAGCTTAAACACAAAGGTAAATCTGAGGTGTGACGGACGGACAGACGAACAGATACACGGACGCCTGGACGGACGCACAGACCGGAAATCTGTATGTCCCGCTCCGGAGTTAGCGGGGCATAAAAAAAGTAATCACCCGCCACACACCCCGATAACCCTCAGAATGTATCTCCATATCTCCATAATCATAGAAACATTTTTTCAGGGTATAGCACTGACATCAAAATCATATTTGAGCCTCCCAGTTGGAAAATTATGGATTCGGATCTGCCGCCTAATACCATAGTAATAAAGAGACCCTGCGCTGTGTACTAAAATTTCATATACAACATTGCAAACAAAAATGTCAAATAAATACCTGATGTATGTTAAACAGATACAGTGATAACATTTTTTTATTAATTTTATTTATTTATTTATTTATTTGGAAAATTAGAAAGGTAAGACGATCGCGATTTCAAATTGGTAATTTAGTCGTTCTCGTTGCTGTATAAGGGGAAGTCACTCTAAAGGTGCATGGAGACAAAACACGGGCATGCAGAAATTTTACATCTTTGAAAAAATGAAGTTATGACGTCGATACGGCCATTTACGTGCGATGATTTGTTCAAATTCAACAACGTGTATGTTTATTATCAGTAGCACATTTTTGTTTTTGATCTACTACTTACAAATTTTGCAGGATTATTATGTCAAAACGTACCCACAGTACCAAAACATACCCATGTCAAAACGTACCCAAATGGAGTCAAAACGTACCAACCTGTTGGTCATAACGTACCCATCTTTTGGTCAAAATGCACTCAAGCTAAAATTACTTTTATGAATGTATTTTGATCTTAGAATACAATTAATATACTCACGGAAGTACATTATTATTATTCACGTCCCTGATATATTTAAATGTAATGTTCATTATTAATGTATTTCAATTTCATTTTCAAAGAATATTGTACAAAATAATTGGTCATAATGTGCCATTTTTTCACATATATATCTTGAAAACTTGTCCAACCTTTGGCAGTTTATGTTATTATCAATGAATTTTATTTATTGCATGCTTAAATTGTCAAATGGTCATGCAAAAATACATGAAATATTAAATAATGTATAAATAAATTAATCTCAGCTGAGATCCACTTCTGTGATTTTTTTTTTTTGTATTGGCCTCTAAAACAAATTTAAAAAATAACTGTTCAAATCAAACAACAGTGGAAAATATTATTTCCAAAATGGTGTCTTAAGTTCTCATTACTAAAGTGAACTCAAAATGTGTCTGTCATGCGTATGGTGGACATATAGAGACAAAATCTTTTTACAACAGTTGCAGTAAAGTTCTGTATTTGTCCTAACAGCACAGATTGGTGTTCAAAATTCAAGATGATCCAAATGAAAACAAGAAACATCACTGTCACTGTGTCTATTTGATTATAGGGTGCCCTCAGAGTTTTGTTACTGGTGGCACAATTGCTGTTTTTCCTTAACACTGTACCCCTTCAGAAAGAGAGTCCCTGCAATTTTGGGGGTACATTGCCAATATGGGGGGTAAAGTAAAAAAAAAACTACAGGAGGTAAATGGGCATGCTGTATTATATTATCAAGTGTGAATTTTGCTTTCAGATTAATAACAACTATGGCTCTAAATGACTTCTGTACATAGGATTGTTGAGAAGTGTATTGATAATCAAACATGCACTATTTTATTAACAGATTTTGGTTTACATAAATTGGTCATCTGCTAGCTGAGAGTTATCAGTAGATTTAATGGGTGGTTAAAAAAATATCAAAAATAAGCTTAAGTGAAAATGGTATTAAATCTGTATTCTTTATTTAATGAATTTCAAGAAGGAGGCATATTGCAAATGTCATTTGGATGGTCTGTCTGTCTGTTGGTCTGTCAGTAGACCACTTCATTTCCAATCAATAACTGGAGAACGCTTGGGTCTACATTCTTCGAACTTTATAGAGTGATTGGTCATGACTAGTAGATGACCCCTGTTGATTTTGGGGTCATTTGGTCAAAGGTCAAATGCACAAAAACCTCAATGGGAGTGGGGGAAGCGTAAGGGGGGGGGGGGGGCATATGTGGCGTTCCGACAACTCCTGTTTTATCTGTTTCCCTAACATTTTCAATAAAAAAAAAGGGACTGGAACAAGGATTAATCTAAATTGGGAATTGTTGGTGGTTTCCCTCTCAAATAAAGTCACAATCAATGTGAAATATTGTGTCAGTGTATGTAGATTGTGAATAAAAATACAGCAAGAACTGAATACTTGAGGATATCACATTTCTATTCAGGTGTGTGTTCCGTATTCCAAACTGTATGAAACTATACGCTTACAATCAGCTATGAAGCTCCTAAGACAATACACTGGCGCAATAGTTCAGTGGTAGAATGTCCAATTTGCATTTGGGAGGTCATTGGGTTTGACTCCAAGCCAGGCACTTTCCTCCAGTGACCCCGTGAAACAAAAGATGTATAAAATTGGTACCAGATGCATCCTTATCTGGCACTCGTCAAAGTAGGGGTTGCTTTGGGAACACAGACAGTCTCAGTACTGGTTCTACACAGGAACTTGGCTTCCATGTATTGGAACTATACACTGAGAACATAAAAGATCCAATAGGTCTATTCGAAAAATGAGCTAGGAAATTGCACCATGTCCCCTTTGTATCCATCTACTGTCTCTTCCTATGCTGTCGCTTCAGTAAAAACAGGACCCCATTTTGTGGGTTATCCTTAACCGCAAGGTCTAAAATATGGCCATAATAATAAGAAAATGATTGCTAGGCATAACGTTAGAAAACAACTTCAGAGCTGACTGTAAGTGACTGCTTGCATAATTATGGTTTAGCATACTGAATGCATACCAGTGCAACCATACGCTTACAGTCAGCCATTAAGCTATCTCTGTTTCTTAAACCACGATTTTCAAGTATACCCATCTACAGCATGATGCCTATATTCTTTATACATTTCATTAAAAAGAAAATGTTCTTTTCTTTTTTTCAGGAATTTGGATCCCCTTACAGAAACTGTATCCTTTCCAAAGTTTGACTTTTATCCTAGATATGATTGCTGAAATTGTGGACATGGATTATACAAGCCATCTTCCTGACAAGAATTGAAGTAACAAAGATCATAGTATAATATCATGGTATACATTGCATATCAAGAATAGCAGAGAAAATATATTTATAATCACAGCATATTTATGTTCAGAATAATGTATAGAATTAGACATAACAAGGTAAATGTTATATTTTCATAAAATACTCTACAAGTGATGAACTTTTACTATTTTCGTTAATTAGCAATAAAAAGTCAATAGAGATACTTTGAATAACAAACATTCAGGTAACTTTAAACTTTTAACAGTAAGCTGTGTAGTCTTTTTGTTGATTAAAGTATTGTATCATATTTTTGAAGCCCTGTAATGAATATGTATTGTTTAAAAGAAAGGCAGTAGAGTTGGGTAATCTATGAAATTGATGCCCTAAAATGAAATATTTTCATGATGATTTGTGATTTTTTTTAATTTTTTTTTTTTGTTACAAAGGAGGTGAACTGAGCAGATAGAACAGAACTCAAACTTGATACTTCTCAGTCAGATGTTATCAAGATTGTGATGTAGTAAAATAAACCCAGTTTGGTTTTTATAGATAACTCTCCTTAACTTGTTGAAGTATGGCTTGCCATTCTATATGCAGTATTTGGCCCACTGGCCTGAGTATTTCCAGGTGGCAGAATCTCCAGGGGGAGAGATCATGGGATACAGTAAGTGAATAATTAGACCTGGATTTAAACTTTTTTAGCTCACCAGAGACTGAGAGTGCAACATGCTGAAGGTGAGCTATTAGGATCACCTGGCTTTCATTGTGCATTGTCTTTTATCAACAATTTGCTTCAAATGACATCTCAGAAACTGCCATGTAGAAATTGATAAACCTTGGCATTGATCATCCTTGGATGAACCTCCAAAGAAGTTGCTAAAATGAACTTGATCCATGCAGAACTATGGTTTCCATGGCAACTAACAGAATAACAGTTTTATTTTAAACACTTCAAAAATCTCCCCTGAAACCAATGGTCAGAATTTAATTCCCTTTGGCACAAATGGTCACCTCATAGTGCTCTAAATGAAGTTGATCACTTAAAAAATGAGGCCCCTAGGTGGTTAGCTAATTTCCTAATATACTTTCGTATATACTATTGGTTAGAATTTAATTTCATTTAGCACAAATAGCTACATCATGGCTGTCATACAGTACCATATTTGCTAACATACAGTTGATCCGTTGAAAAATGAGGCCCCTAGAGGGTTGCCTAGTTTCCTTATATATCTGTATAGAAAATTTTTAAAAAATCTTTTTATATGAAGCCAATGGCATGAATTTGATTTCATTTTGCTCAAATGGTCACATCAAATGAGGCCCCTGGAGGGTTCCACTTGTTTCCTTATATACAGTATTTCAAAAATCTTCTGTGAAACCAATGGTCAGAATTTAATTTCATTTGGCACAAATTTTCATCTCATGACTGTCTACCACGATTGCTAAAATAAAGTTAATCCTGTGAAAATGAGGCCCCTAGGGCTGCTGGTTTCCTTATATACCAAACTCTATATAGCAGATTTCAAAAATCTTCAATGAAACCATTTATTAGAATAAAATTTCTTTTGGCATGTGTGGTCACCTCAAGGCTGCCTACCATAATTGTTGAAATAAATTTGATCCCTTGAATAATGAGTCATATAGGAGATTATCTAGTTTCCTGATATTCTCTATATAAAAAAATTAAAATTCTTCTCTTCTGAAACTAATGACTTCATGGTTTCATACCATAATAGCGTAAACATTTTTGATCCTTTGAAAATTGAGGCCTCCAGATGGTTGACTGACCTTAAAAAATTTTGTATCTGAAATTTGAATCTGGTTGCTGCTGGTAAAAAAAACAAGGTAAAATCAAGTGACTTGAATCGTTTAAATAAGCTGATATACACTGGTGAGCAATCTAGGGTCATATGGCCCTCTTGTTTAAAAAAAAAAAAATAGAAAGCATTTTCTGTTATGAAGATTTCCTTGTTGCCTCTGCTGGTGGGGATCAAGAGGTCCTTGATGTGTTAGGAAACCAGAGGACCTGGAGAACAGGCAACAAAATACCCATTTACATGTACTTATGTTAGGTGAACCTCGGATTGAACCTGAGTGGCATTTGTAAAAATCCATTGTATTATCCACCATGCAGTCAAGACATCCAGTGACATGATTATAATTAACTAGATATATTGAAAATTTAAGTAGCTTTTGAAGTTTAGAGATTTGCTTCTGTTATGAAGAATTTTGTTTTTCACATTAACCCTTTCCCTCATAGAGGAAACCATGAAAAGACCTATGCGAACAGGTTTTATGCTGTTCGCTGCTCCTCAGTGGTCTGGTAATGAGGACTTTATAATTACATTTGGTAAGGTTTAACTGTGGTTTTCTGCAGATCAGGCTTTATGTGGTACCTACTGAGTGCGTCAAAATGAGTATATATGAGGGAAAGGGTTAAAATAAGCAAGTACATGTAATGTATGACTTTTTTTTCTGCCAGTACTTTAGCACATGGATTTGCTTTTCTTCTCCCCAGTTATGGGTAAGGCAGAAGGGAACGGTGAATTGTGGCATGGCCATGTGACAGCTCTAACAGTTTCACCAGAGTATAGAAGACTGGGGCTGGCCGGCAAACTCATGTCAAACCTGGAAGAGATTTCTGAAAAGTATGTTAAGTCTGAGTGTGAAAAACAAGATTTACAACTAAATCAAGTCTCTTTGTGACAAGCAGTATTTTGATTGAGCATTTTTCTTGTTTTTCACAATGCCTGCTTTAAAACTTCCTTAAAAACACTACAGTATTCTTTTCTTTGCATACATGTTAATTTTATAAGTTTATTTATTGACTTCACTTTCTACAAATAACAGTTGTCACCATGATTATTTCTATTTTTAGACACAATAATGTCCTTCAAAGTACCTAATTTTCTCTTCTTCAGTATATCATTCAAATCTGTTTTTTAACCCTGATGAAGAAGTAATGTAAGGTCAAAAAGTAGGACAATAAATTCTGCCATCAACCCATTGCCTCGAGATTGTTTGTTATACCTACTTACCTGTTTTTATCTTTCTCAAAGATGTTAAGTATTACGTGTTATATGTATAACACATTATGTATTCCTTTTAATTTTAAATTATCATTTTATCAATAACAAACCCATGTTGACTTGATCAAATCTATGCCTTATAGTTTCTGTTGTTGAAAAACTATTTAAATTATTAAATCATACAAAAAAATAAATAAATGTCTGAAGAAATTACTAAGAAATCTAATTGATTATTAATCATTTACACATAATGAACTCAGTAAGAGTATTTATATTGATTCTTTCTTTTTCTAGGAAGCGATGTTACTTTGTAGATCTGTTTGTCCGTGTATCTAACAAGGTTGCCACAGAGATGTACAATAAGCTGGGATACAGCGTGTACCGCAGAGTAATTGAATACTATTCCGGGGATGTGGACGAGGATGCTTTTGGTAGGTTTATTCATTGTTGATGCTTTCAGAGTCGGTCACAGAATTACTTACCACTGTTCACTTCCTCTGTAGTGGGTTTATGTGCAAGTTTATGTAATCTTTTCTGGTGCTTAAATAACTGGCTCTAATATTTGTTAGGTTTCATATTGGTTGAAATACATTAAAGCCCGAAGGGTTTTGGTGAATGATATTGATATCAGGCTAGTAAAGATTTGATAGCTTATAGTATAGATGCTTTCTTGGCTAGTGTACATTTTGCCTGTTTATTATTAGAAAATAGAAAACCAGGCTGAAGCATAAGAACATGAATTTCAAAAACTGGATTAATGTTAAAATAATTACCGTACATCAGAATTCAGAGCACTGACAACACAACAAAAAGGTGCTTATTAACCCTTTCCCTCATATAGACTCATTTTGACCACTCAATAGATACCACATAAAGCCTGATCTGCAGAAAACCGCAGTTAAACCTTACCAAATTTATTTACAAAATCCTCATTTCCAGACCACTGAGGAGCAGCGAAAAAGCATAAAACCTGATCAGCCTGCAAGTTACTCGCCGGCTGATCTGGTTTTATGCTGTTCGCATAGGCCTTTTCATGGTTTCCTCTATAAGGGAAAGGGTTAATATGAGAGAAAACTCTGACTGCTGGAAGTAAGGCTAAAGCTAACTTACTGATAATTATTGATACATGTTCTATGGAATTACAGCACTTGTAGTGATACTGCATGTAAATCACCAGACATTATGAAAGTGAAAGTTAAGTTCAGCTTGAGTTAGGTTATACAGACTTTCATACTTTTGTCCAGAGTGAGTTATTGTCATGCTCTGTGTCTCTTTATTTGGCACAAATGACTTTTTGTGCCCCTATATCAGAGCCGTGGGAAGATGGTCATTTGAAGAAAAAAAAAATACACTGGTTTTAAATAAAAACAAACAAATGAAAACCCATAGAAAAACAGTAATACAAACTCTTAAGTGTTCCAAAGAATTATTGAGTATGAATGTAAACAATCATGATGTTGAAACAATTGTAAACATAATTTATTTGATGATTTTACAAAAGGAAATCATGAAAATCTTAATGGCTTTTGATTTGTAAGAAAACTGAAATATTAAACAAAACCCATGTGTCTGAATGGGTGATTACATACTCTAACCTAAGATTGTATCAGTAAAATGAAATGCAATGCTTTTTTAATTTTGAAAACAATAAATTTTCTATTAATGAAACAATGACTTAATTGCAATAAATTATATTAATATACCATTGTTTTTCTATTCCAGATATGAGGAAGGCCCTATCAAGGGATGTTGAGAAGAAGTCCATCATACCGCTGGACCACCCTGTACGGCCTGAGGAGTTGGACTAACCATGAGTCAGATGGGTTACCATAGATACAGGGCATGGCATGTGCTGAGGTTCTTGGATGAGAATGCTATCGCGTGCTCACTGCTGATTCTAGTTGCTGGATTACTGTTACTTGGTTTAGAAATTTATCTGATTAAAGGATAACATGAAATACACAGGCACAGTGTATATATGAGCAGAATGAAAAAACAATATTCAATAAAATATGTATCTGTTCCTTCAAGAATTTTATAATTTGATCAGAATTAATGTTGACATAAGTATTTTTCTCTGTTTCATTATATTCATTAATATTTGTGGAATAGAGAGAATATCAAAAGAAAAAAATTGTATATGTCAATGTGGGTGGATTTATCATGCCCTTTGCTACAGAAATGGCGGATATTTAGCATTATGTTACGTCTTGTCCCATCTGTCATTCACGAGACATGTGGGATGAGGGGGTGTTTATCACCTGTAGCAATATTTTTAACCATTTGAAATATACATGATTTATTTTCTTCCAGATTAAGATTTTGCATGAAGCTTAATACAACTATAAGAAATAATTTAAGTCATACATGTATATGAGATTGTAAACAGCACAGAGCTGTCTCTATGGTAATTCATCTGACTTTAAATTTGAATGTGCATTTTTGATTAAAATTAAAAAAAAAAAAAACTTTATTTATCAGTCCCCATTGAAAGTTGTACGTGAAAATCTGGTGTCAAGATATTATTTTTACCTCAAGTGTTTCTTCAGTTGAAGTATTGTCTACACTCTGGTGTTGTCTGTGTTGGCAGCAGCAGAGTGTTGCAGGCATAGTTGATGTTAAAAACATTAACTTTGGCCATAACTTCTAGATTATTGAACCTGCTTTCATCAAACTTCACATATTTGTTCACTGTCAAAATGGCTACATTCCAAACAAGGGCGAGGAAGCCTTCCAGCTGGCTTGCGGTAGGTCGGTGGTTCTACCCGGGTACCTCTGTGTACTCGGGGTCTTCCTCCACCTGTAATTAGCTGGACGTCGCTATATGATTGAAATACTATCGCAGTGACGGTAAACCCAATACAGCAACAACCACAAGGGCCATAACTTTAAGGTCCATTTTGATCAAATTTATATCTCCATTTCAAAAAGGAACAACTGGCGAGCGTTGGCATCCGCATACGATACTCTATTATAGCATTTAAAATTAATTAATGATTTAACCTAAGGACGTGTGAAATAATTCAAGAAAAAATGTCCCACATCTATGAACTAAAGTACATCAATATAAATCCTTCATACGATCAAGAGTAAATTCCATTGAATAATAAAGAAGTTATACGTACAACCAATCCCTTAGGAACAGACTGACCGTACGTGCCATACCTTACTGCAACCCTTGAACGTATGAAAATAAATCTACACTAATTATTATAGACAACTATATACTAACATTTTTGCCTTTAAAAACAAAGTTTCATTGTTATAAATCATTCGTCAGATACGGCTTTGATGAAGATGTCCGGTTGACTAATAAGACGCGTGTACTTACTTTCCTTACCAGTGTCACGGAGCTACATCTTGGTAATTCAAATCTCCTCCCAGTGCGGTGATGTGTTTAAGCGTCGCATTTGCATACCCAATGTTACATATGGTCACTGGTTCAATTAACTTGACGCCAAAACAGGCGTGCGTTCAGTATGCCAAACCGTATGCAACCGGTCGCTAACAGTCAGCGATGGAGTTGTCTTAGGACCGTATACCATGCTGTTCTCGTGCACCTTAATGCTGTAGTTAGGTATACGTGAACATCGTGGTTTATGACACTGAGACGGCTTCATAACCTACCGTAAGCGTACGGTTGCATACGGTTCAGCATATTGAACGCACGCCAGGTATAACCCCTCCCTGGATGTTTGTCGGAGGTTGTTGATCTAAGGTAACTGCTAAAAGCAAGATTCACGTGCATTTGTTTTCGGAGTTTTGTACAGCTTTTAACTGGTTAAAACGATATGCATATTCATTTAGGGGCGTTCTGGCGTCACGTTAATTCAACTTCGCAGCAACTTGATTTCACTTAAGTATTTTGGTACCCAATGTTGGACCAAGCAATAAGTTCTCTGATCTTTAGATTTGTTGAGGAGCTCAAGATTGACCAGTGACGGACCAGTACTAGTCCTATGATGGCGAAACAATCGTAAACCATTCCCTAAAACACTATCACTGCTTTTCACACATCATATTTATGATATTCCTTCATTAATAGTACTTGAATTAAGTTCACTTGAAGAATTCTTATCACATTTTAAATCATAATAACATATTTTGGTACAATGTCTTGGCAACCTAAATTAAGTGCAAAATGTGTAGGGGGCCGCCGTGGCCGAGCGGTTACAGTCATGGACTACAAATCTCTCAGCCCCTCACCTCTGTGGGTTCGAATCCCAGTAGGGACTTTGGATTTTTCATGTGAGGAAGCCTTCCAGCTGGCTTGCGGTAGGTCGGTGGTTCTACCCGGGTACCTCTGTGTACTCGGGGGTCTTCCTCCACCTGTAATTAGCTGGACGTCGCTATATGATTGAAATACTATCGCAGCGACGGTAAACCCCAATACAACAACAACAACAACAGTCATGGACTACAAATCTCTCAGCCCCTCACCGCTGTGGGTTCGAATCCCGGTAGGGACTTCGGATTTTTCATGTGAGGAAGCCTTCCAGCTGGCTTGCGGTAGGTCGGTGGTTCTTCCCGGGTACCTCTGTATACTCGGTGTCTTCCTCCACCTGTAATAGCTGGACGTCGCTATATGATTGAAATACTATCGCAGCGACGGTAAACCCCAATACAACAACTACAAAATGTGTACATGTTTTTTTTTTTTTCTTCTTTTAACTAGAACACATCTTTCAAAATAATAAACTTGACACACTTGCCACATTTTATTAGCCCCCTACTGGTGTTTACACCGGAGGGGACTATAGGTTTGCCTACCGCCTGTTTGCTGTCCTTCCGGATGTTCGGAAATCGGGATCTCGCAATAACTTAAAAACCGTTTAAGATAATATTATGAAACTTGGTATAGTAATAGATGGCAGTATGGAGATCACTTTGATTTTGTTGGGGTTTTTTTCTTGGACCAAAATTCTGGTAGCTATGGTAACTGAAAAAATATGCACCTCACCGGTAGAGGACCTCTGTGTTGCGTGCAACACCAGTTATTTGTTTCCACCTGTAATTCTCTATATGCTTAAACCCTTTGTCAAATTTAGAGGTGTTTGACGCCTTGGCAACAGAGCTGTCTCAGACTTTGACCGGTCCTGGAAGGGGCTGTCATATAAATTGTCAAATTTCTAAACAGTCTGCACAGCAAAGAAAAAACAACTTGTTCTATGTACCATTTGAAATTCAGTTTATAAATATTCATCAAGTCACAAATTTGTTCACGATTGGAATAATGTGTACTTATCGTGATCATTCGCGAAGATGCAATTGGCAATTAATATATGTACATGTATTTTAAGTTAGACATACACCTCAAAAGAAATTCTGTTTTTCACAAAGATCCGAAGGTGCAGACAAACCGTCTGGCCTTCGTAAAAAAGAACAGTATATATGTGATCCAGTGGATGTAATTAAGTCATTCTAAAAAATGAAAGATTTGTAATATGCATCGATTAGATTTTAGATTTCATTTTTTATTTATGTCTCATCTGTGTACTCACAAAACATATAAGCATACACTTACAATATACAAAGCTACTCAAAATTGAGTTATAAGAGACAAGAAATATCTTTCACACAGAACATATACATGATACGAAACTAGAAACAGATGCTAATCCTTGTATAAGAACTGCTTAAGATAATAAATTAAAAAAGAAACTGAAAGTGTCACGCACTATTGTGCAAAAGTAAAAAAAATGTGTGAAAAAGCGATTATCATTTCTGTCAGACAGTAAATGAACTGATTAGCATTTGCCTCTAGTTTATAGGCAAAACAACATTAAATTAAAGAAAAAATACATTATTTACATATACTTCACAAATGTTGTAAGTACTTCGATTTCAAACTTGCAAGGAAAGTAAATTTTCTTAAGTATATGCCCAATCAATATTGCAAGTGTATATTAGTACAATCTGTCTTCTTCTTAAACGATTTTGATGCATAATCAACCATGCGAAACCTATTTTCGTGTAAAGCTACAGAAAAAGAGAAAATACGTTATTTTAATTCTGAATCGACTTACTCACAAATCTATAGTCGGAGTACTTATAAGTTTCGACTAGTATATATAAAACATTCTGGTATTAAGAATAATGTTACAGGTTTTGGCAGAGTTTCATTAGATAGAGGAAATGACAGTTTATCCGTATCACAATGTATTGAAAGGCGGATTGATAGAGTTAGCTTTTATCTGTTAAAGGGCTGAAGGGATACGTAAATTGGTATATACGTTACACTGTAATAATACATGTATTTCATTTTCGACTGCGTTAAATGTACAAAACGGGCATAACCCCTCACTTTCAACAAGATTTTCATATCGTCCCGTTTCAATTTTAATCGGAGCTACGCCACATCTAAATTTGCTTAATGCAGACCTATGTTTCGGCACCATGATTATTTTACAATAAGTATTCCGGTTTATACATCGTTTTAAATTTACAATAATTTCTAAGTTTTCCTTCTACCAGATAACCTTGGGTTCTATTTATTCGTTCACGCCAATCATTAATATGCAAACATATTATTTTTCATGTACTTGCTTAACAATGGTATTTTAGACAGAGTATTATTAAATTCATTCATGCATTAAAATCACAACTAAGCAGTTTGCCTTTCACATATTAGAACCAGGACTTGTATGACCTATTTATACTGATGTTCTCTACCCATAGTGCTATACGTTTATTTACTCTACCTATAGGTGTATTGCAGAGTTTAGCCCAATAACTGACCACGGACTTCCACTGTCGGATAAGTGGAGGTATCCAAGCCATTTCCCCTGACAAGTTCCCCTGACAAGCATCATTAGTGTATATTTACCATTTGGACATAAGACTTCACCCCCAAAAATGAAACATCGTAACCAATTAAAGGCCATACAACAGAATTACATAATTTTGTGTTGCTTCATAATGTAAACTGGCACCCATGGGTTTACATTTGGCTATAAGTAAATTAAGATCACGGCTCGCTCTCTGAACAACAAGAATTAGCAGTTATATAATAATCAAGGTGTTCATTAATACCAATACCCAGGTATATACATTTTTTTATACTTGTCCACTTTATCTTATGTATCATTTTCTCGCGTAAAATCATTATCAGTACGTTGTATGGATTTGGATCGAAAATGTACAATATCACTTTTAGAGCAGTTTACAATCATGTCATTAATATTCCACCAGTTAGAAAGGGCATTCAGAAGTAAGTGCAAGTCATGTTCGTTGGATGCCATCAGCACGATATCATCAGCGTATAACAGAATACATATTTTCCATCTCCTATATTAATTCCAACATCCACACTTTTAAAATATTTAACTAGATCTTCTAAAAATAGATTAAAAAGTAATGGCAATAAAATGCAGCCTTGTCTCAAATCACGTGATACATTGAACCAGTCTGTAGAAAATGAATTTATTCGTACGCACGTACTAACTTAGGAATATAGCGACTTGATAGACATCAACATTTTGCCTGTAATACCAAGACCGAATAATCCAGACCATAATTTGTCTCGGTTTATATAATCATATGCCTTTTTAAAATCGATAAACGCTGCAAAGGTTGATAATTTACGCATATTCCTAGCTTAAATTACTTTAGTTAAACTAGAAATCCGATCTACAGTACTCCTGTTCTGGCGAAAACCGCCTTGTTCATCCTCCAGTAAGTTATTTTTTTCAACCCAATTACACAACCTATCATTTAAAACTGAGCAATATATCTTATATACTGATGAATTCAGAATTATACCTCTATATGATAAAGGGCCCCTAGGGTCCGCACACGAGGACTTTGGTATAGGATTTATAATACTTTTATTCCATATGCTAGGTACAGTACTAGGGTTAAAACACGTTAAACTGAATGCATACACAATATAGCCGGTCGCATATTTTAAACTTCAGAGCATATATCATCTGCACCAACAGCTTTACGAACATTAGCTTTCATAACTGCCCTTCTCACCTCTAAAACGGAAATATTTCGATTAAAAGACAAAGAAACACAATCTGTGGAAATATTTCTACTATTAAAAGACGAAGAGTCAATACTCCTACTTTGAAAAAATTACTAAAACTGGATTTTCATTTTTCATTTGTCGTTGATATTACCACTTATTTTACCATCACCAAGCTTAACCACCGTAGGTATATACTTTTTCTTTTCCTGGTTTATGCCTCTCTTCCCGATATACTTCCAAACATTTATACTATTTTTATTAACATCATTCAATATTTCATTTTGCATAGAATACCAGTTATAACGTTAGATTTTTGAATTTCATTATCAAATGCTTTTCTGGCATGAAAATATTCGTATTTCAACCGACGTCTATCACCCTTATTGATAGATTTACACATCACTGTCCATAAAGATGACAATTTATCTAGTCTACGCTTCCTATAACTAGTGCGAGTGTTTTGTCCAGTTCTTAAACGTCTATGTGGAATAGAATTGTACATCGCGCCTTTAATCAGTATATAAATTATCGATGTTTTTCTGTGATTGCATGCTTTTTGTTCAGAAGATCAGTTACAATATTTAAATTTGATAAAGTTTCAAAGTCACACATTAAATCACTCGGAATACTACTAAAATCAAACTTAGTCTAAGAAGATGACATTTTTCTGATATGATATGGTTTGAAAAATTAATAATCACTTTTACTAAAATGAAATCATTGCGAAAACTACATGTATTTCTATCATTGAGTAACACAGGTGAGTATTAATAAGAAATAATATCAATAAATCCCATACCTATTAGTCATAAAATCGATGGCGTTAAGCGCTGATAAACAATCTACCCCGTGCAATAAAAATCTTCTTGGGCGAATGTGTAAGTTGGTCGTTTTTAATCAGGTCAGGTAAAAGTGAGGTACATCTTGTAAGCAAAGGGGTCTGACACCACAGGTGGGCCATCAATCAGTGGATCTATACACATGTATATAGTGATTAAGAATTAAGAATCTTTACATCATATTTTTATTATGGAAAATATATTTACAGAATAATTTAAATATATCAATCTTTTTTCCAAATTCCAGCATATTGTATAACATTCCATTAAATATTATATAGGTATTCCTCTCGGACTTGGTGTTAATCTATTGTATTCTTTACCACTGTTGTATTTAATTGCTATAAGCTTTTTAAGTTCAGCGCAATAAACAGTTGAATTAGAATTGTATGACCTATATTTGTATAGACTACATGTATAGTGATTTATGATCCATATTTATATAGACTACATGTATAGTGATTTATGACCCATATTTATATAGACTACATGTATAGTGATTTATGACCTATATTTATATAGACTACATGTATAGTGATTTATGATCCATATTTATATAGACTACATGTATAGTGATTTATGATCCATATTTATATAGACTACATGTATAGTGATTTATGATCCATATTTATATAGACTGCATGTATAGTGATTTATGATCCATATTTATATAGACTACATGTATAGTGATTTATGACCCATATTTATATAGACTACATGTATTGTGATTTATGACCTATATTTATATAGACTACATGTATTGTGATTTATGATCCTACATGTATTGTGATTTATGATCTATATTTATATAGACTACATGTATTGTGATTTATGATCCATATTTATATAGACTACATGTATTGTGATTTATGATCTATATTTATATAGACTACATGTATTGTGATTTATGATCCATATTTATATAGACTACATGTATTGTGATTTATGATCTATATTTATATAGACTACATGTATTATGATTTATGATCCATATTAATATAGACTACATATATTGTGATTTATGATCTATATTTATATAGACTACATGTATTGTGATTTATGATCCATATTTATATAGACTATATGTAAAATGATTTATGATCCATATTTATATATACTACATGCATTGTGATTTATGATCCATACTTATATAGACTACATGTAAAGTGATTTATGATCCATATTTATATAGACTACATGTAAAGTGATTTATGATCCATATTTATATAGACTATATGTAAAGTGATTTATGATCCATATTATATAGACTAATGTATAGTGATTTATGATCCATATTTATATAGACTACATGTAAAGTGATTTATGACCTATATTTATATAGACTACATGTAAAGTGATTTATGATCTATATTTATATAGACTACATGTAAAGTGATTTATGACCTATATTTATATAGACTACATGTAAAGTGATTTATGATCTATATTTATATAGACTACATGTATAGTGATTTATGATCCATATTTATATAGACTACATGTAAAGTGATTTATGACCTATATTTATATAGACTACATGTAAAGTGATTTATGACCTATATTTATATAGACTACATGTAAAGTGATTTATGACCTATATTTATATAGACTACATGTAAAGTGATTTATGATCCATATTTATATAGACTACATGTATTTAGTGATTTATAATCCATATTTATATAGACTACATGTATAGTGATTTATGACCCATATTTCGTGCTTGACCTTTTGCTTGTAATAAGTTGTGTGCAACAGTGTGTATTTGTGAAAATAAGTTTTAATTTTTTATATGTTTAATATATTCACTTTAACCTAATTTCATTTGAAATTGTAACGTATTTCTTGCATCGCTCATTTTGTAGCCGTTGAAAACCAATATAATTAAGTGAAGTAAATTTATTCGAAAAAAAAATGAGTATTTCATATAAAAGTATCGGATATTTTTTAATCGAAGGAGCATCCTTAAAGTGTTCACTATACTTGATAATACTTGAAAGTGTAATCTGAATTGAATAATGATCCCTCTGACCACCCGTGTCTCTACAGTATTAAGAGACCCTGAACCACCATAAAACTTTGATAGGAAATACAATATCCAAATTTGTTTAAAACTTCCTAGATTTATCAGCAAAAACTGTTTGTTTAAATAATTTACTAACTTCCAAAATCGTATAATAACAAGTTAGTTACCCATGCGTTTTACGACAACCCAGCTATTTGAGATAAGACGTAATCTCTTACAAAGGGACGTATTGAGGAAGCCAATCTAAACAGACCGCTAGGAAGTTAAGTACATGTAAAATATAAGAATGGCTTTCAATGCTGGAAACAAATGGATATTTTTACTCAGTTTGACTGCATTTCATAAAGCTGTCGGTAAGACTTATTTTTTTTTTATAGAATAGGGTTTAGTTTAAATGTATTTTATTTCATACATAAAAAGAAAACGGTTATTGTTTGACTTTGTATGCTGTCGATAGTTTTATTTAATTTACAACGCTGATCGAATAAGATACTAGAATACATTAATGTGTTCATAAAAATATGTTTCCAGGGCTACCCAAAGAAGTAAAGAACAAATATATATCTATGAATATTCATATTTATAATTAACATCTGTTTATGGAAAATCAATATTTATACATATATATTATGGATATACATTAAGTTTTAGGCAAGATATGCCCTTTTTAATAACAAGAAATATCTGTTTAAAAAGCGTCAGTGATGGGGATTTCGAGACATGGAGAATGTAGAACGGTTGTATGATGTATAACTAATTATCTATGAAGGGTTTCATCCAAGGAAGTCAAAATAAGTAAAGATGATTAAACATTATTATGATAAAGAGGACAATGACCCGTCTCTCAGTCATACTGGGACAATGAAACAAGCTATAAACCTTTGGAATATGCAGATATATTGTTATTATAGCATTGGGCCCGAAACAGTCTAAATGTGCATTTAAGAGAAGTGTTTGATAAAGCAATATATTATATATTTATCAAAGAAATTGTAATATAGTCTAGATACTTATTTAGAATTTCGTGAATGCACTTGTATTTGCATATATTTGTATATGTATATATTGCTAGGTGTAATTTCGGCGAACAATTGTGCCAAACCGTTTAAAACATTCTCTATCAATGAATATAGTTTATATTATTCATGCGTTACATCCGTAAATAGGAGACAGCTACGCAGAGATAAAATCATGGTAATAGAAATCGAAATATCACACAATGTCAAATAATTTGCATGGAAACGGAGAGTACGAGGTGTGTCCGAAAAGTGGACACCCTCACTAGAATAAAAAAAAAAGAAGAAAAAAAAGAAAAGGTCATATATTCGTTACAGAAATATACCTCCGTAATAACCATATGTTTACTGAACATTACACAAAATATTGTGAGTTTCGGTTCAGCGACAGTTCAAACAAACACACTATCAGACGTGCGGCGCAGTTGAAATAATGATAAAGTTTCATCGGAGAAAAGTTGTGAAACCCATCTGGAGCATACCAGATTCTGTTTTAGTTTACTATTTACAGTCTATCTACAACTTCGAGACGCTCAGTAATATGGTGATTACTGACGCGACGGTCTTTCACTTCGAGCTCTTCCATTGTTGTGATGACGCCAACGTTCGCAATATTTGGCATCCTTCTCAAAGGAGCGAATGGCCCATTGGTGTCTGTCTACTTGATGTCTGTATAATTTTCAAATTGTCCTTGGCGTTTTGTCAGATGATAAACTCAATCTGATGATAATCCGCTGTTTCTCTGCATCAAAATACGCCATGATTCTACGGTACTACAATGACACATACGCTACGAAATTACTGTATGCAGTAAGCAAATGTGTTAAATATTTCAGGAAGTAAAGTCACCTTATAGAGAAAGTAGGCGTATAAATGACGTCGATGGTATTATATTTCGTGCCATTATTAATCGATTTTTATGACAGCGATAAAAACAATTTCTTATTCTTTTCTCAACTGCGCCGCAAACGTCAGAAATACGGGC
>CM037778.1:17615498-17636267 GCA_021229015.1 Solen grandis | reverse complement strand
TGGTTTTTGCGCTCTACAGCCGCCATTTTGATCAATTTTCTTAAAATTTTACGTGGTACATTTTGAAATAAGGTGGGGAATATTTTGTCAGCTAACCTTAATTCCAAAAAACCGAAGTATTGGGGCTGAAGTAAGTTTCAAACATAGGACCTTTAAAAACTAGAAATCAATTTGCAATCATGTCCTGACGTCATATGGACATCATGTTACGTCACGGGACAAATCTTAGTTCTTATCATTTGCACTAATTTCGGAATATAATGTCATTGTTCAGCATGAACAATGAAATACTACCAGAGGTGAGTCATTCATGAAATTTTCTATCTCCTGCTTTTGCATTAACACAGCTTGCAGAAAGTCCTATCATTCGTTTGGGACGAATGACACCCTAGTTAGGACTTTCTCCCTACAGGCAGAAAGCCCATATTGGTTTGTACTGGTTTTTTTTTTAGGATTTTCTCCCTCCCAGCAGAAAGTCATATTGGGTTTGTACTGTTTTTTTATTTTTCTTCTTCTTCTTATTCTTTTTTTCTTCCTCTTATATTTGTGTTAATTTCGAGGTGTTGCCATTGACTCAGAACAATGAAAATTTTATGGCAAAATATTTCAAACCATGAGCTTTCTGTTGCAATGATTGTATATTCATTTTGACGTCATATAACGTCAGACTTGACGTCACGTGAAAAAGTTTGTACGCGGTCTACAGCCATTATTTCGGGACCGATTTTCATCAAAATTTCACAGAATGTGTATGTTAGGCTTCTATTTGTGCATCCCGGTGTCCGTTTTTCAAAAATTCGAAAGTCCATGGTTCTATAGCGAATCCAAGATTCGAACCAAGGTCGAAAATTTTTTAAAAAGCTTATAAAATCTGTCCTATTTAAGATAGAAAGTTGATATTTAGTCAGTATATAGGTCTCTAGAAGTTTTAAAACATTTTGTGAAAATAAATGTCATATGACGTCACGTGACTCATTATTGATAATGTATTTCTAATATTAAAAAGAATATTTCTATATTTGCAATTGTCGAAGGGCAATGAAAATTTAATGAAACATGCTTCAACGCTGAAATTTTGATTTCTATGATTTTCATATGCCTATGACGTCATATGACGTCACACTTGAAATATGCAACAAAAGTTGTACGGGGTCTGCAGCCTTTTGTTTATGAACCGATTTTCATCAAATTTTTCACAGAATGTGTATATTAAGTTCTAGTTGTGCATCTCGGTGTCCGTTTTTCAAAATTCGAAAAGTCCCTGGTTCATAGCAACCAAGATTCGAACCAAGGTCGTAAAATTTTTAAATGCTCATAAAATCGGTCCTATTTGAGATAGAAAAGTGATATTTGGTCAGTATATAGGTCTCTGGGAGTCTTAAACATTTTTAAAAAAAACGTCATATGACGTCACGTGACGTCATTATATTTATAATGTATTTCTAATATTAACAAGGGAATTTTTATATGTTGAAATTGTCGAAGGGAATGAAATTTAATGACACAGTTCAGCGCTGAAATTTCGATTTCAATGATTTTCGAAGCCTATGACGTCATATGACGTCACATTTGAATTGACTACGAAAGTTGTACACGGTCCAGAGCCATTATTAATGGGCCGATTTTTAAACAAATTTTCACAGAATTGGTATATTACGTTCTTATTGTGTATACCGGTGTCGTTTTTCAAAATTCGAAAAGTCCAAGCATCTATGGCGGATCCAAGATTCGAACCAAGGACGTCAATTTTTAAAAAGCTTATAAAAACGTCCTATTTGAGATAGAAAGTTGAAATTTTGTCAGTTAGTAGGTCTCTGGGGGTCTAACAATTATGTGAAAATAAACGTCATATGACGTCACGTGACGTCATTTTTTTAATTATCATTATTCTTTTCTTCTTCCTAACTAAACGCTTATTTTAATATGTTGCAATAGTCCTAGGCGATGAAATTTTATGGGGTTAAATTTGGGCACGTGAGGAAATTTTGATTTCAATGATTATAAGCAGCCTATGACGTCACATGACGTCACAGCTAAAATAGTGAAAAATGGGGTTCGCGCTCTACAGCCGTCATTTATTGTCGGATTGTCTTCAAATTTTCACAGATGGTACATCTTGAAACTAAGGTGTGCATATCCTGTCAGCTAACCGAAATTCGAAAGACCGAAGTTCTGTGGCTGAAATAAGATTCGAACATAGGACCGAAAATTCATTTTAGGATTAAAGAGCTTCAGGATGAGATAGAAAGTTGAAACTTACCCCAGTTTGCAGTTCTGCAGAATTTTCTTTCATTATTTTGAGTCGTGACGTCAAATGTCGTCATGTGACGTCATAAGCATACTTCCTTAATTTTCATTTTAGGGCAATGATTTCGACATGATCCAGTTGTTCAGAATAATGAAGATTTTAGAGTTATGACAGTAAAGTATGCGCTTTTGAACAAAAGCATCTTCATCACCCATGACGTCATGTGACGTCAGAGCTAAAAAAAATTGAACAATGGTGTTTGCGCTCTACTGCCGCCATTTATGGGCGGATTTTCTTGTAATTTCACAGATGGGACACCTTGAAACTAAGGTGTACATATCCTGCCACTTACCCAAATTCCCAAAAACCGAAGTTCTGTGGCTGAAGTTTAAAATTCGAACAAGGACCAAAAATTTCATTTTACGATTGAAGGCTTCAGGATGAGATAGAAAGTTGAAACTTGCACAGTTTGTAGTTCTGCATTATTTCTACAAATATTTTGAATCGTGACGTCCCGAGGACGTCTAAGCATACCACTTATTTTTAATTTGGGGCAAAGATTTCGACATGATGCCAATTTTTCAGAATAATGAAAATTTCAGAGTTATTGCAGTAAAGTATGCGCTTTTAAGCAAAAGCATTTTCAGCACCCTATGACGTCACGTGACGTCAGAGCTAAACAAGTGAAAAATGGTGTTCGCGTTCTACAGCCGCCATTTATGATCAGATTTTCTTCAAATTTTTACAAATGGTACATCTTGAAACTAAGGTGTGAATATTTTGTCAGCTAAACCCTTAATTCCGAAAAACCGAAGTATTGTGGGGTGAAGTAAGATTCGAACAAAGGACCAAAAAATTTCATTTTAGGGCTAAAGAAAATTCGGGATGGATAGAAAGTTGAAACTTACACAGTTTGCAGTTCTGCATAATTTCATAATAATTTTGAGTCGTGACGTCAAATGTCGTCATGTGACTTCTAAGCATACTTCTTAATTTTCATATTAGGGCAATGATTTCGACATGATGTCAGTTGTTCAGAATATGAAAATTTCAGTGCTATGACAGTAAAGTATGCGCTTTTGAACAAAAGCTTCTTCAGCACCCATGACGTCATGTGACGTCAGAGCTAAAATATTGAAACTGGTGTTCGCGCTCTACAGCCGCCATTTATGGTCGGATTTTCTTCAAATTTTCACAGATGGTACACCTTGAAACTAAGGGGTGTTTCATATCCTGCCAGCTTACCGAAATTCCGAAAAAACCGATGTTCTGTGGCTGAAATAAGTTCGAACATAGGACCAAAAATTTCATTTTTGGATTGAAGAGCTTCAGGATGAGATAGAAAGTTGAAACTTACACAGTTTGCAGTTCTGCAGCATTTCTACAAATATTTTGAATCGTGACGTCATTGGACGTCATAAGAAAACCACTTAATTTTAATTTGGGGCATTGATTTCGACATGATGCCAGTTTTTTCAGAATAATGAAAATTTCAGAGTTATTGCAAATAAAGTATGCGCTTTTGAGCAACAGCATTTTCAGCACCCTATGACGTCACCTGACGTCAGAGCTAAAATAGTGAAAAATGGTATTCGAGCTCTAAGCCCCCATTTGTGATCGATTTTTTTTCAAATTTTACAGGGTGGTACATCTTGAAACTAAGGTGTGAATTTTTTTGTCAGCTAACCTTAATTCCGAAAAAAACCCAAGTAATTTTGGCTGAAGCAAGATTCGAGCATAGGACCTTTAAACTAGAAATCAAGTTGCAGTCTTTTCCTGACGTCATATTTAAAGTCATGTTACGTCACAGACTAATATAAGTTCTTATCATTTGCACTAATTTCGGATATAATGTCAATTGTTTAGCATGAACATGAAATACACCAGAAAGGGGAATCATTACATGAACCTTCTATTTCCTGCTTTTTGCACTAACACAGCTTGCAGAAGTCCTATCATTCGTTTTCACGAATGACATCTAGTTATTCTTCTGCTTCTTCTCTTCCTTCTTTATTCTTTTTTTCTTCCTTTATATTTGTGTTAATTTCGAGGTTTGCCATTGACTCAGAACAATGAAAACTTTATGGCATATATTTAAAACCCTGAGCTTTCGGATGCAATGAATTGTAAAATTTATATGAGTCATATAACGTCAATTTGACGTCAGGTGAAAAAGTTTGTACGCGGTCTACAGCCATTATTTCTGGATCGATTTTCATCAAAATTTCACAGAATGTGTATGTTAGGCTCTAGTTGTGCATTCCCCGGGGTCCGTTTTTCCAAATTCGAAAGGCAAATGTTTTTTGGCGAATCCAAGATTCGAACCCTATGACGTCAAATTTCAAATGCGTATAAAATCGCTTCCAGAAAAACTAGAAAGCTGAGATTTAGGCTGAATATTAGTTTCCAGATCTTCTATACATTCTGAAAAGATTGAACGCGATATGACGCACATGACGTCATAATGCTCTTAAAAAACTTTTGATTAAAAACTTAAGGGTTTTTAAGCCCTGTAGGCTTTATTTTTTGCATGATTTACTAAAATTTTGTCTGAAGATGCAGTATTAGAATCTTAGAGCCATGTCCTTCCGTTTCCGGAAAATCCCAAAGGTTTCAAGGCATATATCAATTATCGGGTTTTTCTTCGGCCTTAAATATCTCAAAAAACGGTAATTTTTCTATCGAACACTATGCTAAAAATTTGTAGTGCTTAGAAAGACCTTTCAGATTATATTTAGTTTTTTGATGATGGGGGTTGAATGGGTTTGGATTTATGGGGGAAAAAAAACAAAATTGGGTAACCCTCAGTGTGTTTAACATTTTATATCTCGAACATCTTTGATTTTTGAAAATATGATGATGAATATTATTTGTAGAGCAATGTTTGGCCGTTCTTTGATGCTTTAAGTTAAATGATTGACCTAAGATTCATGGAGTAAGGGGGAAAAAAAACGAAATTCGTGCATATGCTTTGGTGATTTTTTCATTTTTCAAGAGGTTTAAGGCTTGTATCTCAAAAAGTATTAAAAATATTCCTATAGATAAAGCGTGTGAAATTTTAGAGAATTTTAAGACGATTTTTTTTTGGTACCTAAAGTTTTGAAATTGATCCAAGTATAAGGAAGTTACATCAAAAATAAAAATTTAAACATATAGAATTCAGCGATTTTGCCGCCCATGTCAGAATTTTACGATTTTATCTTAAGAATCATTAGAAATAAGTTTTACATTAAGCAAGTGAGATGTAGAGAATTTTAAGACGATTATTTTGGTACCTTAAGTTTTAAAATTGACAAAATATAAGGAAGAAAACTCAAAAAAAAAAAATTAAACATATAGAATTTCAGCATTTTGCCGTCATGTCAGAATTTTACGACTTATATCTTAAGAATCATTAGAAATAAGTTTTACATTAAGCAAGTGAGATGTAGAGAATTTTAAGACGATTATTTTGGCACCTAGAGTTTTGAAATTGATCAAGAAATAAGGAAGTTACATAAAAAATACGAATATAAAGCCATTTGTAAGAATTTTCATAAAATATCCTACTTTCGTTTTCACCTTAATTGAAGCATTTTCGGAAAATGTAAGTTTACAGATATGTATTAGTCATATAAATTAAAAAAAAAACTTTTACTTATATCATATTGATATTACTAGCTAAACGGGTGTACCGTTACCGGTGGCCGAGTGTTAGAGCGTCCGCCTGAGAGCGGGAGTCGTGGTTCGATACCAAAGTCGTAAAAATGGTACTGTTATAGCTCCCTTGCTTGACACTTAGCATATAAGGGTATTTGCAGGACTGTTGGCCCGGTATGAACCACTCGGCAAAGCCAAACATCAACACTGAAAAAAAATTGACATGCTAAAGTAGCATCTCTCATCAGTGGAGGTAAGTGTCCCAAAATATCACCTCAGTGGAAAGCTATATGGGAAGGAATCCCCATTTCTCTCTGCTAGCAAAGGACATATTGAACAATCGTCACACTGAGGAAATGCTCAAAGAAAAACGCTTACTATCTGGAAAACAAAAATCACAGATAGTGCCCGAAAGCAGCAGCCATGAGCCCCTGTCCTGGGTTCGACCACATAAGTGGGAATGAATAAATTGCAATTGGATGGCAGGGGCAAAAGACTATCATATAACATTACTGTTAGCATGTAACAATTATCATTATGATTATTTGATGTCGCTTTTTTTTTTTTTTTGAGCAGGAGTAGTAGACTTGGAACCGTAAGTCATATGTGCATAAAAGGCAAGACGCAAAAGCTAAGCAGCCGTCTGAAGCAGCTCAGGTGGGCAGAAAATAATACCCCCCCCTTACACTGAGGGTGGGGAGTGTCAGTAACAGGAAACAGGCTACAAAGGCAATAAGTGTACTAAATGTGAATAACTGTATAAACTGTAAAAAGGGAATGGAAAAGTGTATGTAACCATACTTATCTTAAATTGATGTGATTGAAAGAAGCAACAATGGCAGCTCTGACATTTTGGTAGAGTCTGTGTTGACCATGGTCAGACGATGTACCCCGTCCTCGGAGAAGGGCGGTTAGTTGTGCACTCGTGATGAAAATCCTTTACATTTCCACAAGCAGGCCTGGTTTCCCGGGGAAAGATACAACATGTCGCTCAGAAGTAGATTCGTTTCGTCCACCCTTTTGTTAAACCATGGAATGTCGACTGGAAAGCGAGTCGGACGAGAAGGAACGTTCGATAAAATATTTTGCTAACAATCACTCTTTTTCACATGAAGAAAGTGAATCAAAAAGTCCACAAGATCAAAATAGCACACGCGACACTGACAGGTGTCTGTGACGGACGGTAAATATCATTCGTCCCAACCAACACACCACAATGTCCGGTTCAAATCCTGTATCGCGTCGACATTACGTCGCAGCCGATCGACTGAGGACCAGGAACCCGGAGTTACTGCACCAGAGTTGGGTTGCCGAAGAGAAAAATTGAAGGATAGATCTTCCTCGAACTTAATAAAAGTCTTAAGTCCGTGACACAAATGAATGGCCAAATATTGGTCCCTTCTGAGCGGCCATGTTCCCCAAAATGACGTAATAGTGAAATGACGTCACCCCCCCCTTTACTCCGAGGAACGCGAGCACTGACTTCAAGGGAAAACAACAATCACAAACAATTCGAAACGCAGGCGTGGTATTACGTACTATAACTGAATGCACCAAATAGTACTGCTGTCGTACGATATCAAGTTGCGTAAAAAAAGAGTCCGATATCGACCTGGGTTGAGATCGTAGCTCGACCATTGAAAATTTTATGGAATGGTTGAGCTGGGTCGTAGATCGTAGCTCAACCTTTGAAATAAACAAGATTAATGGTTGATCTGGATCGTAGATCGTATTTAGTCGTCGCGGTAATTTTGTACTCGTCTGGAGAAATGAAATTGTGGGGAAAAAATATCTGTCGCTTTTTGTTTAGTAATTAGTCGTAAAACTAGTTATTATTTGTCTTCTTTGTCGGGATTATTGTACTTCTCGGAAAATTGCATTAGTCAGGAAAAAGTCGCATAATCAACCAATATTACATTTGTCGGAAATTTTTGTTCTTCGGGAAATATATTCTCGTCGGAAAATTGCATTTGTCGGAAAAAAAATGCTTTCGTCGGGAAAAAGTTTTCCCGTCGAAAATCTTTGATTTGTCGGGAATATCTCATTCGTCGGAAAAGTTTCCGTCGGGAAATTTTCTGTTCGTCGGGAAAAATTATATGTTGGAAATTTATTATTAGTTGTGAAAATTGTTTTTTTGTCGGGATTTTTGTACTCGTCGGAAATTGCATTTGTCGGAAAAAAATGCTTTCGTCGGGAAAAGTTTCCTTCGAAAATTTTTGGACTTGTCGGGAAAATCTCATTCGTCGGAAAAGTTTCCGTGGGGAAAAATTTTCTTTTTCGTCGGGAAAAATTTATGTCGGGAATTTAGTATTAGTTTGTGAAAATTGTATTTTTAATTTTTTTAAATCTTCGTGGGGATTATTTACCGTGGGGTAAATTGCATTTGTGGGAAAAAATGCTTTCGTCGGAAAGGGAGTTTCCTTCGAAATTCTTTGTACTTGTCGGGAATATCTCATTCGTCGGAAAAGTTTCCGTGGGAATTTTCTGTTCGTGGGAAAGATTATATGTGGGGAATTTAGTATTATTGTGAAAATTGTATTTTGTTAATATTTTTATCTTCGTCGGGATTATTGTATTCGTCGGAAAATTGTATTAAATCGGAAAAAGTCGCATTATTTTTTTCGTGGGGAAAGTTTTTTCCTCGCGGGAAAATTGCATTCGTCGGAAAGTTAGTGCTCGTCGGAAAAAATTGCATTCGTCTCGAAAAGTGCATCCGTCGGAAATTTTCTGTTCGTCGGGAAAAATTATATGTGGGGAAATTTTAAAGTAGTTGTGAAAATTGTATTTTGTTAATATTTGTATCTTCTTCGGATAAATTGTACTCGTCGGGTAAATTGCATTTGTCGGAAAAAAATGCTTTCGTCGGGAAAAGGAGTTTCCTTCGAAATTCTTTGTAAGAATGTAAGAGTTTGGCCCTTGATGGAGATGTACCCCCTGTTATAGTGAACAAGAACAAGTATGTGAAATTTGATTACAGAAGCTTTAATAGTTTAGAAGTTTGGCCATGGTTAATTTTTTTTTTTCCCACTTTACAAATTTAAACAAGAGCTAGGGCCAAGATGCCACCGAGCGTGATCGTAATAGCTCACCATGAATCCATCGTGCTCAGGTGAACTAAAAATCCATCCATGCGTAATGGAGTTTAAGCTCAATCACAATAAAAGGTTCCCCTTTTTTTAACCTTTGACACCAGATTTTGACCTTGACCTATGGTATCATGCCAAAAATAATGGCAAGATAACATCCAGTTATTACGGACAAGGGAGCCTACTATATTTAAAATGAGGTAGTATATAGAGATTTTGTTGGTTCTTCTTCGTATTTGAAAAAAACATTTATTTAGCACAAAAACTTGCAAATACGGTCTTTTTTGGGGTTACAGAATCCCCATTTGTTTTTTGATGCTATGGTCAGCAAAACTTATTTTTTATTACCTGAAGTTGTGTCGATTTTTAGTTATTGAATGTGCACCTGATCTGGGTGACTCACCCAAACCTATAAGCATGGGGTCTCGATCGCCGTAGACATGTATGATACCACACCCATCACATTACACTTACACCTGACACTAAAGCCAACCAGTCCTTGAGCTACCCTTCATATGCTGAGCTCCAAGAAATGAACTATGTTAGTTTGTTGGATTTAAAGTCCCATCAACCGTATTTCAGTCTTTTGGAGAGGATGTCTACTTGAGACAGATATAGAGCTACCACACTGGGTATCACGCCATAGACATGTGGTATGATACCATACCCATCATATTATTTTGACTGGGGGCCCAAAATAGTCCTGCAACTACCCTTATAATGCTGAGCCGCCAAGCAAGGGAACTATAACAGTACCTTTTTACAACTTTGGTATGTCACGGCAAGGGATCAAACCCATGACTTCCAATTCTTGAGGCCTATAGCCTAATCACTAGGCCACCAGTGATAGAAGATATTGGTCTTGCTACACATATTTATGACTTTGTGTAAAAATGTGCGACCATTATAGTATAGCCTCCAGTATATTTATGTACATGTATGTCCCCCCCCACACTTTTTTTTAAAGAACATAATGCATTATAGTTTGTTCTCTGTCCCTTGAATATAGGGAAAACATTTAAATTTCTATAATTATGAACATCCTGAAAAATAATTATTCCCTTTTGTCTGGTTTATTGTTCATTTTTTAATTCAGACACAGGTGATGGCAAGGAACTATGCAGACAATTATTAAATTTTTTGTTTTCAAAATTCTGTACATCTTAAAAGTTGTCCAAATGAAGACACTTCAAAATAAAACCAGTGATATGTGCGATAGACAGTACAAATATGTAGCAGACTACATCTGCCGACATGAGTTCTTTCCTATGATCGCAAAAGGTTTGATAAAATGCTTAAATCAAATTAAAAATAATTGGCAACATGATATGCGCGGAAGCACAATTTGCAGTTTTGGGTCTAATATAGATTTTAGAGCAATTTAGTGACGTCACATTCGCTATTTATAGATTGAAAAAAGGGAACGAATACTTTCAGTGTATCAGGTATCGTTTATATTCTAAATATGTATATTTTACAATGAATTTCATAATAGTCAGTCATGACAGAAAGTGATAGCTTTCAACATAGAAAGAAACAGATTATTTTAAAATTTACAAGTCCTGTCAATAGGGAGTATATCGAATAGTATTCAAAATACATAAGTAAATATCTTGAAATTATGCTCCGATGTTTGTTACAGCAATGGGTATTTTAACCGACACGTACAGTACATTACCCAGGAATATCGGGGTAATACACCTGATACTTCATATAGTAACAAAAATACGCTGTTATAGAATAATAATAATAATAAAATAATTAAATAAGATAAGCCGTATCTGAAAAAGGTCAATCACAATATTGGCCCGCGAGTTAACAGTATTTCCGAATTAAACTCTAATGTATGATTATAGGAGCTTGCATATCTTCATGACATATCTTTATTTCTTAACATATGAGTAACTTTGAATTATGATTTAAAAATAGACCTAGGTTTCAAAATAACTTCAAATATTGTAATAAAAATCATAATTCAAACATAGTGGAATGTGAATATCATGTATATTTTTTCATTGGGGGACGTGTGCGATATACGAAATCAATACTACTGAACTGGTATGATTCAGATAGAAATTTTGGAAGGTTTTATAACATCCATAGTTCAACTGATGTTAATATTAAATATAGAATAACGTTATAATTGAAAAATTGCTGAACCTTTCTGGATGATAAAATTTTAAATTGTTTTTAAATATTCACAGGTTATTAATACCACCCTGTCTAAATTATGTATTTCATCTCATGTAAGTTAGAACTGGTTTTGATGGTATAAATACGTATGTATACATTCTTTGAATTATAATTAAATGAGAAAAATATTATCATTTGTAAGTGTAATATGGAGGAATATAACTTTTTTATAGTTTGATACATTTATGATAGATAAAAAGGTGCGGGATAATGATGATTCAGTCAGTAGAAGGCGTATGGCGTAATTTCCCTTTTTGTGTTCCCATATGCATAGTATCTTGGCGGAGGCCTATATTACTATGAATAAAGAATTTCAACTAAAACTGGAAATTTATGGAAATGCTGGCCAAATCAACAAAAAAACACTTACGTTAACATTTTGTCAATGAACACATAGTTCCAGATTTGCTGTGAAGCAATGATAATTTCATGTGACAAATAATATATCTTATGTTTCTATATGTTTTTATAAAGCTGTTTCATTAACTTCAAAAATAATTTTAAACAAGTGTAATGAATCCCCCTTTGTTATACCGCAAGCATCCATTTGTTGCAGGGGCTTATACACCGCCAGCAGATAAAAAAACAAACTCCTACTTAAACAAGTTAATAGAACAGGGTATCTAAATGATTCTAGGGATCTGGGCTAACCAAAAAGTACAAGTCTTGAAAAGTCCACGCTAAGCAGAAGTGGTTATGGATCGATTGTGCTCAGGATGAGCTATCGATGAATGTCCGTCGTTCTGGTCCGTCCGTCGTCCACAATTAGTTTGTTTGCACTCTAGGGTCTTTATTTCTTAAGCATTCATCTTTAAAATATATGACAATGTTTATTACATAATATCTCGGCCAACTTTGATTATGGCTGATATCGGCCCATTAGGTTTGGAGTTACGGGCCCTTTTAATATTAAAAATGCCAGATTTCACTTTGTTTGCACTCTAGCATCTTCATTTCTTAAGCAATCATCTTAAATCTTTTATGACGTTGTTTTTACCGTAATTTCTCAGCCAAGTTTTATTATGGCTGATATTGGGATATAGGGCAGGACTTATGCCCCTTTTAAAATTTAAAAAAGCTAGACATTTTTGATAATGGTTTTAGCCATAATCTCTAGGGTTTTATTATGGGGTGATATCGGTCCATCAGTTTTGCCCCCCTTTTTAAAATTTAAAAAATGTCATATTACACTTTGTTTGCACTCTAGCATAAATTTATTTATTAATCAATCATGTTCAAACTTAATGACAATGTTGTTATTACCATACTTTTTTAGCCAAGTTTGATTATGGCTGATATCGGCCCATTAGTTCAAGAGTTATGCCCCATTTTAATATTAAAAATGCCAGATTTCACGTTGTTTGTACTATAGCATCTTCATTTTCTTAAGCAATCATCTTCAAGCTTTATTACAATGTTTATTACCATAATTTTCAGCCAAGTTTGATTATGGCTGATATCGACCTATAAGGTCAGGAGTCATGCCTCATTTTTTAAAATTTAAAAATTTCCAGATTTCACTTTGTTTGCACTCTAGCATCTTAATTTTTAAGTAATCATCTTTTAACTTTTTGGGCAATGTATATTACCATAACTTCCCAGCGAAGTTCGATTTTGGCTGATATCGGCATATCAGGTCAGTAGTTATTTCCCCTTTTAATATAAAAAAAAGCCCGATTCATATTGTTGCACTTAAACATCTTCATTTCTTAAGCAATCATCTTAAATCTTTATGACGTTGTTTATTACCGTAAATTTCTCAGCCAAGTTTTATTATGGGTGATATTGGCATATAAGGTCAGGACTTATGCCCCTTTTAATATTTAAAATGCTAGACATTTTGATAATGGTTTTTAGCCATAATTCTAGGCCAAGTTATCAAATTAAAAGTCAGGAGTTATTGCCCTTTAATAAATAAAAATGCCATATGCTACTGTTTTCATCTAGCATTCTCATTTCTTAAGTAATCATCTTCAAACTTTATAACAATGTTTTTTTACCATAATTTCTCAGCGATGTTCGATTATGGCTGATACCGGCATATTAGGTCAGGATTATGCCCCTTTTGATATCATTTTGAATATAATTTAGTAACTTGTACAGGGGAATGAAGGCAGTTTTTAACAGGTGAGCGTCTTTAAGGCCATCTTGGCCCTCTTGTGTAATTTAACCACGGGGCCGTAAAGTACCGCTGATACCCCGTAAAGGTTTGCTTGTTTTAAGGTAAATTGTGTTAAGGCAAAAGGGTCTTTTCATCACGATAAGATCTTACTTGAAAAATGCATTTCATTACACGACAATACGAAATAAAAATTTTTGTTACATTTTTAGACTATGTAGATTGTATTTCAAGTTACGTTATACAGTCTTTACCACAAGTAAACAACACGAATATAGAAAACAGTTTTGCTTTGTTTTAATTAAAAGATATCTGCATAGCAGAAGCATAATTTATGGCATAATATTTTATCCAATATATAAAAAACAGAACGCATATACTGAGCGAAAATGTTTCACAATAATTACTGTCTATGGTGTTACCGCTTACTGCTATAGGGCTGATATGAATCATCCCTCATAAAAAATCTGATGACATTCAGTTTTACACATTATTTTTAAAATACGTTTCCTCATTTTAGCTCGACTTTTCGAAGAATACGAGAGCAATTGTAGTCGTCCTTGCGTTGGCGTTGCCAGCTTTGGTTAAAGTTTTGCATGCAAGTTACTATCATCTTATATCTCAATAACCATTTATGGGAAATTTACTTGAAAGTTTATAAATATGTTCAGGGGCATCAGACAACCAAGGAGATAACTCTTGACTGAATTTGTATGAATAATGGCCCTTTTTTAACTTAAAAATTTTGGTTAAAGTTTGCATGTAATAGAGATTTGGTTAAAGTTTTTTCGTGCAAGCTACTATCTAGTTTGTATCTCAATAATTATTCATGGGATTGACTTGAAATTTTATGAATATGTTTAGGTGCATTAAAACAACCAAGGTAGATAACTCTTGATGGAATATATTACAAATTATGGCCCTTTTTAACTTAAATTTTGGTTGAAGTTTTGAATGCAAGATACTCTCATGCTTATATCTCAGTATCCAGGCATGCGATTGATTTGAAACATTCTTTAATATGTTTAGGGGTATATACTAAAAAAGGAAAATTTAAAACTTGATGGAATATATTAAAAAATTTTGACCTCCTTTTAACTAAGAATTTTGGTTGAATTTTTGCATTCAAGCTACTATCCAGCTCAATCTCAGGAATTGCTTGTGGAATTGACTAGAAAGGTTAGGAGTGTCTCAAGGGGCATCAGAAAAACTAAGAGGAAACTTTTGGACTGAATTTTATGCAAGTTATGACCCTTTTTTAACCTTGATTTTTGGTTAAAGTTTTGCATTTAATTTTGCTTTTGTCTCAGTAATAGGCATGGAATTTATTTTAGACCCTCATAAAAATATTAAGGGGGATCGACTAGCAAGGTATATCATTTTTGACTATTATTTTGTACAGGGTATGTGAATGGCAAGAATTGAAATAGATTTCATTTGATTTACCCAAGCATTTTGAATAGTCGAGTGTGCTGTCCCTGACAGCTCTTGTTATATATATAATATATAAATAAAATATATATATTATATTCACTATTCAGGTAACTTTAAAATCTTAAGTTTCCAAACTAACAGGGCTAATGTAGCACAAAGTACAAAATTAAAAAAATGTTTACCTAAAGTTCCAGTCGTTTTTAAAAAATGAATTTTTTCATCAAAAATATTTTGGTACATTTTAAGATTTAAATCTCAAAATAAGGAAATATTTAGTTTGATATATATAGCTTCCTTATACTTTTAGTTCTGCAACTGCGTTGCACAAAAATATGATTCAAACAACAGGCCGGAAGAAATTCGAATAACTTTCCCCGTTTTTGTTATTTTGTTTCTAGGGATATAATTTCCTGCCGTCATTTGTATTCGAGGAAATTACATCTTTGAATATGCAGGATTATGACTTTGCACATGTCGTCGGTTTGTAGTAAATGTATATTACACTGCGGATAAATTAAGCATAAAATTCATGTTTATTACGTTTACTGGGGCTTCAGAGACATCGGACATTGGGACTTGCAATCTGTAATGATGAGTCAATGTAATCCTGTACGATCATAAAAATGTACATGTATTTACATTTCAAAACAATAAACAACAACTCATAAGAGCATGTCTATAAAGCGGAGTAATATACGCTCGAAGAAATTAAATGTTGACCGTAATATTAAAAATGTGCATAGACATTTCAAGATAAGTGGCGCGTCGGCATCAGACGGGGAAAATAATGGGTAATTCATCATTAAATGTTAGATGTCGGAGCATGCTTTTTTTGCGCGAAAGAATATTAAAGGTTATAAGTTTGTTTTAAAAAATGAACTTTGAACAGGGTTAAAATATTTTAATATATTAATTACTTTTGTTTTGAAAAGATTAAGAACGAGAAAATTATAGTGTAATATTAAATTCGATGCCCTTGACCGAGTTTAATTAGTTTTAGTCTATTGAATTACTTAAACTTAGGTCTCGATTTAAGACATGTTTTGTATACAAGTAATTAGTGTCCTCATGCTTTGTGTCCTGAAGTTTTATTTTACCCAAAGACTGATCCAGGTAGCAGAAAGAAAAAATCTAAGCAAGTGCACATTGAATTGTTTTAGGGTTTTTATTCTTTCAACGATATGACATTATGTTCGCAGTCTCTACGACAAGGAACATATATTTTTATGTTAACAACAATTGACAGAAAGTAAAAACCTTCAGTTGTTTGCAAGTTGTGACCCTTAACTGTAATTTCATGTCATATTTTTGCTAAACATTGACAGACAGCAAACATTGTGCTATAAGCTTAGAGTGACAAAATGAATTTATCGTTATACGAAGTTATGCGACTTTTTTAACAAAATTAGACCATACTTTTGTATGACTATACCAAGTATTTGCGTTTACGATTATAAGGCCAAAAAAACATGATACAGTGGAAACCCTAAAACCGGACCACCTCGGGACCAGCAAAAAAAGTCCGGATTAGAGAGGATTCCGGATTACGGAGGTTTTGTAAATCAGACTCAGCTGTTGTGTGGATGATGATGTTGATGTGATTTTTTTCTTAACTTTTTTTTAATAGATCTTTATTTTCATAATTGTATTTTGAACCAGGGTCTTTCAAATAGTATTAATTAACAGTCGTTCGAATCAAGAAACCTTCAAATACAATATCCCACCTACAAAAAACATCGAGACAAAATACTTTAAAAAAAAATAAAAAACGAGAACTTACATTCCAAGAAAGACGACATTGTTGGTCACATTTATTTGTATATACCGAGATATACGTTGATTTTCTTCCGTTTCAAAAATGGCGGGTGCCCCGGATGTTGGTCACGTGATCCGTTCGCAGTTATTTCGCGGACTATGCTCGTTTCTGGACCATACTATTTGAAAGACCCCGTTTGAACATAATACCCCTCTATTTTTCTCTCAGATTTTTTTAATAATCACCTGCTATACTCTCATTCTTTTTCATCATTAATTAACAAAATTACTTACCTTTTGTCTTCCTGATCAATTTCCTGATTGTCAAGTTTGTTTTTTACAACCTTATACTTAATAACACTCTTTACCATTACCTGACTGTCCGTTTCCATAATTAACCTTAATCCATAAACCTTATACCTGACAGTCCGGACGATTATTATTTCTTCCCTTTCAACCGCGTTTTTATGAAGAAACAAATGATTTTGGAAAACAGCATCCGGATTAAAAGGGTTTTTTTAAGCACAAAAATGACAACCGGACCAAAACTTGCGTCCGGAGTACAGAATCGGAGAATTCCGGATTAAGAGTTATTTCTTTTATTATCAAAATAAGCAAAAAAAAAAGGGACTTATGAGATCGTCCGGAATGAGAAGGATTCCGGTTTACTGAGGGTCCGGTTTTGGGAGTTTCCACTGTACAAGCTATATTCCAAATTTATGATAAATGATAACCTATGTGAAAAAATATGTTATAGTACAATGTAATTTAAATTTCCCGCTTGAGATAACCATGAGCGTGTATAAGTGTAGACGTTTTAAACAAAATGATCAACACATGTCATTCGTTCAAGACGCTGCAAGCTATTTGTCTGTAATGCGGCGTTCACACAGTGTCGATTATGGCTTTCCCCTTTGAGATCAGACAGCGCTACGACACGAAAAGCGAAAAAGTCGGGTTACTATCCTCAATGTCCTATCATTGTCTGAACGCAGTCGTATATGTTCGTAACAGAGTCCTACGGATCGGGAAGGTCCCGGGGAGGTCGGCCAAGCACTCCTGACAGTTAGGTGCGTCCCGTAACAAATTTGGGAAAACTCAGCCGATTTGTCTAGTCGGATTACAATCGTGACTATGTCGTGACAAAATTCTGCTGTATCGGATCAGAATCGGATTGGAACGGATAATCGGGACGAATTCTGCTGGAAACGGCTGGATCGGGACGCCTCTGAACAATATCGATTGTTGTCGTGATTAAATAAATGTTTTTTTACAAATTTAATAAAAGTTTGAATTTCCAGCCACGAATCACAGGATCTTGATCAGACTTTGACACATTTTAATCGGGAATGGTCCTATCAAGGACGGCAGTAAAAATCCTGAATGTGTGACCTAGGGCCCCAGGGACTTGCTCCCATACACACCCCCACACCACACACACACACACACTGTACATACACTATCAATAAGGTGGGACATCTTTTCAGGGGTCGACTCGCTCAACTCCGGTTTTTTCAAATCATTCAAATAAATCTATGAAGTTAAAATTACGGAATCACTCAAATATATATTCTCTATCGAAATATACAAAATTGTCGTGAAAATAATCCTCCTTTGAATGTTTATTTGTTTGAAATATATGCGAATCCGAGAAAAGGACAACAACCTGGACAGCAGCGCAGTACATTTCGGGATGAATTCGGATTTTTACGCTGCGAAATTGGTCAGCGATATTGCGATATTTTTCCCCCAATCTGTCAAACCGTTAAATTTAAATTATTAAAGGGCTGACTTTCGGGGGGTTGAAAGAAAAAAAAAACCCAGGCAGTATGGAGAAATCCCGCTGTTTCTTTGGGAATTTTCTTTTTGTAAAATAAATTAATTTAAAGACTTAGATATAAATTCACTTGTCTGTGAGTGTGTGTTTTTAAAATTTAAATAAATATCACAGGGATTTGAAGTTTTAGTAATTTAAAATAAAATTCTGAAAATAATAGTACTCCATACATACAAAACATATTTTTTTCTTATATATACGGAATACTAAATTTACTGAACTTCAAATCCCTGTTACTTGTTTATTTTTGGAATAGGCTTATTTCAAAAAGTTCATGATGAGAAGTCCATACGAAAAAAAAAAAAAAGTAAAAGGTAGGGAATTTAATATATTTCTTTCTAACGGAATTAATCTTTATATTTTTCAAAGTTAGCAGAAAGTCCTATCATTCGTATCAACGAATGAAATCTAGTTATTAGGACTTTTGCCTAAAGCAGAAAGTCCTATTGGGTTTGTACTGTTAATTATTATTAGGACTTTCTGCCTAAAGCAGAAGTCCCATTGGGTTTGTTAGTTTATTTTTATTATTCTTTTCTTCTTCCTAACTAAACGCTTATTTTTATATGTTGCAATAGGCCTAGGGCGATGAAATTTTTATGGCTTATTAGTCACGTGAGGAAATTTTGATTTCAATGATTTTCAGCACCCTATGAAGTCACATGACGCACAGCTAAAAATAGTGAAAAATGGTGTTCGCCTCTACTGCCGTCATTTATGGTCGGATTTTCTTCAAATTTTCACAGATGGTGCATCTTGAATCAAAGGTGTGCATATCCTGTCAGCTAACCGAAATTCCGAAAAACCAAGTTCTGGGGGCTGAAATAAGATTCGAACATAGGACCGAAAATTTCATTTAGGATTAAAGAGCTTCAGGATGAGATAGAAAATTGAAACTTACACAGTTTTTCAGTTCTGCAGAATTTCTACATATATTTGAGTCTTGACTTCATAAAGACGTCATGTGACGTCATTTGGCATACTTTTAATTTTCATTTTAGGGCAATGATTTCGACATGATGCCAGTTGTTCAGAAAAATGAAAATTTCAGAGTTATGACAGTAAAGTATGCGCTTTTGAACAAAAGCATCTTCACACCCTATTTACGTCACATGACGTCACAGCTAAAAAATAGTGAAAAATGGTGTTCGCGCTCTACAGCCGTCTTTAAGGTCGGATTTTCTTCAAAATTTTCACAGATGGTACATCTTGAAAACTACGGTTTGCATATCCTGTCAACTACCGAAGTTCCGAAAGACCGAAGTTCTGTGGCTGAAATAAGATTTGAACATAGGACCGAAATTTTTTTAGGATTAAAGAGCTTCAGATGAGATTAGAAAGTTGAAACTTACACAGTTTGCAGTTCTGCAGAATTTCTAAAAAAAATTTTGATACGTTTACGTCATATGACGTCATGTGACATCATAGGCATTACTTCTTAATTTTCATTTTAGGGAATGATTTCGACATGATGCCAGTTGTTCAGAATAATGAAAATTTCGAGTTTTTGCAGTAAAGTATGCGCTTTTGAGCAACAGCATTTTTAGCACCCTATGACGTCACTGCGTCAGAGCTAAAATAGTGAAAAATGGTATTTGCGCTTTACAGCCGCCATTTATTGAAACAATTTTCTTCAAATTTTCACAGATGGTACATCTTGAAACTAAGGTGTATTTTGTAAGTAACCTTAATTCCGAAAAACCGAGTATTGCGGCTGAAGTAAGATTCAACATTTGGACCTTTAAACTAGAAATCAAGTTTGCAGTCATGTCCTGACGCCCTAGGACATCATGTTAACGTTACAGACAAATACTTAGTTCTTATCATTTGCACTAATTTCGGGGAAAATAATGTCCCTTGTTCAGCATGAACATGAAATACTACCAGAGGTGAGACATTACATGAAACTTTTTATCTCCTGCTTTTTGCATTAACACAGCTGCAGAAAGTCCTATCATTCGTTTTCACGAAGAATCTAGTTATTATTATTATTATTAATTCTTTTCTTCTTCCTAACTAAACGCTTATTTTTTTAGTTGCAATGGACCTAGGACGATGAAAATTTTTATGGCTTATTAGTCAGGTGAGGAAATTTTGATTTCAATGATTTTCAGCACCCTATGACGTCACATGACGTCACAGCTAAAAATAGGAAAAATGGTGTTCGCGCTCTACAGCCGTCATTTATTTGGGCGGATTTTCTTCAAATTTTCACAGATGGTAATCTTGAATCAAAGGTGTGCATATCCTGTCAGCTAACCGAAATTCCGAAAAACCCAGAGTTCTGTGGGTGAAATAAGATTCGAACATTTGGACCGAAATTTCATTTTAGGATTAAAGAGCTTCAGGATGAGATAAAAGTTGAAACTTACACAGTTTGCAGTTCGCAGAATTTCTACAAAAATTTTAATCAGAACTCAATGAACAGGATCAAACAAAATTCTTTAATTTTTCATTTAGG
>CM037778.1:17592324-17615398 GCA_021229015.1 Solen grandis | reverse complement strand
TAGCATACTTCTTAATTTTCATTTTAGGGCAACGATTTCGACATGATGCCAGTTGTTCAGAATAATGAAAAATTTAGAGTTATGACAGTAAAGTATGCGCTTTTGAACAAAAGCATCTTCTGCACCCTATGACGTCATATGACGTCACAGCTAAAAATATTGAAAAATGGTGTTCGCGCTCTACAGCGGCCATTTATGGTCGGATTTTCTTCAAATTTTCACAGATGGTACACCTTGAAACTAAGGTGTGCATATCCTTCCAGCTTACCGAAATTCTGAAAAACCGAAGTTCTGTTGCTGAAATAAGATTCGAACATAGGACCAAAAATTTCATTTTAGAATTAAAGAGCTTCAGGATGAGATAGAAAGTTGAAACTTACACAGTTTGCAGTTCTGCAGAATTTCTACAAATATTTTGAATCGTGACGTCATGTGACGTCATAAGCATACCACTTAATTTTAATTTGGGGCAATGATTTCGACATGATGCCAGTTGTTCAGAATAATGAAAATTTCAGAGTTATTGCAGTCAAGTATGCGCTTTTGAGGAACAGCATTTTCAGCACCCTATGACGTCACGTGACGTCAGAGCTAAAAATAGTGAAAAATGGTGTTCGCGCTCTACAGCCGCCATTTATGATCAGATTTTCTTCAAATTTTTACAGATGGTACATCTTGAAACTAAGGTGTTTATATCCTGTCAGCTAACCTTAATTCCGAAAAAACCGAAGTATTATGGCTGAAGTAAGATTCGAACATAGGACCAAAAATTTCATTTTAGGGTTAAAGAACTTCGGGATGAGATAGAAAGTTGAAACTTACACAGTTTGCAGTTCTGCATAACTTCTTAATACATTTTGAGTCGTGACATCATATGACGTCATAAGCATACTACTACTACTGCTACTTATTTTTTTTTCTTCGTAACTAAATGCTTATTTTTCGCGGAATATAATGTCAATTGTTCAGCATGAACATGAAATACTACCAGAGGTGAGTCATTACATGAAACTTCTATCTTCTGCTTTTTGCATTAACACAGGTTGCAGAAAGTCCTATCATTCGTTTAGACGAATGACATCTAGTTATTATTAGGACTTTCTGCCTAAAGCAGAAAGTCCTATTGGGTTTGTTATTTTTATTAGGACTTTCTGCCTACAGGCAGAAAGTCATATTGGGTTTGTACTGTTTTTTTATTATTCTTCTTCTTCTTATTCTTTTTTTCTTCCTCTTATATTTGTGTTAATTTCGAGGTGTTGCCATTGACTCAGAACAATGAAAATTTTATGGCATATATTTCAAACCATGAGCTTTCGGATGCAATGAATTATATATTCATATGACGTCATATAACGTCAGATTTGACGTCACGTGAAAAAGTTTGTACGCGGTCTATAGCCATTATTTCTGGACCGATTTTCATCAAAATTTCACAGAATGTATATGTTAGGCTCCAGTATATAGGTCTCTAGAAGTTTTAAACATTTTGTGAAAAAAAAATGTCATATGACGTCACGTGACGTCATTATATGATAATGTATTTCTAATATTAACAATAATATTTCTATATGTTGAAATTGTCGAAGGGCAATGTAAATTTAATGACACATGCTTCAAACGCTGAAATTTTGATTTCTATGAATTTCATATGTCTATGACGTCATATGACGTCACACTTGAAATATGCAACAAAAGTTTGTACGCGGTCTACAGCCATTGTTTATGAACCGATTTTCATCAAATTTTCACAGAATGTGTATATTAAGTTCTAGTTGTGCATCTCGTTGTCCCTTTTTCAAAATTCAAAAAGTCCAAGGTTCTATATCGAATTCAAGATTCGAACCAAGGTCGTAAATTTTTAAATGCTTATAAAATCGGTCCTATTAGAGGTAGAAAGTTGATATTTGGTCAGTATATAGGTCTCTGGGAGTCTTAAACATTTTGTGAAAATAAACGTCATATGACGTTACGTGACGTCATTATATGATAATGTATTTCTAATATTAATAAGAGTATTTCTATATGTTGAAATTGTCGAAGGGCAATGAAAATTTAATGACAAATGATTCAGACGCTGAAATTTCGATTTCAATGATTTTCAGAAGCCTGTGACGTCATATGACGTCACATTTGAAATTGACTACGTAAGTTTGTACACGGTCCAGAGCCATTATTAATGGGCCGATTTTCATCAAATTTTCACAGAATGTGTATATTACGTCCTTATTGTGTATACCGGTGTCCGTTTTTCAAAATTTGAAAAGTCCAAGCATCTATGGCGGATCCAAGATTCGAACCAAGGACGTCAATTTTTAAATGCTTATAAAAACTGTCCTATTTGAGAAAGAAAGTTGAAATTTTGTCAGTTAGTAGGTCTCTGGGTGTCTAACAATTATGTGAAAATAAACGTCATATGACGTCACGTGACGTCATTTTTTTATTATTATAATTCTTTTCTTCTTCCTAACTAAATGCTTAGTTTAACATGTTGCAATATTCCTGGGACGATGAAATTTTTATGGGTAATTAGTCACGTGAGGAAATTTTGATTTCAATGATTATCAGCAGCCTATGACGTCACATGACGTCACAGCTAAATATAGTGAAAAATTGTGTTCGCGCTCTACAGCCGTCATTTATGGTCGGATTTACTTCAAATTTTCACTGATGGTACATCTTGAAACTAAGGTGTGCATATCCTGTCAGCTAACCGAAATTCCGAAAGACCGAAGTTCTGTGGCTGAAATAAGATTCGAACAAAGGACCGAAAATTTCATTTTAGGATGAAAGAGCTTCAGGATGAGATAGAAAGTTGATACTTACACAGTTTGCAGTTCTGCAGAATTTCTATATATATTTTGAGTCGTGACGTCAAATGTCGTCATGTGACGTCATAAGCATACTTCTTAATTTTCATTTTAGGGCAAGGATTTCGACATGATGCCAGTTGTTCAGAATAATGAAGATTTTAGAGTTATGACAGTAACAAATGCCCTTTTGAACAAAAGCATCTTCAGCACCCTATGACGTTATGTGACGTCAGAGCTAAAAATAGTGAAAAATGGTGTTCACGCTCTACAGCCGCCATTTATGGTCGGATTTTCTTCTTATTTTCACAGATGGTACACCTTGAGACTAAGGTGTACATATCCTGCCAGCTTACCGAAATTCCGAAAAACCGAAGTTCTGTGGCTGAAGTAATATTCGAACATAGGACCAAAAATTTCATTTAGGATTGAAGAGCTTCAGGATGAGATAGAAAGATGAAACTTACACAGTTTGCAGTTCTGCAGAATTTCTACATATATTTTGTGTGGTGACGTCACATGACGTCATGTGACTTCATAGGCATACTTCTAAATTTTCATTTTAGGGCAATGATTTCGACATGATGCCAGTTGTTCAGAGTAATGAAAATTTCAGAGTTATGACAGTTAAGTATGCGCTTTTGAACAAAAGCATCTTCAGCACCAGAGATATGACAGTAACATATGCGTTTTTGAACAAAAGCATCTTCAGCACCCTATGACGTCATGTGACATCAAAGCTAAAAGAAGTCCAGACGAAAAAAAGAGTAAAGGGTAGAGAATTTAATATATATTCTTTCTAACGGAATTAATCTTAATATTTTTCAATTTTAGCAGAAAGTCCTATCATTCGTATCAACGAATGAAATCTATTTATTATTATTATTATTATTCTTTTCTTCCTCACGGATTTTCATATGTTGCAATCGTCCTAGGAGAATGAAATTTCGATGGCATATTATTCATATGCGTAATTAAAAAATTATATAATTTTCATATACCTATGACGTCATATGACGTCACACTTGGCAATTTGCTACAAAAGTTTGTACGCGGTCCAGAGCGATAATTAATATACCGATTTTTATCAAATTTTCACAGAATGTGTATATTAAGTTCTAGTTGTGCATCTCGTTGTCCGTTTTTCAAAATTCGAAAAGCACACGGTTCTATGGCGAATGCAAGATTCAAACCAAGGACGTGAAATTGATAAATGCTCATAAAATCGTCCCTAAATGAGACAGAAGGTTGATATTTTGTCAGTATATAGATCTCCGATAGATTTAAATATTTTGTGAAAATGGACGTCTTGTGACGTCATATGACGTCATCAAATTTCTCATTTTTAAACACATAATTATATATGTCAATATAGTCCAAGGACAATGAAATTTTAATGTCATATTCTACAAGAAATGTTATTTTGATTTCTATGATTTTCATATCTCTATGACGTCATATGACGTCACAATTGAAATAAGCTACAAAAGTTTGTACGCGGTCCAGAGCCATTATCAATGAACCGATTTTCATCAAATTTTCACAGAATGTGTAGATTAAGTTTTAGTTGTGCATCCCGGTGTCCGTTTTTCAAATTCTTATAAAATCGGTCCTGTTTGAGATAGAAAGAAGATATTGGGTCAGTATATAGGTCTCTGGAAGTCTTAAACATTTTGTGAAAATAAATGTCATATGATGTCACGTGACGTCATTATATGATAATGAATTTCTAATTCTAACAAGATTATTTCTATATATTGAAATTTTTGAAGGGCAATGAAAATGTAATGCCGCATGCTTCAGATGCTGAAATTTCGATTTCAATGATTTTTTGAAGTCTATGACGTCATATGACGTCACATTTGAAATTGACTAAGAAAGTTTGTACACGGTCCAGAGCCATTATTAATGGGCCGATTTTTATCAAATTTTCACAGAATGTGTATATTAAGTTCTTATTGTGTATACCGGTGTCCGGTTTTCAAAATTCGAAAAGTCCAAGGTTCTATAGCGAATTCAAGATTCGAACCAAGGTCGTAAATTTTTAAATGCTTATAAAATCGGTCCTATTTGAGATAGAAAAGTGATATTTGGTCAGTATATAGGTCTCTGGGAGTCTTAAACATTTTGTGAAAATAAATGCCATATGACGTCACGTGACGTCTATAAATGAAAATGTATTTCTAATATTATCAAGAGTATTTCTATATGTTGAAATTATCGAAGGATTTTAGTGACAAGATTTTATATTTGAAGAAAAATCAAGATTTGAAAAATAACCTTCACAGAATGTGTACATTACGTTCTTATTGTGTATACCGGTGTCCGTTTTTCAAAATTCGAAAAGTCCAAGCATCTATGGCGGATCCAAGATTCGAACCAAGGACGTCAATTTTTAAATGCTTATAAAAACTGTCCTATTTGAGATAGAAAGTTGAAATTTTGTCAGTTAGTAGGTCTCTGGGTGTCTTAACAATAATGTGAAAATAAACGTCATATGACGTCACATGACGTCATTTGTTTATTATTATTATTCTTTTCTTCTTCCTAACTAAACGCTTATTTTAATATGTTGCAATAGTCCTAGGACGATGAAATTTTTATGGGTTATTAGGCACGTGAGGAAATTTTGATGTCACCCCTACTGCATATATGTAGCCATATCTCAATAAATATCGATTTTTGTAAATATATGTATGAATAAGAATTATAGCTGAATAATTGACGTTTCCAAAGATATTTAGTTTATTAAAATTGGTTTACGCAATACAAAGTTATAAGCAAAAAAACTAAATGAAATGAAGCTAATTTTGCTGATAATATGCTGTTTTCTTGAGGTTTAACAGTCAATATCTCAGAAACGACTGAAGGTAAGTTTATATATTATGTGTATAAAATGTAGCATGTTTTAAGAGCTTTTTAACGGTACCAAGATTATTGAAATTGGACTTCATATAAGAAAGTTACATGGAAAATAAGATATTTCATAATCATGCATCATAAAAATATGGAAAAGGTCACGCGCAGGGGTCACCAAGCTTAAATACTTGCGCAACGACTTAAAAAAAAAAAAAAAAAAAAAAAAAAAAAATATCAAATTGCAATTAATGGGCTATATCTTGATTTTTTTTTTTTTTGTCGAATGTTGACTGTTTCCAAAATAAGCATTGAAGTTAATACATGTACAACGGCACAAGACAAAAATCCGTATTTGCAACACTATGTAGCTAGCGAGCAGTTTGCAAGCCTTGAAAAATTCACACGCAGCCCCACATTTTAGACCATCTAAAAACTGCAATGTTATGCTAACGATATTCATATTGCATCAGTTTGTAGGCTGGGATGTTACCTTTCAAAATATCACCATAGTTCGAATTCCAGGAATTTATGGCAAAACTACGGAAGCCCAACACGCCAAAATCGCTAAATACGTTTAACTACGTTACAGGTGTCGAAAGGATATAGCACTATACACATATTCAATACTTCTTCCTACTGAGGCTAAAATTAAACAAGGTTACAACTGAGCTGGAGTGATGAAATTCTATGTGTGATGAAAGTTAGAAACTTACATTTGAACACTGTTTCATTTTTCTTTCATGTCATATGACATAGTATAAATTTTGTATGTAAACTACATGTGCAAGATTTTATTTGTTATTTTATATAGAAATAGAGGAGATAGAAAGTTGCAATTTGGACAGATTATCTATTATGTCATCTTCTATATATACTATATAAAGCAGATGTTGCAGAAAGTCCTATCATTCGTTTAAACGAATGACATCTAGTTAGGACTTTCTGCCTAAAGCAGAAAGTCCTATTGGGTTTGTTATGTTTATTATTATTATTATTCTTTTCTTCTTCCTAACTAAACGCTTATTTTTATATGTTGCAATAGTCCTAGGACGATGAAATTTTTATGGCTTATTAGTCACGTGAGGAAATTTTGATTTCAATGATTTTCAGCACCCTATGACGTCACATGACCTCAGAGCTAAAAATAGTGAAAAATGGTGTTCGCGCTCTACAGCCGTCATTTATGGTCGGATTTTCTTCAAATTTTTACAGATGGTACATCTTGAATCAAAGGTGTGCATATCCTGTCAGCTAACCGAAATTCCGAAAGACCGAAGTTCTGTGGCTGAAATAAGATTCGAACATAGGACCGAAAATTTCATTTTAGGATAAAAGAGCTTCAGGATGAGATAGAAAGTTGAAACTTACACAGTTTGCAGTTCTGCAGAATTTCTACAAATATTTTGAGGCGTGACGTCATATGACGTCATGTGACGTCATAAGCATACTTCTTAATTTTCATTTTAGGGCAATGATTTCGACATGATGCCAGTTGTTCAGAATAATGAAAATTTCAGAGTTATGAAAGGAAAGTATGCGCTTTTGAACAAAAGCATCTTCAGTACCCTATGACGTCATGTGACGTCACAGCTAAAAATAGTGAAAAAAGGTGTTCGCGCTCTACAGCCGTCATTTATGGTCGGATTTTCTTCAAATTTTCACAGATGGTACATCTTGAATCAAAGGTGTGCATATCCTGTCAGCTAACCGAAATTCCGAAAGACCGAAGTTCTGTGGCTGAAATAAGATTCGAACATAGGACCGAAAATTTCATTTTAGGATAAAAGAGCTTCAGGATGAGATGGAAAGTTGAAACTTACACAGTTTGCAGTTCTGCAGAATTTCTACAAAAATTTTGAGTCGTGACGTCATATGAAGTCATGTGACGTCATAAGCATACTTCTTAATTTTCATATTTGGGCAATGATTTCGACATGATGCCAGTTGTTCAGAATAATGAAAATTTCAGAGTTATGAAAGCAAAGTATGCGCTTTTGAAGAAAAGCATCTTCAGCACCCTATGACGTCACATGACGTCACAGCAAAAAATAGTGAAAAATGGTGTTTACGCTCTACAGCCGTCATTTATGGTCGGATTTTCTTCAAATTTTCACAGATGGTACATTTTGAAAATCAAGTGTGCATATCCTGTCAACTAACCGAAACTCCCAAAGACCGAAGTTCTGTGGCTGAAATAAGATTCGAACATAGGACCGATAATTTCATTTTAGGATTAAAGAGCTTCAGGATGAGATAGAAAGTTGAAACTTACACAGTTTGCAGTTCTGCAGAATTTCTACATATATCTTGAGTCTTGACGTCATATGACGTCTTGTGACGTCATAAGCATACTTCTTAATTTTCATATTTGGGCAATGATTTTGACATGATGCCAGTTGTTCAGAATAACGAAAATTTCAGAGTTATGACAGTAAAATATGCCCTTTTGAACAAAAGCATCTTTAGCACACTATGACGTCATGTGACGTCAGAGCTAAATATAGTGAAAAATGGTGTTCACGCTCTACAGCCGCTATTTATGGTCGGATTTTCTTCAAATTTTCACAGATGGTACATCTTGAAAGTTAGGTGTGCATATCCTGTCAGCTAATCGAAATTCCGAAAGACCGAAGTTCTGTGGCTGAAATAAGATTCGAACATAGGACCGAAAATTTCATTTTAGGATAAGAGAGCTTCAGGATGAGATAGAAAGTTGAAACTTAAACAGTTTGCAGTTCTGCAGAATTTCTACATATGTTTAGAGTTATGATATCATATGACGTCATGTGACGTCACAGACTAATACTTAGTTCTTATCATTTGCACTAATTTCGGAATATAATGTCAATTGTTCAGCATGAACATGAAATACAACCAGAGGTGAGTCATTACATGAAACTTCTATCTCCTGCTTTTTGCATTAACACAGCTTGCAGAAAGTCCTATCATTCGTTTTCACGAATGACATCTAGTTAGGGCTTTCTGCCTAAAGCAGAAAGTCCTATTGGGTTTGTTATGTTTTTTCTTCTTCTTATTATTATTATTATTATTTTTTCACCTTTTGAGGTTCAAATTAAAACAGGTTGCCAATAAGCCAGCAGCATGAAATTTTAACACTGATCAGAGTGACTTTGGCCCTTTTGAATGCACTAATTTTCATCTTCATATGACGTCATGTGACGTCACAGCTAAAAATAGTGAAAAATGGTGTTCGCGCTGTACAGCCGTCATTTATGGTCAGATTTTCTTCAAATTTTCACAGATGGTACATCTTGAAACTAAGGTGTGCATATCCTGTCAGCTAACCGAAATTCCGAAAGACCGAAGTTCTGTGGCTGAAATAAGATTCGAACATAGGACCGAAAATTTCATTTTAGGATTAAAGAGCTTCAGGATGAGATAGAAAGTTGAAACTTACACAGATTGCAGTTCTGCAGAATTTCTACATATATTTTGAGTCGTGACGTCATATGACGTCAAGTGACGTCATAAGCATACTTCTTAATTTTCATTTTATGGCAATGATTTCGACATGATGCCAGTTGCTCAGAATAATGAAAATTTCAGAGTTATGACAGCAAAGTATGCGTTTTTGAACAAAAGCATCTTCAGCACCCTATGACGTCACATAACGTCAGAGCTAAAAATAGTGAAAAATGGTGTTCGCGCTCTACAGCCGTCATTTATGGTCGGATTTTCTTCAAATTTTCACAGATGGTACATCATGAAACTAAGGTGTGCATATCCTGTCAGCTAACCGAAATTCCGAAAGACCGAAGTTCTGTGGCTGAAATAAGATTCGAACATAGGATCGAAAATTCCATTTTACGATTAAAGAGCTTCAGGATGAGATAGAAAGTTGAAACTTACACAGTTTGCAGTTCTGCAGAATTTCTAAATAAATTTTGAGTCGTGACGTCAAATGACGTCATGTGACGTGATAAGCATACTTCTTAATTTTCATTTTAGGGCAATGATTTCGACATGATGCCAGTTGTTCAGAATAATGAAAATTTCAGAGTTTTGACAGTAAAGAATGCGCTTTTGAACAAAAGCATCTTCAGCACCCTTTGACGTCATGTGACGTCACAGCTAAAAATAGTGAAAAATGGTGTTCACGCTGTAAAACGGCCATTTATGGTCGGATTTTCTTCAAAATTTCACAGATGGTACATCTTTAAACTAAGGTGTACCAATCCTGTCAGCTAACCGAAATTCTGAAAGACCGAAGTTCTGTGGCTTAAATAAGATTCGAACATAGGACCGAAAATTTCATTTTAGGATTAAAGAGTTTCAGGATGAGATAGAAAGTTGAAACTTACACAGTTTGCAGTTCTGCAGAATTTCTTAAAATATTTTGAGTCGTGACGTCATTTGACGTCATGTGACGTCATAAGCATACTTATAATAAGGATTTTCTTCAATATTTGAAGATGGTGTATGTCAGAAAAGTAAATAAGTATGATCAGGTTTGGCATAGTTAGCAGAAAGCCCTTTCTTTTGTTCAGAACAAAAGGAGTCTAGTTATTATTCTTCTTATTATTCTTTTTTTCCTCCTTTTGAGGTTGTAATTTAACAAGGTTATAATTGAGATAGAGTCTTCAAATTGTTTCAGTGATCAGCTAAATAGAGTCCCTTTCGATCTGCATTGTTTCTACTATTAGTGACGTCATATGACGTCATAGCTGAAAACTACTACAAAAGTTTGTTCGCGGTCTACAGCCATTGGTTATGAACCGATTTTCATCAAAATTTCACAAAATGTGTATATTATTATCTAGTTGTGCATCCCGGTGTCCGTTTTTCAAAATTCGAAAGGACCAAGGTTCTATAGCGAATCCAAGATTCGAACTAATGACGTCAAATTTCAAATGCGTATAAAATCGCTTCCAGAAAAGCTAGAAAGTTGATATTTAGTTTGAATATTAGTCTCTATGTCTTCTTTACATTCTAAAAAGATGAACGCCATATGACGTCACATGACGTCATAATGCTATTAAAACTTTCGTATTAAAACTTAACGGTTTTTAAGCCCTGTAGGCTTTATTTTTTGTATGATTTGCTTGAAATTTTGTCTGAAGATGCAGTATTAGATTCTATGGAACCACGTCACTTCCGTTTTCGGAAAATCCCAAAGGTCAAGGTCATATATCAATTATCGGGTTTTTCTTCGGCCTTAAATATCTCAAAAACGGTAAATATTCTATCGAGACACTATGCGTATAATTTGTAGTGCTTAGAAAGACCTTTCAGATGATATTTAGTTTTTGATGATCGGGGTTGAATTGGTTGAGTTATGGCGGTAATTTGGTAACCCCCAGTGTGTTTAACAGTTTATATCTCGAAAACCTTTGATTTTTCAAAATATGATGATGAATATTATTTGTAGAGCAATGTTTGGCCGTTCTTTTGATGCCTAAACATTAATGATTGGCCAAAGATTGATGGAGTAATGGGGAAAAAACGAAATTCGTGTATGTAGCTTTGGTGAATTTTTCATTTTTCAGGTGGTTTAAGAGCTTGTATCTCAAAAAGTATTAGTAATATTCTAAACATAAAGCGTGTGAAATGTAGAGAATTTTCAGACGATTATTTTGGTACCTTAAGTTTTGAAATTGAACAAAGTATAAGGAAGTTACATCAAAAATAAGAATTTAAACATGTAGAATTTCAGCGATTCTGCCGTGTTGTCAATCTTTTACGGCTAATATCTCAAAGCCCATTAGAAAAAAGTCCACATCTTAAGCAAGTGAGATGTAGAGAATTTTAAGACGATTATTTTGGTACCTAGAGTTTTAAAATTGATTAAAGTATAAGGAAGTTACATCAAAAATACGAATATAAACCCAAGTGTAAGAATTTTCGAGAAATATCCTACTTTCGCTTTCACGTTAAATTGAAGCATTTTCGGAAAATATGTAAGTTTACAGCTATGTATTAGTCATATAAATTGCAAAAAACTTTTAACTTATATCATATTGATATTATTAGCTAAACAAGCGTACCTTTTCCGGTGGCCGAGTGGTTAGAGCGTCCGCCTCGGGAGCGGAAGGTCGTGGGTTCGATTCCTGACCCGACATACCAAAGTCGTAAAAAATGGAACTGTTATAGCTCCCTTGCTTGGCGCTCAGCATATAAGGGTATTTGCAGGACTGGTTAGCGCAGTATCAGGATGATGTGACTGGGTGTGGTATCATGCCATATGTCTACGGCGTGATACTGCAGTGTGGTAGTCCTATACCCGCATGAAGTAGACATCGTGACTGGCTGAATTACTGTCGGTGGGACGTTAAACCCAACAAACACACTGATATCATATATGGCAGTGTTTACTACACCGATCACTACACACGAGGTGTGCACACTGGCGCATGTTGACGTCTTTTGTAAACGTTTATTAAAGTTGCTTATATAACCATGTTTATAGATAAACATTTACATAAGAATGAGGAGTTTCGGAAATATTTTTTTGCAAAGGGACTCCTAAGGAAAGAAAAAGATGCTAAATTAAATACTAAAATACAAGTTTAGTTTATTAGGTTTAACGTCCCACCGACAGTATTTAAGTCTTTTTGAGACAATGTCTACTTGAGACAAATGTAGTGTTGTCACACTGCACAGTATCACGTCGTAGACAGTTGGCATGATACCACACCCAGTCATATTAACCGGACACCGGGCCATCAGTCCTGGAACTACCCTTATTAAGCTGAGCGCTAACCAAGGGAACTATACCAGTACCTATATTTACGAATTTGGTAAATACAAGAATTGAAATAATTGATATAACGTTTTTAAACAACTTACAGATCATGTGTTATCTCGTTTGATTTGGTATTTCCGGGGTATTCCTAGCCTTGGTATCATCCGCTGACACCGACTTTTTTAAATGATTATTTTTTACATATTTCGTTCTTTCCTTAATGTCAATCAGTTGATATTTTCTGATTTCTCAACTAATTAAAACAAGATAAATAAATTAAAAAAAACAGCCATCACATAAATTGATTGAAATCTGAAAAAGAAATGAGCCGACGGTCAAAAAATGCGCGAAATTTATGTGTTACATCCATATTTGGAAAGCACGTGCACGTGCGTGAATATTTTAACAACACGCTGACGTAACAATTATATGGTACCATCTTCTAATATAGCAGCATAACGTAGTAATAGGGCGGGGCAAACTCTAAGTTAGTCAGTGTTAATTAAGTATAGGTTAGTGTTTTTTTTAGTAAGCATTAATGAAATTAAATCGGTGTGGCGCGGCAAAGCCGCGCGACCGATTTATTGGACTTAATGCTTACTAAATAACATTAACCTACTTAGTGTTTGGAATTATATTTTGAAATTTAACGCAGTCGCACATTCCAAATATAGTATTGATTTTTGAGACTCCGCCCTATCAACCTGTTCCCGGCGTGAATTACATCACGTGACATGTAACATGTTATGTCAAAGGTCAATGCGTCGCTCTAGCTGTGTATATCTACGCTCCAAATGAGCATTGAACCGGAAGCCGACTTTGATCTCTTCGGCAAAAAAGTGGTGATTGAAATTTGAATAAAAGATACTGTTTAGAAAGGTTCATATATCTGCACCTCTATATATTGTGTTTTGGACATTATTATTTTTTTATTTATTTAAGTAACCCTTGTTTGTTAGTGTTTTTTTTCTTCTCTTCTCATTATTTATATATATTTTTCAATTTGAATTTATTTAATCGGATATTTACTTAATCGCTTTGTTTAGTAATTAGTTATATATTGCCCATTCTGTGTTAACATGTGTAGACATTGAAATTACACAAGTGTCTTTAAAGCGATGACCGATACTAATGTTGTTAGAACTTGTGGTCAAACCCTCTTACTTATTTTTTTAAATCTTCAATGTTGTATCACCATTACTTAGGCAATAATACATGTTTAAACTAAACTAAGCGGAAGGACAGAGTTCTTTTGTTATTTTGGATTAATCAGAATGCTGGTGAGTAAATGTTTGTTCTCTATGGTTGCTGTGTATTATTTTTTGTCGATGTTCATGCGTTCACATCAAAAATCCCTGTAACACGTTACACATGAGTGCTGTAAGGGACATTGGCATCCAAACTTACCCTCATTAGATAGATCTATTCAAGAGAAATAATTCTGTACATTTTAAACATGGAGTCACCCGACTACTTTTTGACCTATTTAAGGCCAAATGACATGCGTATGAATTTAGTGCACCGGTCGGCCATTTCATGCCAATTTTCTCAAAAATCCCCCCCCCCCTCGGTAATGCTAAACTATTAAGATTGTTGTGCAATAAGGCCTCCAAATTGGGCATGTTATGACTGTTTTAACTGTTCTATAGAATTCAATCCTTTATTACATGTCTTTCAGTCAAAATCTCACCTTAATTCAGCATTAAATAGGGTCACTTTTTTCTGTGTAGGAACATCCGGTAACCAAGGGCAGGTAATTGTGGTCTTAGTCTATTTTGGTGAACACATAAAGCTCCGCTTCTCGACACATCTTGACGCACATGCGCAGTGAAGGTGTTTGAAGCAGGTTTTAAATTGATCAGTTGATTTAGCGGAATAGTGTTTAGTGACAAGTTAATGCCGATTAAATGAATTAAATGGAGACAAAATTTTGAAAAAAATGGAATGATTTCATTGGACAAAATATAATTTTAAACACTAAGAGAGAATTAAGCAGTTAAGAAGCCGTCACTGGCTACGCTCATTCTGGCTTCTTAACTGTTAAATTCTCTCTTAATAAACACTATAACGAATACAGTCGTCTCCATCGTATGTACAAGCATTATTGAAATTTAACTCACGAGGCTACACGCGTCGACGAATCTATTTCATAGTAGCATTTACGGTTTTATTCCCGCGACTGTACACGAAATTAAAAAAAAAAGAATTTTGATATGCAGAATTAATATGTTTAAGTTTAATTGCTTATATTTTGAAAACCTATAAAACTAGACCCAAATTCAGTTGAATTGTAGGGATTTTCAGGACATTTATTTTGGTACCTAGAATGCTAAACTTGGAATCTCTCAGCCCCTCACCGCTGTGGGTTCGAATTCCGGTAGGGACTTCGGATTTTTCATGTGAGGAAGCCTTCCAGCTGGCTTGCGGTAGGTCGGTGGTTATATCCGCGTATCTCTGTGTACTCGGGGTCTTCCTCCACCTGTAATTAGCTGGACGTCGCTATATGATTGAAATACTATCGCAGTGACGGTAAACCCCATTACAACAACAACAACAACAACAACAATTAAAATTGGTCAAGTTATAAGAAAGCGATATCAAAATAAAGATTTATTTATTTTCGACATATGGCTTACTTCACAAAGTTCATGCATGAGAAGTCCATACGAAAAAAAAGTAAAAGGTAGGAAATATAATATATATTCTTTCTAACGGTATTAATCTTTACATTTCAAAATGTTGCAGAAAGTCCTTAAAAAAATTTTATTATTATTATTCTTTTCTTCCTCAGGATTTTCATATGTTGTAAAAGAAAGTAATATTATTAAACTTGGGAATTGCTACAAAAGTTTGTACGCGGTCCATAGCGAAAATTAAAAAACCGATTTTTATCAAATTTTCACAGAATGTGTATATTATGTTCTAGTTGTGCATCTCGGTGTCCGTTTTTCAAAATTCGAAAAGCCCAAGGTTCTATGGCGAATGCAAGATTCAAACCAAGGACATCAAATTGATAAATGCTCATAAAATCGTCCCTAAATGAGAGAGAAGGTTGATATTTTGTCAGTATATAGATCTCCGATAGATTTAAATATTTTGTGAAAATGGACGTCTTGTGACGTCATACGACGTCATCAAATTTCTAATATTTAAACACATAATTATATATGTTAATATGGTCCAAGGACAAGGAAATTTTGATGTCATATTCTTCAAGAGATGGTATTTTAAATTCTTTGCTTTTCATATCTCTATGACGTCATATGACGTCACACTTGAAATAAGCTACAAAATTTAGTACGCGGTCCAGAGCCATTATTAATGAACCGATTTTCATCAAATTTACACAGAATGTGTATATTATGTTCTAGTTGTGCATCCCGGTGTCCGTTTTTCAAAATTCGAAAAGTCCAAGGTTCTATAGCGATTCCAAGATTCGAACCAAGGTCGTAAATTTTCAAATTCTTATAAAATTGGTCCTATTTGAGATAGAAAGATGATATTGGGTCAGTATATAGGTCTCTGAGAGTCTTAAACATTTTGTGAAAATAAATGTCATATGACGTCACGTGACGTCATTATATATTAATGAATTTCTAATTCTAACAAGATTATTTCTATATGTTGAAATTTTCGAAGAGCAATGAAAATTTAACCCCGCATGCTTCAGATAGTGAAATTTCGATTACAATGATTTTCAGAAGCCTATGACGTCATATGACGTCACATTTGAAATTAACTACAAAAGTTTATACACGGTCCAGGGCCATTATTAATGGGCCGATTTTCATCAAATTTTCACAGAATGTGTATATTAAGTTCTAGTTGTGCATCGCGGGATCCGTTTTTCAAAATTCGAAAAGTCCATGGTTCTATAGCGAATTCAAGATTCGAACCAAGGTCGTCAATTTTTAAATGCTTATAAAATCGGTCCTATTTGAGATAGAAAAGTGATATTTGGTCAGTATATAGGTCTCCGGGAGTCTTAAACATTTCGTGAAAAAAAACGTCATCTGACGTCATGTGACGTCATTATGTGATAATGTATTTCTAATATTAACAAGAGTATTTCTATATGTTGAAATTGTCGAAGGGCAATGAAAATTTAATGACAAATGATTCAGACGCTGAAATTTCGATTTCAATGATTTTCATATGTCTCTGGCGTCATATGACGTCACATTTGAAATTGACTACGAAAGAAAGAACACGGTCCAGAACCATTATTAATGGGCCGATTTTCATTAAATTTTCACAGAATGTGTATATTACGTTCTTATTGTGTATACCGGTGTCCGTTTTTTAAAATTCGAAAAGTCCAAGCATCTATGGCGGATCAAAGATTCGAACCAAGGTCGTCAATTTTTAAATGCTTATAAAATCGGTCCTATTTGAGATAGAAAAGTGATATTTGGTCAGTATATAGGTCTCCGGGAGTCTTAAACATTTCGTGAAAAAAAACGTCATCTGACGTCATGTGACGTCATTATGTGATAATGTATTTCTAATATTAACAAGAGTATTTCTATATGTTGAAATTGTCGAAGGGCAATGAAAATTTAATGACAAATGATTCAGACGCTGAAATTTCGATTTCAATGATTTTCATATGTCTCTGGCGTCATATGACGTCACATTTGAAATTGACTACGAAAGTAAGAACACGGTCCAGAGCCATTATTAATGGGCCGATTTTCATTAAATTTTCACAGAATGTGTATATTACGTTCTTATTGTGTATACCCGTGTCCGTTTTTTAAAATTCGAAAAGTCCAAGCATCTATGGCGGATCCAAGATTCGAACCAAGGACGTCAATTTTCAAATTCTTATAAAATCGGTCCTATTTGAGATAGAAAGATGATATTGGGTCAGTATATAGGTCTCTGAGAGTCTTAAACATTTTGTGAAAATAAATGTCATATGACGTCACGTGACGTCATTATATATTAATGAATTTCTAATTCTAACAAGATTATTTCTATATGTTGAAATTTTCGAAGAGCAATGAAAATTTAACCCCGCATGCTTCAGATAGTGAAATTTCGATTACAATGATTTTCAGAAGCCTATGACGTCATATGACGTCACATTTGAAATTAACTACAAAAGTTTATACACGGTCCAGGGCCATTATTAATGGGCCGATTTTCATCAAATTTTCACAGAATGTGTATATTAAGTTCTAGTTGTGCATCGCGGGATCCGTTTTTCAAAATTCGGAAAGTCCATGGTTCTATAGCGAATTCAAGATTCGAACCAAGGTCGTCAATTTTTAAATGCTTATAAAATCGGTCCTATTTGAGATAGAAAAGTGATATTTGGTCAGTATATAGGTCTCTGGGAGTCTTAAACATTTCGTGAAAAAAACGTCATCTGACGTCATGTGACGTCATTATGTGATAATGTATTTCTAATATTAACAAGAGTATTTCTATATGTTGAAATTGTCGAAGGGCAATGAAAATTTAATGACAAATGATTCAGACGCTGAAATTTCGATTTCAATGATTTTCATATGTCTCTGGCGTCATATGATGTCACATTTGAAATTGACTACGAAAGTAAGAACACGGTCCAGAGCCATTATTAATGGGCCGATTTTCATTAAATTTTCACAGAATGTGTATATTACGTTCTTATTGTGTATACCGGTGTCCGTTTTTTAAAATTCGAAAAGTCCAAGCATCTATAGCGGATCCAAGATTCGAACCAAGGACGTCAATTTTCAAATTCTTATAAAATCGGTCCTATTTGAGATAGAAAGATGATATTGGGTCAGTATATAGGTCTCTGAGAGTCTTAAACATTTTGTGAAAATAAATGTCATATGACGTCACGTGACGTCATTATATATTAATGAATTTCTAATTCTAACAAGATTATTTCTATATGTTGAAATTTTCGAAGAGCAATGAAAATTTAACCCCGCATGCTTCAGATACTGAAATTTCGATTACAATGATTTTCAGAAGCCTATGACGTCATATGACGTCACATTTGAAATTAACTACAAAAGTTTATACACGGTCCAGAGCCATTATTAATGGGCCGATTTTCATCAAATTTTCACAGAATGTGTATATTAAGTTCTAGTTGTGCATCGCGGGATCCGTTTTTCAAAATTCGAAAAGTCCATGGTTCTATAGCGAATTCAAGATTCGAACCAAGGTCGTCAATTTTTAAATGCTTATAAAATCGGTCCTATTTGAGATAGAAAAGTGATATTTGGTCAGTATATAGGTGTCTGGGAGTCTTAAACATTTCGTGAAAAAAAACGTCATCTGACGTCATGTGACGTCATTATGTGATAATGAATTTCTAATATTAACAAGAGTATTTCTATATGTTGAAATTGTCGAAGGGCAATGAAAATTTAATGACAAATGATTCAGACGCTGAAATTTCGATTTCAATGATTTTCATATGTCTCTGGCGTCATATGACGTCACATTTGAAATTGACTACGAAAGTAAGAACACGGTCCAGAGCCATTATTAATGGGCCGATTTTCATTAAATTTTCACAGAATGTGTATATTACGTTCTTATTGTGTATACCGGTGTCCGTTTTTTAAAATTCGAAAAGTCCAAGCATCTATAGCGGATCCAAGATTCGAACCAAGGACGTCAATTTTCAAATTCTTATAAAATCGGTCCTATTTGAGATAGAAAGATGATATTGGGTCAGTATATAGGTCTCTGAGAGTCTTAAACATTTTGTGAAAATAAATGTCATATGACGTCACGTGACGTCATTATATATTAATGAATTTCTAATTCTAACAAGATTATTTCTATATGTTGAAATTTTCGAAGAGCAATGAAAATTTAACCCCGCATGCTTCAGATACTGAAATTTCGATTACAATGATTTTCAGAAGCCTATGACGTCATATGACGTCACATTTGAAATTAACTACAAAAGTTTATACACGGTCCAGAGCCATTATTAATGGGCCGATTTTCATCAAATTTTCACAGAATGTGTATATTAAGTTCTAGTTGTGCATCGCGGGATCCGTTTTTCAAAATTCGAAAAGTCCATGGTTCTATAGCGAATTCAAGATTCGAACCAAGGTCGTCAATTTTTAAATGCTTATAAAATCGGTCCTATTTGAGATAGAAAAGTGATATTTGGTCAGTATATAGGTCTCTGGGAGTCTTAAACATTTCGTGAAAAAAACGTCATCTGACGTCATGTGACGTCATTATGTGATAATGTATTTCTAATATTAACAAGAGTATTTCTATATGTTGAAATTGTCGAAGGGCAATGAAAATTTAATGACAAATGATTCAGACGCTAAAATTTCGATTTCAATGATTTTCATATGTCTCTGGCGTCATATGACGTCACATTTGAAATTGACTACGAAAGTAAAAACACGGTCCAGAGCCATTATTAATGGGCCGATTTTCATTAAATTTTCACAGAATGTGTATATTACGTTCTTATTGTGTATACCGGTGTCCGTTTTTTAAAATTCGAAAAGTCCAAGCATCTATGGCGGATCCAAGATTCGAACCAAGGACGTCAATTTTCAAATTCTTATAAAATCGGTCCTATTTGAGATAGAAAGATGATATTGGGTCAGTATATAGGTCTCTGAGAGTCTTAAACATTTTGTGAAAATAAATGTCATATGACGTCACGTGACGTCATTATATATTAATGAATTTCTAATTCTAACAAGATTATTTCTATATGTTGAAATTTTCGAAGAGCAATGAAAATTTAACCCCGCATGCTTCAGATACTGAAATTTCGATTACAATGATTTTCAGAAGCCTATGACGTCATATGACGTCACATTTGAAATTAACTACAAAAGTTTATACACGGTCCAGAGTCATTATTAATGGGCCGATTTCCATCAAATTTTCACAGAATGTGTATATTAAGTTCTAGTTGTGCATCGCGGGATCCGTTTTTCAAAATTCGAAAAGTCCATGGTTCTATAGCGAATTCAAGATTCGAACCAAGGTCGTCAATTTTTAAATGCTTATAAAATCGGTCCTATTTGAGATAGAAAAGTGATATTTGGTCAGTATATAGGTCTCTGGGAGTCTTAAACATTTCGTGAAAAAAACGTCATCTGACGTCATGTGACGTCATTATGTGATAATGTATTTCTAATATTAACAAGAGTATTTCTATATGTTGAAATTGTCGAAGGGCAATGAAAATTTAATGACAAATGATTCAGACGCTAAAATTTCGATTTCAATGATTTTCATATGTCTCTGGCGTCATATGACGTCACATTTGAAATTGACTACGAAAGTAAGAACACGGTCCAGAGCCATTATTAATGGGCCGATTTTCATTAAATTTTCACAGAATGTGTATATTACGTTCTTATTGTGTATACCGGTGTCCGTTTTTTAAAATTCGAAAAGTCCAAGCATCTATGGCGGATCCAAGATTCGAACCAAGGACGTCAATTTTTAAATGCTTATAAAATCGGTCCTATTTGAGATAGAAAGTTGAAATTTTGTCAGTTAGTAGGTCTCTGGGTGTCTTAAGAATTATGAGAAAATAAACGTCATATGACGTCACGTGACGTCATTTTTTTATTGTTATTATTCTTTTCTTCTTCCTAACTAAACGCTTATTTTAATATGTTGCAATAGTCCTAGGACGATGAAATGTTTATGGGTTATTAGGCACGTGAGGAAATTTTGATTTCACCCCTACTGCATATATGTAGCCATATCTCAATAAATATCGATTTTTGTAAATATATGTATGAATAAGAATTATAGCTGAATAATTGACGTTTCCAAAGATATTTAGTTTATTAAAATTGGTTTACGCAATACAAAGTTATAAGCAAAAAAAAACTAAATGAAATGAAGCTAATTTTGCTGATAATATGCTGTTTTCTTGAGGTTTAACAGTCAATATCTCAGAAACGACTGAAGATAAGTTTATACATTATGCGTATAAAATGTAGCATGTTTTAAGAGCTTTCTAACGGTACCAATTTATTAAATTGGACTTCATATAAGAAAGTTACATGGAAAATAAGATATTTCATAATCATGCATCATACAAATATGGAAAAGGTCACGCGCAGGGGTCACCAAGCTTAAATACTTGCGCAACGACTTAAAAAAAAAAAAAAAAAAAAATATCAAATTGCAATTGATGGGCTATATCTTGATTTATTTTTTTTTGTTGTTGTTGTTGTTTTGTTTTTTTTGTCGAATGTTGACTGTTTCCAAAATAAGTATTGAAGTTAATACATGTACAACGGCACAAGACAAAAATCCGTATTTGCAACACTATGTAGCTAGCGAGCAGTTTGCAAGCCTTGAAAAATTCACACGCAGCCCCACATTTTAGACCATCTAAAAACTGCATTGTTATGCTAACGATATTCATATTGCATCAGTTTGTAGGCTTGGATGTTACGTTTCAAAATATCACCATAGTTCGAAATTCCAGGAATTTATGGCAAAACTACGGAAGCCCAAACACGCCAAAATCGCTAAATACGATTAACTACGTTACAGGTGTCGAAAGGATATAGCACTATACAAATATTCAATACTTCTTCCTAATGAGGCTAAAATTAAACAAGGTTACAACTGAGCTGGAGTAATGAAATTCTATGTGTGATGAAAGTTAGAAACTTACATTTGAAGCAGATGTTGCAGAAAGTCCTATCATTCGTTTAAACGAATGACATCTAGTTATTCTTTGGATCTTTAAAAGCTGCATATCGTTCGAAAGGAAATTGATTGGGCTATAAATCATGTTCATAATAATATTTACAAAAATCAATATTTTTTTAGATGCATGCAGTTTCCTGCACTACGTATTGGGCCGTTTTCGCTTTTCCGCCATTACTGTGCCATTTCAAGCCCGATCTTCAAAAATATTTTCTCATCAGAAAGAGCTTCGAAAGCACTAATAATGATACGCATGTTGTCCCGATAGAATGTTGTGTTCGTTTTTGAGATATAACAGGTCAAAGGAAAAACCGATAATTGATATATGACCTTGACCTTTGAGATTTTCCGGAAACGGAAATGATATTTGACAATGAGATGCTATCTTGCACTTTCAGAGAAAATTTGAAGCCAATCGGTAAATAAATTTGGAGTACAGAGCTGAAAAACCGTTTGTATTTGTTTCAGAATTGTTATTAACATTATGACGTCAAATGACGTCATATGACGTTAAATTTCTCAGAATATGAAGAAGACATCAATGAGCATATGTGGTGTCAATTTCAGATTTCTAGCTTACATAGGAGCTACAAAATACTTAAAAACATTTTAAGGTCCAAAGTTCGAAACTTGGTTTAACCACAGAACCTTGGTCTTTTCGAATCTGGGAAAATCTATATAATCATGCACATCTAGAACGTAATAGACACATTTTGTGAAAATATCGAAAAAATCCGCCAAGAAATGAAGGCTGTAGAACGCGAACAGACTTTTGTAACAAATGTCAAATTTGACGTCATGTGACGTCATAGAACTATAAAAATCATAGATTCTAAAATTCCATCGCGTCAGGTATGAGCTATTAAATTTTGGTGATTCTAGACCGTCAGGAACCTATTCAATTGGCAACCTCTTTTGGAAGAAAGGAATAATAATAATAATAATAATAACTAGAAGTCGTTTGTTTAAGATACAAACGAAGCGGCTTTCCGTTTGCTTATTTCAAAGGTGTTGAATATATAAGTTA
>CM037778.1:17542224-17592224 GCA_021229015.1 Solen grandis | reverse complement strand
TCGCCACCCCATATATTTCATGTGTCTATGTCTTGCAAATCGTATGCAGCAAACATAATTATTTTATCTTATCTTAAACGAATTGGGGCACTTTTTCGTGGACCTACCGTCATTTGTCATTTTTTTTTGTAAGGGTCGAACGTTCAACCTCTCCTAGCGCAACAACTTTTTGTACTCGATAATGCGATATCTATCATGTTTCATTGGGCTGTCAACAGTGAACAGAATGTAAAAAATCGCATTTGAATCAAACTTCAATTTTTTTAGTTATAAGCAAAACGTGATTTCATGCATAGCGCCACGTAGCGGCATGTCCAAAAATAAAATTGAAAATCTTTTCCTATTAGGTACAGGTTCAGATGCATGTGACTGCATGTCCAAAATTCCATAAATGTACCTTTTTTCATCTTGCCGCTAGAGCGCGTACAAAAAAATGGGTGAAAAAAATCAACAGAAGAAGAACAAAAGGTTTTTGCTCTCAGAGCAGCAAAAACTTAATATAGTTTTTAAGTATTCAACACCGAGGTAAACAATTTTCTAACTAAACAATATGAGCGTATCAAATGTCTAACCAGTTTAATGATGACATCGGTTGATAAAATCGGAACATTTTCTCTCTAGGCACTTTTATTTAATAGAATTGTCACGCTCTGTGGTAGAGCAATAAAAACCCTAATGGGATTATGACCTCGCTTCCAATCTCAGCCGTGTCGTATGCATCTGTTTGAAACTGTAAAGTAGAACGTGAGAATGCTGTCAGTTTAAGGGAAAATATGATTCTTACTAGGTTACTCGGTATAAAATGATCTACCGTAATCTTCGTTATTTTATTTCTCCCTCAGATGAAACTCTACAACATATTGCGTTTTCTGTTCGGATAATTATTCTATTATTCTTTTACAGACATCTATTTCCTTCGGATAAATTGGTTAGGCTAATCTGTTGACTTCTAGATTATCTATTTGGAGTTGCTATAACGTGAAAGTATATTACATATTTTGTACAATTTGACTTTGTTTTAACCTTTCTGACCTTTATCTAATAGGTTCAGAAAAGTTGTTATATAAAATTTTGATAACTGATGGAAGCTCATACCTAAAGGGACCATTCTATATGTCAACAGGATCGCCTTAGGTTATGGCTTTGAGCTTTCGTTCGAACACTTGTATCTGAGTTTTAAATGAATTTAAAAGATTTTATCACATATCCTTAGAAAAGAATCCAGGGTGAAGTTACATGTGACGTGTTGTTTTCGCTGAAATTCTTTAACAAATAGCTTTGAAAAATCAAGGCATCCATCGAGTCATTTGATTTTGATAAACATACATGCTTATTATAACGTAAGAAGATACTCATTTCCCGTTTTTATTACTTATTCAAAAAAACGCATAGAAAATTATACTTTTCTTCAACTTGCAACCTGAAGTTTTGAAGACAAGTCTACAGTGACCTATTTATGTACTCTTCATAGACCTTCAGTCTTCTATATGATTTGCGTAGTTTTAGGGCACGATTTAACAAATTTCTTTCACAAAATTAATTTTTAACATTTCGCATATTTCTTGCAATGTAATGTAAATTGGAAATACATGAATAGGAAATTATATGACTATTTAGTCTTATTATTTACAAATAAAAATGCACATCTTCATGAATTCATTATTGATAAGTAAAAATACCCCTTTATTTTTCGTCCCCTATGAGGCATCGTATCTTGCCTTTTCCTGTTGCATACCGAGAAATTTTCAGCCATTGTCGTTGGTTTGTATTTACAAAATTAAATGAGTCTAAACTTGCAAATTGCATGATCAGTGTTAGAAGGGGTATGGAAAGGGGTTTGATGGCTTCTCGAATTCTTTATTACCGAAGAATATGCATTATTACTATCCTTTGCATTTAGACAAAGTCACTATAGTGACATTATATATGCAAGTGACGATTTCCACATTTCTAAATGTGTTTTATGAATCTTAATACATTTGATCATTATGAAAAAGTGTGGTTCGTAACTTAATTTTCCAAAGATAGCCTGGTAATCTATTGCTATTATTGGTCCTTGATCTAAGATAAAATTGTATACAGACAAACAAGTCAAGGTAGCCTAGTCTAGTCTAGGTTGGCCATTTAAAACAAATTGATTGATCAGCTGGACATCTTAAAGCAGGCTGACTGTATAATGTAAATAGTCGCTAATACAAGTTTAACTCTATCAAGATTGTTGATACTTTTTTTTCAATTCTTTCCAGAATTTAAAGTGGATCTCAACGACTCCCTCATTTTTGTGTAAGTAATTAGAACATTGCTTAACTTTTTTTATTTTGCTCCGTTGTGTTTTGCTCTTCTTAAGAAATGCTATTTGATGTGTGTACCCATGAAAATGAATTCTGGCCATCAATTTTAGATAAAATGATGCAAGCAAGTAATTAAAGCCAAAGTTTGAATAGTTGTACATCCAAGGATCATGCCAGTATTTTCAGAGGATGTGTATGATACGAATTGATACTTCAAGATGACTGGAAACGGACACAGTCACAGTGATTTCACGAGTTCACGTTGAGCATATTGTTGTCATCTGAATTAAATCAATGTTCTTTAGAATCCCATTCAAAATGCAATAGCTGTCTATTAAATTCCCTACATATATTATATGTTAGTTTATCTTCCAAAGATCACAAAAAATGTTAATGGTCAGGGTAGAAACATATCAATATAATGAATCTCATGTAAGGACATGTATATTCCTTTCGCCCTTAGCGCCTTTTGCAGGTTTTTGGTTAACAGATATATTTCTTGATACTAGCATCTGAAATCTAAAAACATGTTAAAATAAATATTTCTACTAGATATCTTGAACTTAAAGCAAATTGGAAGAACATATTATGTACATGCATACCATTTCAGATTATAAGGCTGTATACGCAATCAAAGATCTAATTAGAAGACGATTATATCATGCTGACACTCCTTATACACGGAACAAAAAAGCAATTATTAGACACGAACATTAATACGTAAAACATTATCCGTTCTCACAAATATTTGATTACATCACATCGTTGTATTAGAAAAATGATCCAAGACATATATCAGATGTTTTTAGATGTACAAATTAATTCTTATATGTATTTTTATTCAATTGTATCAGTTAATTACGATTCGTTCTTTGCTATACATCTTGGCATTTTAATTTAGTTTTTTTTTGGACTCCTTATACATCATTTTTCCTAATATAGATTAGATTCCATACTAGAGAATGACCTACCACAACGAGGTGTTCGTGAGTAGTGTTTCCTCTTTCACATGCACTTTATATCCTTTATCCCTGTCCACGACTAGACCTAGGTTTTAGCGCTGTGTGTCAGTTTCATTTACTGATTCAGATTACCGGTAGGATCACCTTTTTTTGTAAATTTAGATAGATAAAATGTTAGATGTCCCAAAGAAGGTTATTATCATGTTTATTTCAGCGTGCAGTATAACATATATAGTGCATGTTTATATAACCAAAGGACTAGATAAAGATGCAAAGATACATTTGTACATGCCGCCACGAAGAGAAGGAAAAAAATACGATATATAAAGGAAATTCAATATGTAAATAGAATGAACTTTCGATACATTCTATTTTGATTTTCTGAAACCAGATTTAATAAAGGCGTTTCTTTATATTCTAGCGTAAACAGATCTAACGAAATAGTGAATAAATTGATTAAAAATCGTGTCACATAATAAAAACGCAAATTTATGCAATTTGTAAACTGATTAAACATACTCTGGTTATGACAATCATTAATTATAACGGTAATTTCCATTTAAATTGGAACTAGATAATTAAATAATAGACATGTAGAATATAACGTTAAATGAAACAGCTATTCATATGTAATGGGAGGGAAACAGTCTTCATGTTTCGAGTATTGTTGTTGTTGTTTGTTTTCAATAAATCTAAATCAGGAGCGTTTTGCAATAATCCATGTGTAATTTCTCTAACTTTTTAATGTCAATTACATGATGAACAAAGTGAGAACTAGTCATACTTAAGTTGACAGGTGTCAGATCGGCCTTAGATAACTCACCTGGGTACCGTAATCCCTTTTAGCATATATGCTTATGTACATAGAATATACTATAGATACTCGTGACCAAGTTAAATATAACTCAGATTCATGACTAGTTTACTTAGTTAAAAATACTCAAATGAAAATGATAGTTTTTTTGGATATGGTATTCGGGTTATGATAAACTATGTTTTTTTTTTATATTGATACAGGTCATTTTGTTTAAGGACCAGCTAACCTCCATACCAATCTGAGGCACGTCTGCGTATAGAATCCAAATCAAATTTTTGACGAAAACGGACACAGGACGTTGTGTTCAAGTAAGCAGCTGAAATGCCTGGGAAAAGGGGTTAGGGTTAGATTACAATATTGCTAATCTAAGAAACACTGGTGTTGAGATAATATTAGACTAACAGAAGATGGTAATGACCATAATCCTTCATAAATTGTTTTCCCATGAGTAAGAAGAGATCCATTAACGAATTATTATACATAATTATTATATATACATGGGAAACTGGATGATGCCATCAATAACGTGTAACTATAAGCAGACATACAAACGATTTATAAAATATAAAATACAAAATAATACACATTGATTCATACATCATAAGTAATCACAAAATAAATTCAAAAAGGTTTTCACGCTTTCTCTTAAAATATATAAAGAAAATATTTTTTTGTAAAAATATTGGGAGGGTCGATGGCCCACTAATTGCTTTTTATTTGAAATGGATTATCAATTTCAATATTGTTTGGTATTTTTATATCGTTTATGTCAGGATTATATTGTCAAACTTCACTTATTGAAAATTCCTGACATCAACAGTCATCTTCATAATAACAACCTTACAACCAAACTCGCGGTAAAACTGTAGATGATGCATCCGATTTTACTTCGTGTACCTCATCTACTTAATGACATTTGCTCAAAATGCATTGAAACGATTTATTTGTATAACGAACTTTTGAAATTAGGAAATTTAACTCCACTTTATATAATGCAGTTTAACCATCATATATAAAAATATTACATTTACACAATAAACAAGACTTTTACCTTTTGATGAATTTGACTTCCAAACTTAAATAAGACCTTTACATTAGGATATCTTTGCTTACTATAACGGAAAATTACCATTGCATCATAAAAAACAAAACAAAAAAGAATTTTACACAATGATATCTTCGGTACCTTTACTAAGTTTTACCTCTCTATCAAAAAGACCTTTGAATATTGATGTTTTACTTTCTTAATGAAAAACTATAATTACATACTAAAATACCTATTTATCATGATGTTTTGGCTTTACATAAAATCTTACATCACGAAATATTATCTAAACAAAATGATGTATTCGCTTCCAAAGATGAAATTTTACCATTGCTTCATAAAATAAAACCTTTGAATAATGACGTTTTCGCTATTTATGGTGACATTTCACCTTTGCAGAATAAAATCTTTATCAAAAACTACATTTTCATAATAAAAATACCTTTACAAAATGATATTTTGGCAGTGCATACTGCATTGTTACATTTACATAGCAAGATAAACTTGTATATAATACCGTGTTTGTTCCATATATATATATTGAAATAATACCTTCACATACTGTTATTTTATTTATACATAATGTAAACTTTTCTGGGCATCGTTAAATTTGATTGCAGCAGCCAACTGAGGCGTTCCATACTAATGTGATAAATTTTTCATGTTAAATATATATTCATTATATTTGGCTTTTTTTTTTTTGCTGACAATGGACCAAACGGTTGAGAGTTCAAATGTCTGATTTTACTTTCATTTCTTCAATGCATCGATATAAGTGCAGCAACCTCAAACCATTTAGTGTGTCTTAATATAAGATCAATCGGTCAGGATGTATGGATCTTAATCAAGAAAGAGAGCCAACTTCGTTGATATTATTTTTTCTGCAATTGTTGAACGATTCGTTAGGTGAGTTCGTTTTGGCACTTTTCTATACCTTATTTATCCAATTTGTTATTGTTACCTGCTGTGTTAGCATCTCCAGATCTAGATATATATTTTAAGAATTAAGTTAGTTATATAAAAAATGGGAAAATCACCAATATATTTCCCCTTATATTACAGCAGACTAATGTAGGCTTAAATATTAAATATAGCGGCGAGTAGATAAAAATTAACAATGACTTTAAAAAGTGAAAGATCCATAATTTTGTTTGTGGTATGTTACAAGTTTGCAGTCTTAGGTGTGTGTGTGTGCGGGGGAAGTTCCATGGAGTTGCGTCATTTTTAAAGTAAAAATTTAATGATGGTCACATGATAATTAACTTTGTCCGATGAGAGTTATAGGTGGTGAGACGAAAACTTCCCAAATCTACCATATAGTATACACACTGCTTTATACGGTTTCCGGCTTACACAGTACACAAGAAACCCACACAAATGCCGATAGAGCTGTTTATCAATGTTATAACAGTACCACCTTCATAAATGTTTCGATAGCTCGACAGCTCAAAATAATTATATGTTAGAGTTAAACATCCCCATAAGGTCTCATTTTATAGTAAAGAAAAGACCTTGTTTTCACCGACAGTATTTCAGCCATCTGGGAATTTTGACTAAATGTGACAGATGCAATGCTACCACAATGTGATACTGCGCATGCCACGATGACAAAGCCAATCAGCCTGCGCGTCCAAAAACATATAGTCGTTAAACACTATGTTTTACCAGTAAAACATAGGCTCGATCCTAGGCCTGTCCTATATATATTCTGGCCTTATATTTGGTTGCCCTATCGTACATGCATTTTCTTCAGATACCCCGATTACCTTTCAAGATAATATACTATTATAAATTTTACCTAATTTAGTATTTCGCGGTCGTTATTTGAATCCTTGACACAATATACTACCGTACAGATAATCTATCCACTCGGTTGCAAAAATGGTAAAAGTAATAAATTGCGCACGATGTGTAGTGTAAGGACATCATATACTTGTTTTTCCATCTGTATTGAATCAGACTTCCAAATTACGCTAACGTTGTTTGCAAAATAACATGTAATGATGTTCACTCATTTAAGTTTTAATCTGATAACGTTTAAATGTCTCCAATGTCAGTCAGTGTATCAGGATGCTGGCAGCAGGTTTTAATTCCTTGCAGTTGACGCGGATTATCACAAAAGGCACACAGCATCACACTCACACACATCGATATTGATTGATGCATCTGATTTCTAAGCACTGAATGGAATTTTTATCGATATAGTATAGCAGCTAATTGAAACTTCAGAAACCCACATATAATGTCTAACTTAAATCTTTATTAACGTTCACGCTGCGCTAAAGAAGAAAGGTCAGCATTTCAATTATGGTGCAATACCTTGCTGCATTTAAAGCAGCATATGGCATTTTCTTAAAACTGCTATATTACTTTTGCCAATAAATCATAAAAAAAACAACGCTAGATACATATTGTATTAATTGTTATAAAAACAAGTTTTAACAGTTTGTTTTCATGTAACTTGTACTAACTGTATTACATATGATATTCACCTAAAAAAAACTTCGTTTTAGATCAATGTCGCCATCACACTTACGCAGAAAATACTAAATGCATATTGCATAAATTATTATTCAATTGTTTTACAAATTTATTTTAATGTATCTTGTACCAGAAAATGACAGATACTATTCTTTTTTGTGTCGACTATATATTGGAAAAGTAGATATTTTGTAATTATGAAATATTACGAGCTATGGGATAAATGTATGGAGATTATTTCATGTAGGACTACGTGTACATAACATTGTTTAATTAAATAGGTCCATTATAATAGAAATCGAACAAAAATAAAAACTAACTGCATTATTTATCGTCTCACCCAGTGTTAGTTATCCAGTTACGTTTCATATTATGTAAGATTATATTTATTAAAAACACAAAAGATCTCATTGGAAATCGAACAAAAATAAAACTAACTGCATATGGCGGTGCAAGTAAAGATATAATGTATTAAACATATGAACAGAAAATACTGGAGCCGTATATATCAAATTGCATCAGCTTAACACGCATGCTGGTTTTTCATCATCCAGCTCATTGTCATTGTTTTAAACGCTTTTTACATATTTACATACTTTAAAATCGGACAACATTCATGGGCTGAAACTGTGGTAATCTTTGAGTCACTGATATAGGGCACTGGACTTTGAAGTACTTTAAAATACTGATATTTTGAAGATTCGTTTCTAAAATGTTTTGTACATTTACGACGTGACATTTACATAATGAACCAAGTTGCTTGTCTGGTCTGTAAAGTTATTACGTTTTGAGATTTTGTAAAATTGTCCTGCATGATGAAACGGTAATCAAGTCATAACACAGGTTCCTAGCTTTAAGGTCAAGATCACACTTAAAGGTTGGCCGAGAGTGTAAAGTTTTTGACTTAAACGCTCACTCAGCCCCTCACCGCGTGGGTTCGAGTCCCGCAGGGTCATTCGGATTTTCGTGTGAGGGAGCCTTCCAGCTGGCTTGCGGTAGGTCGGTGGTTCTATCCGGATGCCTCCGTGCTCCGGGGTCTTCCTCCAGCTGTAATTAGCTGGACGTCGCTATATGACAGAAATACTGTCGAAGCAAGTCAAGTCAAATCAAATGGACGATGTTTCAATTTCAATTTACCGAAATTCTTACCAACTGAATTATCGACAATTTGTGATAATTTGTTTTTATTAGTAACAAAAATATGGTTACATGAATCATTTATATGATTTGCCAAGTGCACACTGCAGCGTTCTTAAACGTTACATTTGTCGGACACTTTTTCGTTCATTTTAAAAAAATTAAAGTGGATATCCGCGATCAATAGATTTCTATCACAACTACATATATAAACAATTTAGGCTGTTTTAGGTATGAGCTGATATTTGGAGGTAGAATATTCAGAAACTCATATCTCTTCCTCATCAAAGGAAAAATAAATTAGTTAAGCTATATAGTTCTTTGGATTTAGATGTAAAACAGGTTTGTCAGATATTAGATTTTTTCAGCCACTCGTCAAAATCATTTGTTTTTACACAGTTGTTTGCATGGCATCTTTAGACATCGCTTTTCATCAAAGGTCTGGTGATATCATACAATATTGATCCAATGAGAAAGGAAACTTCATTCTGAGACAAGTTGAAAAATCTGCTCACGGTAGCGCTGCCATGTGTTTTTATCCTAGGAGTCAATGTCCTAAGGAACAGCCATCAGTTTAATTGCACATAATGTCTGTGCAGCGTAACCAACGACAGCAGCGCTTTCTAGGTTAATAACGAATCGAGGAAGCTGATTAAATAATGTGTTCCATCCATGACAAAAATCCATATCACTCACAGTGTGAGTGATATAGGTCTACCGGAACTGCGTTTTTACTTCGAAATAATATATAAATGGATCTGTTTATTTCATTATTTACTGTTGCTTCCATTTGTATTCCTTAATTAGCAAACATTCACATGTCTTAATCGCACGTTAATAGAATTGAATAAGTTACACTATATTGTTTCATTCATCGTCAGAAGTTAGCATAATATTTATGGTGGATAAGTAGCGCTCGTGAAAACATACTGTAAGAAAACATTCAAGTTGAAATGACCAAAGTAAATTGCTGTAAAATACAGCACGTATGTTTTTTTGACAGACGTAGTTTTTTTTTCTTACAAACCTACTGAATTGATGGAACGACTGAAAAGAAAGGTCTTGCCTTTTTCTGTCCATTGATCATCGTCACCTCAAGGTCTAAATATGGCCATTAGAATCAGAAAATGATTGCTAGCCATTACAAGTGCATGGGAATCAAATGTAGGTATTATATGATTTCTTTCACGGATGCCTCCGTACATTCGGGGTCTTCCTCCACCTTTTATTACATGTAGCTGGACGTCGCTATATGAGTAAAATCTGTCGAAGCGACGGTAAACTCAAATACTCTAGTCTAGTCCTTATCAGCTCCTGTGTAAGATCGGTACTATGAAACCCGGAGGGTCTGGAAAATCCTTACCTCAAAAGGGGTCGAACCCGGATCCGAAATCATGTTAGTTACCACTGGACCACGGCTATTTGGTATACCATAGTACGCTTGTATTCTCTCAGATTCAAAGAAAGTGTACGCCCAGGTTTTTGTACATCACACTGCAATATTACTTTCATGTGTTTTATAGAGAAATAATTATACATTGAAATCAAAACCTAATTTTGCAACAGAGTATATTGTATGAAGCTACGAGTTATTGTCGTCTACAATTACGTTCGATTACATCACCCTAGCTTCGCTACATGTTTGCCATAATTTCTGTAAAAGTCTGGATTTAAATATTGCAAGGAATATGTGCCAAGCGACACAGAAAAAAAAGCATTAGCATGCTACAGTCTAAAAGGAATAACCAATATTTGTCACATTAGAGACTGACGCTGGGTATTTCTGTCTGATTTAAAGAAAGACTGCCCTATATATACTCCTAAATTGCTTTCGGAAAAACATAAATATCGGTTTCATTAGAATTAAATCAAATCAAAGAAGTCGATTTTTTCTCTTGGAGAGTGAAAACAAGAAATTGTTTCCAGTCTTTGGAAGCTAGAGGTATATACACTTCACTATTACACGTCTGGAACAGTTCAGAAAGACAATTAATCTTTCTCTCTCTTTCTCTCTCTCTCTCTCTTGCCTTTTTCTGTCCATTGATCACCGTCACCAATTTCGTCGAAGACCCCCGGCTGACTTATTCCTTTTCACTACATGACACCATGCCGTAGGGAAATAGGCAAGCAAACCGTCGCAATACAGTAGTTATTGAATAGTACTTATCGACCAATTAAATTGCGACTTTTAAATGCAACAATCTTCGGTGCGGAGGCTTGAAAGTAATGTAAACAATAAAATAAAGGACTGCGTTCGGCATCTGTATGCTACTACCTTTATAATTGATTTTAAAAACGTGATGCGACCAATGAAATGGCATAATTTGACACACCCTAAACGATCAAATTAAGCCGTAAAATCCCACGGCCTATAGATGATCTATCGATCCGCCGTGGGTGTTCGACGATGCGTCATCAAAAGTTTGTGAACTAGTTGAGAATCACGCTCAGTGTTTATAGAAATGCTCCTAAAACAAGTGATCGATTCGATGGAAACACCCCATACACTGCATTCGATGGGCCTAGTGGAATCCAGCACTTTTATCATGATATACTTATGTACAAAGTGGTTCACAAAAGAGTTATGCATGTACAAACAGTTGTTAAAATTTGCACACATAACTCAAATATGCATAAAATCAAGTAAAAAAGCCAATGTTCTTATAAGCATATACATTGAAATTATGTTGAAAACATCGGCTAATCAAATAAACATATCTTTGTTAACAAATTGTATGAACGAAAACACTGGAAAAAAAATATATACATAATTTTAAGCAGATTTGACTATGACTATTTTAGTTTACCGTCGCTTCGACAGTATTTCGGTCATAAAGCGACGTCCAGCTAATTACAGGTGGAGGAAGACCCCGAATGCACGGAGGCATCCAGATATAACCACCGACCTACCACAAGTCAGTTGGAAGGCTTCTTCTCATGAAAATCCGAATGACCCTACCGGGACTCGAACCCACGCGGTTAGGGGATAAGTGATTGTTAAATTCAGCAACTATACCCTCTCGGTCACGGATTTCATTTCCAATATTTCATAATCAAGGCTGAACAAGATCATCGATATTCCATACATTTCAGAAATGTGTGCATTGAACTACATTACTTTGCATAAAGAGTCGTCTTTGATTCGATCTTAACACTCAGTTCATATCTAGTCGTTGTTCCATTTACTGTAGATGTCACTTACATTTTCTCCTTTGGCTGCCAAACAAAACTGCTGAAGCATTATATTCCTTTCAGCAAATTACATTGCTTGGTATATCAAGGCGGTGCCCTAATTCCTGTAACGCTCATCTCTGTTTCGATGAATTGTAGACAATACACACAAAGGATCATAAGAGAATTCTCCTTTCAAATCGTGATCTATCATAACAGGATATATTGAAAGCGCGAAAAATTGCAACATATATATTTAATTAATACAAAGGTATTCTTACATTTAATTTTCGTTGGAACAAGCTGCTGACTTTTTTGGCTTATAAATGTATTCAGTTTTGGAGGAAAACTTTTTTTTTTCTATACAATTTTGATTATGTGACCTTCTTCATCAAACATTCTTTTAACATAGCTGATATATTTTATTTTGTTATCGTTGCATTTTTTTCTCTAAACTCTTTCAGAACTACAGATAAATCGATCCAATAGATATCCATAAAATACCCCATGATAAGATGAGCTTAGAAAATACTATGTATTGTGCCAGTTTGGTACCAGGGTCATTATCTGGCACTAACAAATCCAGACGATCCTGCCGATTTATAAAGAAATTCCAGACCCTAAAGGTGTGCTTTTCACAATTGCATCATTTAAAAGGAACAGATGGTTGCCAACGGTTTGGGCCGGAAACAAAACAAGATTTATCGGTGTGGAGACTTCCAAGTCCCCCTATCCTTGTAGAGACAGTGTCTCAATTCATCTGCAATAGTGTTATGGTTTTCTTCTTCGCCAGACGAGGATTGCTTCTTCCTTTAGTGCCAATGAGAAAGACTCTGGAATGATATTCAAGGTCCATGATTTGTCATTTAATAGACAATTATCATGCACAACCAACTTTGAAGAAGAGAAGATGTTGTTTACACACGTCGGTCGGTTTGTAGGCACACACGTGTTCGAGTGCTAATATACAATCTAACTAACCCTTCTATCCCATTCAGTATTGCTTATAACTAGTATAATAATCAAATGGTTCTTGCAATCGATAGGTTAAAGAACAGGGTCAAATTGTTATGTTGAATTCTCCCAAAAAAAAAGGAAAAAATCAAGCAGACCTAGTGAGAGATAGTTTTAATAGACGCTTTATCAGTCATTTTATAGAAGGTGCTCATAACTGGTAAAGGACCCCTATTGATCATTGGTGAAAATCTTCAAAGGTCAAGGTCACATGGTCATATGTTGTGGTCGTACAACAATTGTTAAGAATGTCATGTCCGAATGATAATATTAGATTCATTTGCCCTTTAGATTTCAATATTTATAAGTTCATGACTAGCAGAAGACCCCTTTTAGAGTACATGTTGGTTCACACCGTCATATACTGTATAGCGGGTTATTTCTGCGGGGCAAAAATTTCGCGTAAACAGGAGCGTTTTGTATTGGCGATGCTAAATATTGGCGGAAATTTCACTGAGCGCCAAATTTTAACCTCCAGGTAAAAGATGGTCAAAGGTACTAACCCTGTCTGTCTGTACGCTACCTGTATGATAATTGACGATTATCGGATTATATAAATAATGTGAAATCAGAATGAGAGGGCAAGTATAAGTAGGTGTAAATGTTTGTAAAGGTGATAAGGAGTCAATCTTGTACCATGTGGCAACTGGGCCATGGAAGAGAAAGGTAAAACTGTTTACTATCTATCGTATTTATTGTGACCATTGTATTTACGCCATTCACGGTACGCTGTCTTTAAAGGTGTGATAAACTGTTTTATAAAACTGCGAAACCTATTACGACACTAAACAAATACTAGTACTGGTATAGACACTTACTTACCTTATGTAAGCCTTTATAAATTAATTTATAATTGTAAACATTGATCTGCGTAGATCATATATAAAAGCAATACATGCAAAGTGGCTAGTCACGTCTGCAAACAAGCTGAAAGAGAGGCCAGATGTGATTGCAGAGGCGTTCTCGAAGGCTGGTATTTGAACCAAGTGCTGGTATTCATACTAAGCATTAATCACCTGACTGTGTTGTCTGTCTGTATTTTCGTTTGCTACATAATTATATAACTTGTATCAATTACTTTGTGTTATTCAAAATACTTAATGTTGTTCATTTACATAATAAATCGTACCTAATTCACAACATAATTCTTGTTTTTTAAGGGAGTTAATACATACATATTTTAATGAACACAAAATTTAATAAGAGTAATGTCCCTTAGTAAACAATATGGCGGCGACTTATAACTACGGAGGTTTGTATTAGCGGTGTTTATATTTGGCGCATTTTCATTTTCCGCCAATAAAGCCAAAATAAAACCCCCGCAGATAATACCCGCTATACAGTATTTAACCCATACAAGAAGTGTGGTCCGAGTGATAACTGAGGATCTAATTGACTTTAACATGTCGGATTCTAGAAAATATCGAGTCCGATCTGATAGGAAGAAGCTAGGTGGTATTGAGATTGAAAACCTGATTTGTTATCACGACCTTGTCCCACCACATGCAGCTATATTGACTATCGTGGATCACGCATATTACTTTCCTGACTTAACGCCTTCTGATTTCAAAGTGCTACCATTCAATTCAGAGATAATCAGCTGTTATTGGGGTTAGAATATGTGTGTTATTTAATGATAATGACAGTCGAACGTCCTGTAACTCCCAATAAATCTTCGATCTCGTATCCCTTGATGCAACGTTTAATCACAGTGTTCTGAACTTACACCGCAGGCTGTTTCAACCTGAAAAGCAAAAATAATATGAAACTGACATCTGTTACTTATAGAAATCAAAGCGCTGATAGCGTTGAGAGAACATGTTTTTAATATGATGATGTCGCTTTTATTTTGTTAATCAAAGTAAATTTAATCAACGATGATATTTTTTACAAGCCAAAACAAAACAAACAAAAATGCTATAAACCAACTTTAAGATTGCGTAAACACGTTCGTTAAAGGCCTATTATGCCTCCAAAAGCAGTGTTTATTCTTCGGACGAAAAAGCAAAGTGTTTGCTACAAATTTGTAATGAGATGCAATCTGTACATACTTGTTGACGACAATGCATAAATAAGAAAGAATCTTTTACTTGAGATCTTTTCAATTGTTTACAAAAATAACAAATTTGCATATTCCGCATATATTCGTCAATTTTTCATAGACACTTTGTATGCCTCCTTTAACGAATCACGGGCGCATAAATTAATGATGTAGCAGATAAATCAATTGTGATTCGATGACAGTTTTTCAAATTCAAATTATTTGCGATTACAGACTGTCTTCGGGAAAACTCATCAGTGCAAAATGTAAACAATGAGATTATTTTGACATCCATTCAAAATACTAAATTGCGTTATTTGATCAACGTTTTCAATGCGTGTAACCCTTTTTTTACATCAGACATTTGAACATTATGTACCATTTGTATTAGCCTACGATATGTCAATGTTATTTTATTTTTTCTTTTATTTTTGAAATATAATGGGCCTTTCATTACTCGTGCCTTTGAGCCAATATCCATATTCTATCTTCGAAAACCAAAGCCATGCGTGCTTGTTTGGAATTCAACAATGCCATCGAAAGTGCCAGGTACACTGATCAATATCTTGGCAACTCTGCGATAAAGCATAGAACAAAATGTTATGATCTGAGTATAAAGACTTGCACACGTCTTTGTTGATGAAAGCAGTTATGAAATGTGTCGATACATTACGGATAAAATATTGATATCACTCTCTTCCTTTGTGAAATGCGATTTGATTGATGACAAAATTATATTGTGGTTTTAACAGCTTTTTCTAATCCTTCATGACGTGGTCTGAAGTGGAACAGTACTTTGCGCCTTAGATGGTTATGAAAACTTTATACTCTAACCGGAATTCGAACAAACAGTCTTCAAATCCGCAGTCGTTCAGGCACCAATGAAGTAAAACATGATCTAAAAAATTGTTGTTTTTCAGTTTTATAAGGTTGATGAAAATAAAACAGATCTGTAAGATTAACTTGGTGCATCGTATAAGTGATCAAAATGTTGCTGTTATTGTTGTTGTTAAGGGCGGGGTTTCATTTTTCGTCGACTCAATTCATCGTTAAGGTCATTATCATGATGTAGAACATTCAATTTGCACATTTGATTTTTAATTCTGTAAAACTTTTACTGATATTTCGAATGACATAAATCAATGAAATCGCAAATGAATAAGATAAGCAGATGCGGCATAACATGAATGCATTTTCTCATTAATTTCTCTTGTTGCAGAACATTTTGTATGGCTAAAGAATGCTACAATGTATGGAAAACTTCATCAAATTGTTTAGAAAGTGTTTATCTTTGTAAATATGTGAATACTATGTACCAGTGCCTTGAATAGAATATCATTCCACGTGAGTGGTGTACTTTATAATTGTAACTACCTTGGCGCCATATAAGTTCATGTATATGTCATATAGCTGAGAATTTATTGGCAATCTTTTTTGCGTAGTGTACTCTTTACTGAAATATTAATATCTTTGTTTATATGAAAATGGTGATCAATTACTTTTTCTTCTAGAAATTCTTGATATACACTTCAAGACTAATATGATTTATTACAGTAATCCCAAATATGTTCGAGTGTTTATTACGAAATATTATTGCGGAATTGTCAAGTTACAAGGGATATAAATTCTTATATCGGTAAGCCATTAACTTCCGACGTATAGAAGACAAATAGAAGCTATAAAAATATTTCAAAAACATAAAATACAAAAAGAAACTGGAAAACTTGATGTAAGTAGACTACGCTTTAGAGATAAGTATAGAGCATAACATTTATATCACAATTCAATGATTAACTTCATGTCTTGATGTATAATTCCTTATTTTGTCAAGAGATAATGGTTAGTTCACTAATGTTTCAACTGTAGAGACAAGCTTGGTAATAGCAATTTATAGTTATTCTAAAGGACATATTCGTATAAAGGAAAACCGGTATCATTTATTATAAATAAAAAAAGCTGCTATACAGGGTAAAGAAGTGTTAGTCACGAAGAATGAGGTATGGCGAGACAAGAATTTGCTCAGTATCCTTGTAAGGGAAAACAAGAAGAACTGTGATACAGAGTATCACAGCGGACACAGAAACAAAGTCGACCAACATGTAGATATATTTATGTATATTTCCAAATTTTCTTTTGCACAGCTTTCGAATGCTCTGGATGTCACACAAACTGTTCATAGTCTTTGTCCTTCTACCAGTCTTACCCATGCGATCAAGACCATGCTCTGTAAAAGATCAATGCTTTGAACAGGTTCTCTTCATGTTCTTTTATTTTTGTAATTAAATATGATCATTCTTTTGAACAAAATCGATTAAAACTAGAACTATCACTGAAGGTGATTCATACCCCCACCCCCATCTTTGACACAGGATGTATTCACATGACACATAAAACGAATGTTCACACATAGGATTTGGACTTATAAGCATACCAAAAAAAAAATATTATCACTAAAGGTGATCAATACCCACACCGGAAGTCTGTCATGTGTAGGAATACAGTTTCAAAAGTTTGCGTGAGTGAAAGACTACATGTATGTAAGGTTTAAAGTTAGTGTGAACAATGGTTCAAAAGTTTTGGACAATGCTAAAAAGTTTTGACAGACAGACAGATAGACAGAGAGACACACATACAGACACACAGAAGAAAACAATTTGCCCCCAAGATCTGTAGCTGAGGAGAATAAAAATGCAGTCTAATTATGGTTCACATCCATATTTATTGTTTGCAAAAACCTGTCTTTAAGAATTTACATTGTGGTCTTCTTATGCACTGCACTTCCTCTCATCAAGATCAATCTACATATGAAGTTTCATCAACCTAGCTACTTTAGTATTGGAGTTATGGTCCGGAAAAATCAAAAGATTAAAAATGACAAAGGGCAATAACTCCTTTCAAAATACATGCAGAGTTATGGTTCTTAGGCACTGCACTTCCTCTCATGAAGGTCTATCTACATATGGGGTCTATCTACATATGAAGTTTGATCAACATAAGTACAGTAGTTTTGGAGAAATGCTCCGGACAAAATCAAAAGACAAAAATTAACAAAGGGGAATAACTCCTTTAAAAAACATGTAGAGTTATGGTTCTTATGCACTGCACTTCCTCTCATCAAGATCAATCTACATATGAAGTTTCATCAACCTAGCTACTTTAGTATTGGAGTTATGGTCCGGACAAAATCAAAAGATTAAAAATGACAAAGGGCAATAACTCCTTTCAAAACACATGCAGAGTTATGGTTCTTGTGCACTGCACTTCCTCTCATCAAGATCAATCTACATATGAAGTTTCATCAACCTAGCTACTTTAGTATTGGAGTTATGGTCCGGACAAAATCAAAAGATTAAAAATGACAAAGGGCAATAACTCCTTTCAAAATACATGCAGAGTTATGGTTCTTATGCACTGCACTTCCTCTCATCAAGGTCTATCTACCTATGAAGTTTCATCAACATAGGTACATTAGTTTTGGAGAAATGCTCCGGACAAATATTTGTAGACCAACCGCCGGACCGACGGACCGACCGACCGACCGACAGGGTGACTCCTATATACCCCCCCAAATTTCATTTGTGGGGGTATAATTACCACAACCCGAAAAAAACAGGTGCAACAAAAAGTAATCTTCAAATGAAATATACATATATAAAACAAAATGACTGGATTAGATATAAGAAATTAAGAAATAAAGTCAATAATAAAAAAACAAGCCAAAGAAAATTTCTTCACAAGTTTTGAATCTAACCTCATGGAACTTAAAACAAATGATATAAAAAGCTTTTGGAAAATTATAAGACACTTTGTGAAAGAAAATTACAAACATATGAAGTATTCATTTTTTAACTAAAAAAATTTCTAAATTAAATTTTAAAACCAAAAAAAATTGAAGATATTATAAAGACTTTGAATATTAACAAAGCATCCGGACCAGATTATATTAGCCATAGAATGTTAAAAGAATGTGTATATACTATATCTAAATCTATGTTTATTTTATTTCGTAGATCTCTTGATGAGGGTATATTTCCTGACAAATGGAAGGCTGCACAGGTCACACCACTATTTAAAAAAGGTGACAAATAATCTCCTTCAAACTATAAACCGGTCTCATTACTTAGTTGTTGTGGTAAATTATTTGAGAGAATAGTTTTTAAATACCTACATAACATACATACTACATAATGTCTCATTTACATATGAGGGATCAGAATTGGAAATAGTTAAAAAATTTGTTTATCTCGGATTAGTTTTTACCTCAGGTGGATCTTTTCAAGAAGCACAAAATACATTAGCTGGACAATCAATGAAAGCTATCTTTAAACTCAATAAATACTTAAATAAATTTACAAACATTACCATTAAACATAGATTAGAATTATTTGATACTTTAGTCTCCCCTATCTTAAATTATGGTAGTGAAACTTGGGGCTTTCAATCAGGTGGTGCATTAGAAAGAGTTCATTTACAATTTTGTAAACAATTATTAGGAGTTAAAAAAAAGCACCCAAAATGATTTCATTTATGGTGAACTAGGTAGGACACCTTTAAAAAACATATGGTTATATAACATTATTAAATTTTGGACTAAGATCTTAGAGGCTGATTCTTAAAGATAGTTTATAATGCTCTTTATCGTGACTTGGAGAATAAACCGAACTGTAAAAACTGGTGTTCATTACTAAGAAACTTGCTTTTTGCCTTAGGTTTTGGTGAAACATGGTTTTCACAATCAGTAGGCAACAAAAATATTTTTCTATCTTTGGCAAAACAAAGAATTTTTGATCAATTTCTTCAAGACTGGAACGGCCGTTTACAAAATTCAAGTAGAGCATTGTTTTATAGAAATATTGTTAATTTCCAATTTCAACCATATTTAAATATTATTCTATGTAACAAAAACAGAATTAACTTAACACGTTTAAGAGTATCCTACCACAGGCTACACATTGAAACTGGTAGATGGAAGAAACCTATTGCTACTCCTTTAGATGAACGTAAATGCAGCTCTTGTAACACATTAGAGGATGAATTTCATTTTGTGCTAGAATGTAAATTGTATGAAAACTTCAGGAAAGAATTTATATCACCTTCTTATTATTTAAATCCAAATATGTTCAAATTTACAGAGTTAATGAACAGTACCAACAGTTACACTGTAAGAAAATTAGGTTTGTATATTTCAAAAGCTTTTGAACTAAGGAATAATCTGTTATACAGTGAATAGACCAAATATTATCTTACTTATTTATTATATTTTTAAAGTCATTTTTAATATTTTTGTTCATGTATTTTGTATGGACATGTGATGACTATTGAATATGGTAAGAACTGATATAATGTTTGTATTTATACTATGTATATATAGTATGTTATATAAATACTGAAGGTCTGAGTTAGACCAAAATTTACCTTGACATTTTGGATCCTTCACATCTTCTTCTTTCTTTTCTCTCTATCCAAATCAACTCCATGGTTATTTCAATCTGTATAACGATTTTCGTGATGACAACACCAAAACATTATGTATTTAGCGGGATTGACCAATGCACGATTTCTAAAATGGTTGAAAAATATTAAAATATCAAATTAACATTGATCTGGTCTTATTTATGTAGTTTTCCATGTGCTTCCGGTCCGCATTATTTTTACACAACCGTAAGAAATCATATAACGTAAGAATTATCTTTTTCTCACTTCCATTCATAGTTGCACACCTTTTCTGCTTCATATTAAATCACACGATCGGTCTTCTTATTCCTTACCCGGTTTCTCTTATTTTTCGTTTCGATAAGGGAAGCTGGTTTAATATATTCATGTTTAAACAGTGTTATGGTTATAATACTGATTTTTCGTATTGCTATATATAGTATTACTTTGTTTTATATTCCGGCACTTTCCCTTATATTTCGTTTCGATAAGGGAATCCGGTCCGGTCCAGGATTAATTCATTTAATTAATTCTTTAATCAATCAAGTATGTTGTGTTATGTTATGTGATCTATATACGTTTGTATCGATTTGTACATGTATTGTGTTGCATTTGATATGAAAGTCTATATTTATGTTTTTGTACTATGTTTATGTTCTACATGCGTTTATATACATTTGTACATTACCGTCATGTTCATATTATGTAATTTTATGTTTGCCGCATGGGTCGAACGACCTTCTGGCTCTTTGAAATAAAACTATCAAACTATCAAACATAACTACCTACTGGATAATGATCTCATTTACAAATATCAGTCTGGATTTTTGCCAAATCACTCAACTGTGTACCAGTTAATTGACATTTATCATCATATTTGACAGGGTTTGGCATAAGGGTCTTATTTTTAAACTTAAACAAAATTGTGTAGATGATAAATTGTTAAATTGGATGTCAGATTATCTTAACAACTCAGCCACTTACCGCTGTGGGTTCGAATCCCGGTAGGGACTTCGGATTTTTCATGTGAGGAAGCCTTCCAGCTGGCTTGCGGTAGGTCAGTGGTTCTACCCGGGTACCTCTGTGTAGTCGGGGTCTTCCTCCACCTGTAATTAGCTGGACGTCGCTATATGATTGAAATACTCTCGCAGCGACGCTAAACCCCAATACAACAACAATATCTTAACAACAGACAACAAAAAACGGTAATTAATTCCTATGAATCTGAACTTAAGTTAATCTCTGCTGGTGTTCCTCAGGGATCAGTACTTGGACCTGTTTTATTTTTAATCTATATTAATGATATTTCTGAATCCTTACTTAGTTTATGCAGGTTATATGCTGATGATAGTTCTCTGTTTTGTTCTTCTTCTTCAATTCAAGATTTAGAAGGTATGTTTAATCATGATTTAAGTGTTATATCTCTATGGGCAGATCAATGGCTAGTAGATTTCAATCCCAATAAAACAGAAGCTATTCTTTTCAGTTTGAAAAGAGATCAGTTACATCTAAACTTATGTTTAATAACACTGAAATACTTTTTGTTGAAAACCATTAACATCTAGGTGTTACGTTAAGTTCTAACTGCCAATGGAACACTCATTTAGAAAACATTCTGTCATCTGCATCAAAAGTAATTAACATAATGAAAAAATTGAAATTTACACTTTCTAGAAATGCTTTAAATCGAATTTATCTTTCATATGTAAGGCCAAATTTAGAGTATGCCTCAATTGTCTGGGATGGGTTAAGTTTGTATAATGTAGAATCTCTTGACAAGCTTCAACATGAAGCTGCAAGAATAGTTACTGGTTTAACGCGATCAGTCTCTTTAGATAAAATATGCAAAGAATATCTGTGGAAACCTTTAGCAAAAAAGAAGAGAAAATCAAAAATTATTTTTTATGTACAAAGTAACTAATAATCTTACCCCCCTCTTATATTAATGATTTGGTACCTTCTTATGTTGGTGAGATATCTGATTATGACTTACGGGACAACGAAAATATTTCATTGATTAATACAAGAACTTCACTTTTTCAAAAATCATGTATACCATCATCTATTATGTTATGGAATTCATTGGATACAAATACCAGAACACTGCCTTCACTTTGTAGTTCTAAAATTGCTATTAAAAGAGATTCAATTTCTATTAAATTACCAGAGTATTATCTTACAGGAAATAGATATGAAAGTGTTTTACATGCTAGAATAAGAAATAATTGTAGTAATCTTAATGAAGATTTATTTAACAACCACTTGAGAGACAATCCCTTTTGTTCTTGCAATGATGGAATTGAAAATGCAAATCACTACTTTTTTACATGTGAAAAGTATCAAGAATATCACCATGAACTATTTAATCAAACTAGAGATTTCCATCCTATAAACATTCATAAACTACTCTTTGGTGACAATAATCTTACTGATGATCAAAACAAAATTATTTTTAAAGCTGTTCATAAGTTCATAAGTAAATCAAAAATATTTTGACACGTTTATTTGTTAAATTTCAGCCATCCTATTGTTTTTAGCTCACCTGAGCACAACGTGCTCAAGGTGAGCTTTTCTGATCGCCTTTTGTCCGGCGTCCGTCGTGCGTGCGTGCGTGCGTCCGGCGTCAACAATTGCTTCAAACAACATCTCCTCCTAAACGGCTTGGCCAATTTGAAAACTATTTTGCAGGAATGTTCCTTGGATGAAGCTCTACTAAAGTTGTATAAATGGTTCTGGTCCATTGCATAATTAGGTCACAGGAGCTAAAAATAGATTTTAAAAATGCAAACTTTGAAAATCTTCTCCTGCAAAACTGCAAGGCCTAGAGCTTAGATATTTGGTATGCAGCATCATCTTATGGGCCACTACCAAGATTGTACAAATCATAGCCCTATGATGATAAATGACCCCGCACCAGGGGTCACTTGTTTTACATAGAGTAATATAGGAAAATCTTAAAAAGTCTTCTTCTATGAATCCATAAAGCCTAGAGCTAAGATATTTGGTATGTAGCATCATCTTATGGGCCACTACCAAGATTGTACAAATCATAGCCCTATGGTGATAAATGACCCCGCACCAGGGGTCACTTGTTTTACATAGAGTTATATAGGAAAATCTAAAAAAGTCTTCTTCTATGAATCCATAAGGCCTAGAGCTTAGATATTTGGTATGTAGCATCATCTTATGGGCCACTACCAAGATTGTACAAATCATAGCCCTATGGTGATAAATGACCCCGCACCAGGGGTCACTTGTTTTACATAGAGTTATATAGGAAAATCTTAAAAAATCTTCTTCTATGAATCCATAAGGCCTAGAGGTTAGATATTTGGTATGAATTATCATCTTATGGGCCACTACCAAGATTTTCAAAGTCTTGGCCCCACGGTGATAAATGACCCTGCGCCCAAGTCTTCTCTGAAACCATATGGCCCATTGCTTAGATATTTGGTGTGTAGTATTGTCAGGGGTAAAGTGTTTTAGATTAAGTTATATCAGAATCCTTGTCTGTTTAAAAACCTTGACATCAGTTGAAGCAATGGTACTCAGGTGAGCGATTCAGGGCCATCTTGTTTTATGTTTAATTATTTATGCCCGCGGCTCTCTCTCTCTCTCTCTCTCTCTCTCTTGTTCCATATTCTCAATATTCACTCTTCATTTCCTTTCTTTCTTTGTTTCCTTCCATCTCAATTTATTTTTGTTTACTCTCTACTTTCTAGTTTTATTTCCTTTCCAATCATACTTTGTTAAAAAATAACCAAGCAACTTATATAAAATGTCTTATAATATTGTAATGTTGTATGCCATTACCATTTATGTACAAAATATGTTATTCATGTTATAAGGGGAGGGCATTATCTAAGTTGGTAGAACTTGTACCCCAACCCTTTTTCTGTATATATAAAAGAAATAAAATAATATTAAAATAAAATAAATGACATATATGCTAGACATGTTCAAACATATCGCAGACATACCGATTAACAGAAAACGTCAAGATTCAGTTTCTCTGCAGAAATTCCCTCTGCTGTTAACAAAGTGGGTCGAAAATGACTGATAAAGTATTGCATTATATCAATAAACAGCATGCAAGCTGTATTCAATGGCAACATCATTGTCACGACAGATAATCTACAAGATTCACTTACTTTATTATTTGAATGAAATTTCATCAGAGTTTACAATTTCTTTTATAAATTATGTTCATTAACTTTCTGAATGTCTCTTAAGTGCACAACGAATTTTGATTGTTGCAAAATAATAATGATTAACTAAGATTCATTTCGGCAAATATACAAACATCTCGTAATATACATTTCGATATTACGGGACACCCATTTATTTGCTTATAAGTTTCAGTCTTAAAATACATACATTCCATGCGTTGTCAATGTCACTCGGTGTGCTAAAACATTTAATTTTTCTAAAGAGTTTATAGAAGTAAGTTACTTCTGTTTAATTAAATGCAAATGCATCCGTGTGAACGAAACCTCCATTCGTATCTGTAGGTCAGTCGAAAGAAATCTTTAAGTTGAGTGTTCCATCTTGATTTAACAAAAAGTCCATTTTGAGTAAATGTTTGGGAATGTAATTTACGAAATTGCAATTAATGTCTTACGCAGAGATGTAATACGATTTGAAATAATGAATGGCGCTGTCCAGACAGCTCAGGTCTCCGGGAGTGTATCACGGGTTTTATAGCGGCTGTTGAGGTTCATTGTTTGAAATATCATATTATACACCTTAAGGATTTACATTTTCAAAGAACTTTTTTTTTTCGGGTTGTGGTATTTTTTATCGATTTTACTCAAAATAATGAACATATTTAATGACTAAAACAATAAAAGAGAACCAAAATTAGCCATGTTTTTTTTTAACTACATGTAATTCAAATTGAAGCGTGTAATTGCTAACGATTTTCGGCACGCGCTGATTTATTACTGTCCTCGAGTTGATTGACATGCATAAATAAATGAGAATGTTTGGATTATTCTTATATAATATTGTGTAATTTCTGACATTAGTAGTTATAATATCCGACATGTTCGTTACCAACAATTTTAAGATATTAAAAGCGGACAACTACCTTTTGTATCACAAATTTGTAAACGTGGCTGTCTTATTTATGAGACCAGTTTTCTGTCATGATGTTATACACAATTAATGTTGAGTTACGTGCATTGACTGTAAATAAAACAACTTTCGCTGCAATGTTCCGCTGCCTGTCATTTCGATTTTCCCTTTCACAATGATGTCTGGCATGCAACTCCAAACAATGTTAAATTTAGTCACGTCAAATGACGGTAATTGTTAACGGCGTTGAAGTACTATTTCTCTTTGTTAAAAGTTATTTCATCGCCCTTTATGAACCGTTGTGAAAGATCTTTTTATTTTTTGCGCAATATTCATTATATATGGCCACCTTGCCTCCAAAACAAGCATTCAACTTCAGTGATTGAAACAAAAATAAATAAAAAATATGTTTTTATATTCATTCCATTTAATATTTTAAGAAATAATGCATCTCTCTCTCGCTCTCTCTCGTTAAAAAATTTCAACAGTAAACAAAAAATATGTTTAGTCTCTTTGATATTGCCAATATTTTCTATCAAAGCATATAAAAAGCGCCAGATTCACCAGTGAAAAGGTTTCCTAAAACCCAAAGCTTCTCATCGAGATAAAATCGAAAATGTAATTGGAGGCTTGGCGGCTGATGATCCCTGTATTTTTAAGGGTATGCTTGTGTTCATTTCAACATATGCTTGTTCAGTATATTTGAATATCTCAGCACTATTCATCTGGAAGCTAATTCTAATTAGACTCAACTTAATTCATATACCTATAATCGGTTCGAAGTGAAACATACAGAAAGCCATTGCAAATGCTTTGGTGATATTGCAAACTTATGTCCTAACCACCTATTCCTAGATATCAATTTCAGGAAGCTTCAAAGCTTGACGCTTTTACATTTAATTCATAAAAAATATATGAATGTTTTAAAGATAGTTATTAAAATTCTGGGAGCGAATAACGGGTTTAATAGTGCAGATAAATCCGACATGAGAAGAAAATTACAGCATTTTTTTATTCAGATAGCACATTTATGTGATAAACAAGATTTAAATATCACATTTACAAATCAGACTGAATATCATTGTCCAAAATAATGAGTCCTTCCTCAGAGTCTTCATAATGATCAATAACTACTGTTCCAATCGTAACTTTTATTAATGTATTCATAAAGCACTCAAGATTCGAATCATTTGAACCCCCTTTTTTATTAAACAGTTATTTCAGTGTCTATATCTCTCCTATCAAATATCCCATCTTCTATTTTCCTTTCAAGACTTGATATGCCGTCACAGTCACTGATTTCATCAAACGCACTCTTAGAGGAAGAAAAATCTCTAACTGATTCTTCAATAAATGCTTTGTTCATCTCACAAGACTATGATGTTTGCACAGGTGTCTTTAATATGACCATCGAGGAAAGTATCTTCCCCTGTTATTGTAGCATTATTTGCAACATCTCCGCAAGTTCTTGTTGGTGATATATTCATTGGGGCCTCCGTGGCCGAGAGGGTAAAGTCGGTGACTTTAACACTCACTCAGCCCCTCACCGCGTGGGTTCGTATCCCGGCAGAAGAAGAAGCCTTCCAGCTGGCTTGCGGTAGGTCGGTGGTTATATCCGGATGCTTCCGTGCATTCGGGGTCTTCATCCACCTGTAATAAGCTGGACGTCGCTTTATGACTGAAATACTGTCGAAGCGACGATAAACTCAAATAGTCAAGTCATATATTCATTGGACAACCATCCTTGGGCGAAATTGATTTCAAACCCATGACCACTTTCACGTACCGCTTCATCAATTTAATTTTCCCTCTTTTGTTTCTCACGTTATTTTCTAAATCTCCCAAAACGTTTTTTAATACACTTTGTTCTCTGTCATCTCACACTTTTCAACAAGATTATTCAAAATTGTGTCATTTGGTCTTAGTTTTCTTAGCTTAGCTTTCATTATTTCGAATATGCTTTTACTGTTCGCCGTAGTTGTTAATTCAGCTTTTATATCCTTTTTCTTCTTAAGCACTAAGGAAAATAAGTTATTTTCGCTGGCCCATGATCGTACAACCTTCATTACTTTTGTTTTTCCATTCGGTTTCCTCCCAATACAGCATGAGAATTCAAACATGTCATAGGTGTTGCCATCATGTTTGTTTTGTTTCGTGAGGTACTATGATGTCATCACACGTTGCCTTATTAGCTCACCTGAGTACGTGCTCAAGGTGAGCTTTTGTGATCGCCCTTTGTCAGTCGCACGTCGTGCGACGTGCGTCGTAAACAATTTGGCTTGTTAACACTCTAGAGTCAATATTTTTAGGTCAGCACGTGCGTCGTCAACAATTTGGCTTGTTAACACTCTAGAGTCCATATTTTTAGGCCAATCTTCACGAAACTTGGTCAGAATGTTTGTCTTTATAAAATCTTGGACAAGTCCGAATTTGGGTCATTTGGAGTCAAAAAGAAGGTCATGAGGTCAAATCTTAGAAAAACCTTGTTAACACTCTAGATGCCACATTTTTGGCCATATCTTAATGAAACTTGGTCGGAATGTTTGTTTCCATAAAATCTTGGACAAGCTCGAAAGTGGGTCATGTTGGGTCAAAAAGTAGGCCAACAGGAAAAATCCAACATATGTTGCTTATTTATAATCAGGTGAACGATACAGGGCCATCATGGCCCTCTTGTTCGATATTCCGACCGTTGTCAGACTTCCGTTAAACTCTATTGTGTTGGTAGACATGATTATATAAGTAAAGTATATATTATATAAGTAAATGATAAAATGATTCAGATAGATCTACGTCTTTGCACTACATATACCAAGTAAGTTATGTTCGACTTTCCATCTGCTCGGTATAAATATACATATTGGAGCGTGTAGATAATTAGGCACGAGTCCGTTACTTGATTGATAACAACTAACAACTACAAATTCATTGAGTTGCCCTGATCACTTCCGGAACTATATTAACTAGTGCCACGTGACAATCAACTGCACGTGCAAAAGTCCTAATATGGACACAACACACTAAAACTTGGAAGATTAGCAAGTAATCGATGTAATTATGAGTACTGGTTTGTACATTTATTGTATTTTTTCAATGGATTCTTGTGTCAGGAATTCCAGATACAAAAATGTTCAAAATTCATTACACTCAGGTAAGGAACTGAAACTCTTATCACTATTTTTAATGCCTTGCTCGTGTATGTTCAATTTTCGTTATCAATTTCAAAAGAATTTCATTAACGGTTATATCCATCAAAGCTACCGTAAATCAATCCAGATCGACATGTCTGATATTTTTTCAATAAATCATTTGTCATATGAAGTAAAATTAAATGAAAAAAAAAATGAAGGACTTATGTTGAATTATCTGTATGCTCTACTGTACATAAGTCATTTTGCTAGTGGTGCCTGGTGCTAAAGTAAGCTAACTGTCAGGGAATGTCAATCTTGTCCAACGAAAATGTAAATCATCCATACAGTTTGAAAGAGGAAATAATGCCTTTCGGAATAAAATAAGAATTATTGAATAAAGTTCTTCTAAAAATACGATGACGTGCGTGACAGGATTATATAGTTTTATGTTTAAGGCATATAATTCTATGTAATTTCACTACTGGGAGAAAATCTTTTACTGGGTTTACTGGATTTAAATATAACTAAACTAACATGTATATACTGTCGAGCAATTTGACAGGACTTTGTGTTTTTGACAATTTTATTACAGACAGTACTAAAGAGAATGCTAAATTCAAGACTTACTCTCAATGCTGCATTTTACGTTCCACTTTACTATAGAAAGGGTTAGGGTTAGAAATTGTAGAAGCGGGTCGATTAATACAAGATGAGCAAATAAGAACATTTCATACAGATTATTTCCTTTGTTTTCGAAAAGTACTCCACTGTATGTAGAATGTTTATTATCTGAATGATCGTTCTCAACGGTTTACGAGCGTAATTCTGCACCACTGTAATGAAAATAAAAAGACATAAATTGCACATTTATATCATTGTGCAGGAAATTTGGAATTGTCTAATTGTTTCTCTATTCGCATGCCAAACAAAGAATGTTTTGTGTAACTTATTTATAAAGTTTAAGTTTTTAAGTACCTTCGTCGTCTGTTTAAAACTGTAAAATACTCACTTTGTCTCTGACAGAGAAATAGAGAGGCATATGCATGTAAATTTGTGGCAGAATATTTGCTGTTAACTATTTTTCGTTTCCGTAAAATTTTGTTGAAATATAATGCGCGGGTACATTTATTTCGTTGAATCATTTTCTAGAACAATTGTCGGTCTACTAAATAACCAATTTTGGGTTTTTCGCAAATATAAAAAAAACAAGAAGAGAATTGATGTCTTTTAATGAAATATTTGACGATGCATTTACACTGCATCAGAGGTCATTGTGTAAAATAAATGTTTTTATTCTACTTGTTAAATGGCTGCATTGACATAATTATAAACAAGATATATTTCGTTAATACGAATTTCTTTCACTGGCCCCAGAATTGCACGAGTTTCGCCATTTGGGACCGAATTACATCTGAATTACACATATCTGAAGAATTGAGTCATTTATTTTTACCAACCATGTACGAACCTACACATATATACTTGAGTATCAAGCATATATTATGTCACGGTCGTGGATTAGGCTTATTGCATTTCAGTTAAGGGCGGTCACTCTAACCACTCTAAGAACACTCTGTCTGAAATATAACCGGTATTCAAAACACAAATGTTACATGATACCACGTGGTCTTCGAAAGACGTGAAATACATTTCACAAACTAAACGGAGTTTCGCTATTCTATAAATCTTTTACAGTTTTCAAAAAATGAAGACAATCCACGAGAACACGGTTGGCGCATAAACACAATGTCTGTGATTAATACTATCTCTTTGTAAATTCAGTTGATTTCATTAAAAGTACAATTCTTGCTTCTGTTGCACTCTTGGGACCATACTGACTTAAAATACTTTAAGAGACAAATGATAGAACTCGATATTGATTAAAATTAGATTTGACATCTTGATAAATGAAAATCCCAGATGCAGTCTTAAACATCATATCAGTAAAAATAACTTTTGTGGTTTCAAGTGTTAAATTCGTGACTCTGAAATGTCAGTTCACTTCAGTATTATCTTTAATATTAAATTAATGTCATACAAGAATTTTTATTTTACCAACGTAGCGCCTAAGTGCTTTTAGTTCATCGTGAAAATTCTGTTTCTCACTGATTTCAAGACCGAGTTAAAAGCGTAATAGAGAGGACATTTTTTCACTCATGGCTTCATACACATGGACATTTTTCGTTAAAAATATAAATGCTATTGTTGTGCTGTAGGTAACCATCGCTGCGACAGGAGTTCAACCATATAGCGACGTTCAGTTAATGAATAGATTCATGGCATTTTGAATTTGCATGATTAACTTTCGAAACCAGCAATGATATAACAGTAGTCCACATGGCAATGTTTTTTGATAAGGTCTATTGTAACCAGATTAAAAGGTCCCCACTCTGATCTTTCCATTACAGACAGAGCAAAACCTCGAGTGCACAGAATTTCCCAATCTATAAATAGAGACTGTGACGTCACGAACTACCACTAGTCATTCAGACCGGTGTTGATACATTTCAGAAGCACCCGGTCCTGGTCAGAACTATCGGTATACCGCAAGCCAGCTTTCTAACGTGACATTGAAGGAACCTGAACTCATGGGTCATAAGCGACTTTAACCCCTCGGTTTAGAAAGCACTTGAAACAAAGAAAATGTTAGAACGATGTTGATAAAAATATGATATTTTAAATATGCATGTATGCACTCACGTGAGCGAGTGTAAGTAAATATCACCACTAGTTCATTTTGTTCTAAATTAAACACTAGGTAGTACTTTAAATGAAGCTCCAAATAAATTTTAAATTTTGAATAAATTACATCGACTGACCTTCAACATATCACTGATAATAAATGATAATGTATACAAATGACATCAATGATAAAGTGATAATATTCAAAGCAAATGCCATTAACTAAATGGATGAGATATAGGACCTAAATCTCATTAATTAAGGGAAAGCTATGTATGATCCGAAACCCTTTCAGATAAGGAGCAATATTAACTACTTTATACTGTAACAGGTTCGATACATTATCTGGATTGATATGCTTTTCAGATGTGAATACACTGCAGTGAAGCTAGGAATTAGTGTTTGAATTTGAACATTTTCCGACTGAGTTGTGAATGTTCATGTATGCAATTATATTGGTTAAGAGCGAAACGTGAATATCGATATTATTAAACCGTATAACTTGATTCAATAATAACAGTTCAGTATTATCTATAATAAAACATGGTGTAAAATTAATCAGAACAATAATTTATTAACCAGAAGATACTTTGAATATGTATGTTTTATGTTATTTTTGCTCTATGAAACTTAAATGTTGTCATACATTTCAGTGCTATCAGCTTCAATAATCAAATCATATCCTAAATATGTTGCTTCAATATAAAATGAACAGGTACTAATTAAAAGTATCCTTTAGTTTATAAAAAAATTTGCTTGTCACGATTATTTTCCTAGATTTTTTATAAGACATAATGGCATCAAATATAAAACAACGAATACTGTATTATGGGTGATTTCGATAATGTTGTTTATTATTCGTAATGTACGGTCTATCTACCTTTGGATAAAAAATTATATAGGGAAAGATCCGAGATTGCCAACTTATAATAGAAAGGTGGATGGGGTGCATATTCTTTTTATTACTGGCCATCTTAGAAATTGTTTAGATGTAGAAATTATTGTATGCATTTTTTTTTTTGCTAGCATATAAAATCATAGAATGGTACACTTTTGGAATTTAAAGTAATTTGTGTAATGTTCTAACGTGAACGAGTCGAAACAGAACTTCATTTTTGCGTGTTGTAATTTGTATATAAAATATAGGAAATGATGTTAAGGCTATGAATCGTGGACAAAATATACATACTACTTTTTCATTTATACTTCAAATGCAATTTTTTAAAAGATTAATATTAGGTACATGTCAATTCAAGCATTAGGAAGCTGACGTTGTGCGTAAAATACCCTTGTAAACTTAACTATTTTAAGAATAATGTTTATTATACATCGTAAAATGTAATAATCAATACTCATTTTGTATTTAAAATGACTTATGATATTAATAGCCATTTATATTAATTAAAACAATCTTTATTTAAAAGTTAAATCAATCAACAGGAGATATGAAAAACGTTACCTGAGTATCGGAACATTCAGTGCTTACGTACATTAAGAGCACCATCCGTGACTTATTATTATCACAGTACAGTATTTCCAAATTATAATTATTAGTTTGAGTTTGATTATCATGTTACCCCATCATGATCACGGATGACCAAATTTTGACAATTAATTGTCACGGCCCCATTTACCTTTTTATCGGAAGTTATCAGCACAGTGTAGTTATTAAACAATCAAACAGCAGTCGCGTACTTAATTATGTAAATGCTCCAAAATGAATTTTCTGTTGGAAGATCGATCATAACTTGCTTGGTATATGGAGTGTAAAGAGGAATATTTCATAATTTATTTTTATGGTATCATCATGTCTACCATCACTGTAGTATTCCACAGACATTCGATAACGGTCGGAATATCAAATAAGGCACTTTGTGATGACGTCATAGAGTACCTGACCAAACATGACAAACAAGACGAATACGTCTATGAGATGCTCAATTCCCATACGGTCTTGGGAGGAAGCTAAGTGAAAAAGTAATGAAGGTTGTGCGATCATGAGCCAGTGAGAAAGACAAGTTTACTTATGTTGTGAAGAAGCCTGAAGATATGAAACCCAAATTGGCAGCTATGACGAAAAACAAGGGCAAGCGACATATCTAAAGACTAAGCTAAGAAATCTGAGACATAATGTCACTGTTCTAAATGATAATGTTAAAAAAGTTGAACCACAAGAGAAAAAAATATATTCAAAGGACGTATTGTTAAAGATATTGAATGATTTAAGAAACAAAAGAGGAAATATGGAACTGATGAAGCGGTACATAAAATACGCCATAGTTTTCAGAACCCTCTCTTTAAGGAATGGGTGTCTAATGGATATTTGACCAAACAACTAGCAGAGATGGTGCGAATGATACAACCGTAACAGGGAATTATACATTCATCGGTTGTTATATAACATCGAAGATGCTGGTGAGATGAACAAAGCTTTTATTGAAGAATCGGTTAGAGACTTTGTTGATCTGGATCAATGTAGGAGAGTCTTCCTCTGAGGGCGCGTTTGATAAAATCAGTGACTGTGACAGTATAGCATGTCTTGTAAGGGACATTGAAGATGAGTTTATGGATATGACTGAAATAGACATTGAAAATATCCAGGAATTTTTAAAAACAAAACCTTTAAATTTTAAAAGTTACATAAGAAATTATGTATAATGATGATGACGATGATTCTGATAAAGGTCTCAGTTCTTTGGGCAGTGATGTGAAGTCTGAATTGTAAATGTACTGAAATCTTTAATAAACCTATATGTGCTATTCCTATAAAAAAAACGAAAGTTATAGATAATTTCGTTATATCTGCATAAACAATCATTTTCTTCCCCCCTCTTTTTACTTACCAGTGTTATCTGTTTGTTTGGCCTATCGTCCACCGACAGTGTGTTACAGTCATTTGGAGACTGAAGTCTACATTTTCCTCTCTTCCTATTTATTTACCATTGACATCTGCAGAATTATTAAGGTATACCCCCTTATACCCATATCCTATATCTTGCCACTAGACGGAAATATTTCTATGAAACTTTGTCACTTTGAAGACATCCAAAAATAATAATGTTTCATATTATCTCTATTTAAATTAATATTGAAGTCTACGGGAAATATACAGTTTCTGTGAATATGAAAAATTGAATTTGATTTCCGAGGAAAACTCACGTTAGAAAGATGCATTATGATTCTGATTAAATTTTAATGAACACATCTAAACTTTACCGTAGGAAAATGGAGAAAATCACTTTTTTTGTAGTTTTCAGGGGAGATAACTCATGACAACACAATTATAAAGGGGAGGTAATAAAAGGATTTCTGTCACATGTCATTAACATGTCAATTTGCCTTTATAATTTCCATGGTTTGACATTCTAAAAGCTTATATTGTGAAATTATATACATTGTTTTGATGGTTATTATGGGGCATATATCTTAACCGGACGTGAATTACAGGGCATAAACTTTAAATGTATCTGAAAAGTTCTCAGTAGAACCAGTCACTTTGTGATACATAAACGACCAGAATCTAACATGAGTTATTCCGTGGTTGTGATACCGCCGAGACTGTATGGGAAAAATAAAAATACCAGACCTAGATATTAATGTACATGTACTTCCACCATTGTTCATCACTTATTGACAAAGGCTTCTCAGATCATAAGCTTCGTAACCACGGTAACGATGGGTTAATTAATCATACACGAGCGCACGAGCGCACATATTAGACAGGGGTGCATTATGTGTATATATTAGAACTGTCAGAAACAGTCAAGTTGAAAAATTGGAAACGACAAAATAGAATTAAATAATATGCGATTATAAGTAAATAATCCCCAAAGCGTATTTCAAATCTTATGAAAGACGTGCCAAGCGTTAATGATTTATTGGAAATGTGAATAAGATAGTTTGTCTTTATGTATACGACTGATTTCAAGGATGCTGGTTGTTGAATTCTAATAGAAATGGAACTATTTCAACATAATCGCTTTTGATGTATAAAAAAAGTAGTATACAAGACAGCTAAAGTACTGCCTCACTGCAGTATCATGCCTAGACAAGTGACATGATACCACATCCAGTCACATTATTCTGACACTGCGTCAACCAGTCATGGAACTACTTCGCTGTGCGCCAAGCAAGGAATCCATACCAGTGTTATTTTTAGGCTTACCGGATATCGAACCCCGACCCCGAATCCTGGGCGGACGCTCTAAACACTCGACCACTGGGCCGGTAAAATATTTGTCATGTAGTACAATGTACTGTTTAGCTCACCTGAGCACGAAGTGCTCAAGGTCAGCTTTTGTGATCACCCTTCGTCCGTCGTCGTCCGTCGTCAACAGTTTACTTTAAGTCTCTGAAACCGCTAGGCAGAATTTGATTAAGTTTGGCAGGGATGTTCCTTGGGTGAACTTTCACAAAAGTTGTTAAAATAAACTTGATCGATGTGGAACTCTGGTTGCCACGGCAACAGAAAGAAAAAAAATATGAAAACTTTAAAAATCATCTCCTTCAAAACTATTGGCCAGATTTCAAAATAATTTGGTACAGATGTTCCTTGGGTAGCTCTCTACAAAGATTGCTAAAATTATTCCGATCTGTAAAAATAACATGGCTGACAGGGGCGGGGCTAATTTACCTTATATGTATTATTGAAATCTTAAAACGACACCTCCTCTGAAATCACTGGACAGAATATGATTAAAATTTGGCAGGGATGATCCTTGGGTGAAGCTTCACCAAAGTTGATGAAATTATTTTGATTTATATAAAAACATGGCCGCCATGGGTGGTGCTAATTTGCCTGATATGTGTATAGTTAAATCTATAAATGACATCTCCTCTGAAACCGCTAAACAGAATTTGATTTAAGTTGGCAGATATGATCCTTGGGTGAAGCTTCATAAAATTGCTAAAATGATTCAAAACCGTAATAAAACATGGCCGCCATGGGCGGGGATAATTTGCCTTATATGTGTACATAGTGAAATCTCTTAATGACATCTCTGAAACCGTTGGACAGAAAATGATTAAATTTTGCAGGGATGATCCTTGGGTGAAGCTTCACAAAGTTGCTAAAATTATTCCGATCCATAAAAATATGGCTGCAAGGGTCAGGACTTATTTGCCTTATACATGTATGTATATATTAAAAACTTAAAATGACCTCTCCCCTGAAACTGTTAGACAGAATTTGATAGAACTTTGCAGGGATCATGTCTTTCAAAATTACTAGTCAGAATAAAATGTTTTAATACAGACTGATGTTACTTGGGTAACCCTATACTCAGGTAAAAGATCTAGTGCCATCATGGCCCTCTTATTGAAATATGAGAAACGGTATAGAACAGACAAATAGATAATTGTACATTTCTACAACACATCATAAACTTTATACAACACCCATGCACTGACATAAGACCGTGTATGTTGTCTTTAAATTGTTCATAAAATTAAACGTAATTATAGAAGCAGTGATAATTGCAGTCTTTATACACGGCTAACTTCTGAAATAATGGACAGCCTTACATTTGAGACAAAAATATTTGTCTAATTACAGCACTTTTCAAACAGGAAACCACCTTCATTGTTGTTACTGGTTTATTCTGTTTAAATATTCTATCACACATGTTAAATTTCTCCCCTGAATATCAATATAGTGTTATGTTATGTTTATGATACCTACGTTTGTATATGTTTTCATTTTAACATGTTAGATATTATTCACGTCAGTCTTTTTATATGACAAGAGATCTTGTCAGCTCATCACGTGCAGAGTGCTTTGGGCTGGTTGGCTCCAGTATAAGTATATTACACTGGATGTAGTATATTGACATTTGTCTACTGCGTGATTTGACAGTAAAGCAGCACTATATTTCTCATGTAAAACGTCCCCAAAATGATTAAAATACTGTTGGTGGTACCTTAAACTCGAGCATCAAATAAGGGTTAATGTCATAAAAATGATAAATATTTTATTACCGCGTCATTTAAGTTCATAACAGTAATATATATTACGCGTATATCAAATAGATAGGACATTGTTGTTCGTGCTCAGTATCTCACATATACCTTACCGAACCTAATATGATGGTATATCGTATACATGTATATTATGTGCTTTATTTTTCTATTGTTTAGGAAATATAAAACCAAACCGTGAAGTTTATCTTTGAAATGGTATATTGGTATAGCATGTGTCAAAAGAAAAAAAATATTTTAGGTATGTGTTGTCTACTCACTAAGACAAGAGTACAGACATAGATCTTTCGACTTTTGGGTTGCCAACAAAGGGACTTAAATTCCAATATTCATCCCATATTACTATAGACCATTTCACAAGAGAATCGACAATACCCGGTATATTTCGCTGATTTGAATCGACCAATTAGTGACTGGGGATAATCACAATACTAAAGTCGTAAAAATGGTACTGTTATAGCTCCCTTACTTTGCGCTCAGCATATAAGGGTAGTTGCAGGACTGATTGGCCCGGTGTAAGGATAATGTGACTGGGTGTGGTATCAAACCACATGTGTACGGCGTTATACTGCAGTATGGGAGCACTATACCTGTCTCAAGTAGACATCGTCTCCAAATGACTGAAATATTGTCGGTGGGACGTTAAACCCAAAAAAACAATATTATTTCTTCGCAATGTTTAAGAGTATTAATGAGAAATTGCAATCATATGTGTCAATATCTATGTTTATATAAGAATCCCAATCTGTAAGAGCCATTTCATTAATAAATGTATCATAGTAACCTTGTTCATACCTCCTTATAAATCGCTAAAAACATGGCAGTTCAGGTTTAGTAAAGTTACAAATACAGTGGTAGCGTAAGATTTGATTTAAGGTTTATGCCTGTAATTCACTTCCGGTAAAGTTGACAAACATCGCTAAGTCATGGGCAACATAACCTCTACCAAGATAACCAAGGTACCCTAATGAAACATAAGGGAACCTTGGTTATCTCCATGCAAGGCCATAAGGTCCGAAATATAAAAGACCATTACAGGGGCTATGCCTTAAGAAGAGTTCGATAACCCCAGATTTAACGACACGATTGGGATTTGAAACAAATATAAGATCGATTAGACTTTCAGAGTGTTAGGTGAAATGTTTTGGATCAGATGTTACCTACTGAAAGCAAATCTGGCGCTTTAGTAAATCAATTTTTACGACATATCTGTTCACTTATTATATCAATGTTAAAGTCGCCAAAAATAGTTATTTGCTTTATCGTCAAAAGCTAAACAGAATGAGTGTTCAATCGGTTCTATGTATGACTATTAAGAATTCGGTGGCCTGTAAAATGTCCCTATCAAAAAAAAAGCTTATTGCTGTTGAGAGTAAGTTCAATCCAAAACCATTTGAGGCATGTTAATTCTAAGTCATGCCTTAAAGATTATCTTTAACGTTAATCACTACACCACCATGATTGTCATCAGGTCTGTCAAGTCGTTCTGGTTTAGGATAAGGTTGCAAAAGAATGTCATCTGAACTGATGGAACTACTGAACCATGTTCCTAAGAAAGCAATTGTATCGAAATCTCGCAGTTCAGCGTATAAAAGGCTATTTAGTTTTGAATATTCTAAATATTTAAGTGAACAATAGGCAAAAAAATGATCTTAGTCGTTAGTTTATTGTGAACATAGTGTCAATAATGTCTTATTTGCACAATGAAATATTAGGAAAGGTGATAAATTTCATTGCATGACACAAATACAACTCTTTTTGTAAAAAAAAAAAAAAACATGGGAATTTTACATCTGTGAATTTTAACCTAATTTGTAATTACAAGAGTGGTGGAAAGTATTCCTACTATTTAAGATTTCAAGTTTTACTTGTGGCCAAATCAAGACCTACTGCCGCGAGCTGGAATCGAACGCAAGACCTACGAATGAATGTCACATTAAATTCAGATTTCTGGAGTATGAATTCCTATGGGATGGATGTCACCACCTTAACAAATGTTGGTCATTAATGAGCCAAATTATGCTGCTGCGAGCTGGAATCGAATTTGTGTCCTTCGGTTTGTAAATCAGATACTCTACCGCGTAGCCAAAATAAGTGCAAGCATTTTATTTCTTCAATTATATACTTTTGGTTAATTCGAGCGTGGTCTAAGATTGTTGTTTGTGCTTGAGTCGCTACGACAGTGTTTCAAATATATATCGTCGTCCAGCTAGTCACGGGAAAACCCAATTTCATAATTCTGATGCACAACTGTGTTTTATTTCTGCATACATATACAAATGTAGCAGTGAGTATTCGCAAGAACCTGTCTGTTTGGGCAAGCGCCTTATCAATCCTACTCGGCTTTGCTCACAAATTAGACTAAGAAAATTAAGTGAGAAATTCCAAAGAACTTCAATTCGAGGATGTTTCTCCGTCAAAATCAGTGAAAAGGCTGGAATTTAAATAGTAACAAAATAGAAAATAAATGACATTGCCTAAAAGCCATGGCGACAGAGGCCTTTTGGAAAGTGACAATACTCTAATAAGTAAGAAATGAAAGCTTTGCCACCGAACGGGAAAAAATGAACGGGAAAATAAATCTACGTTGAAGTTGCTTTTCCTTTAACAAACCATGCATATTTCAACAAAGAATGTATGTTTTACTGACAAATTATGGAAATTAAAGCATAGCACTTTCGAAGAAAGAAGTAACCTTTTCTTCAACTAGTTGATTTGTCTGCTCATTTCAATAACACTGTTAACCACGTGTCAGCATCTAAGATATGTTTTTAGTTTTGTTTTGTTTTGTTTTCAAGGAAGTAAATTGCTTTTGTAACACCATTTTTAGCATCACGTAAGCGGCCAATATCACATCAACATCGAATAATGATAGCAGAAAGCATTCTTAAAACTAACGTAGGCTCTCTGTCATTCAATGACCTTAAGCTTGCCACGCAAATTTTAAACCAGCAAAATCAGTAATTCGTCTCTGTCTCGCAAACAGCAGATTTTAATATTGCAATGGGCAAGTTGTGATGTATTTTACAATATGCCATTTTAGAAATAGACTTCCATGGTATTTAAAGTATTCACTTATACCATTAGTGATCCCAAACGAAACATTCGAGAGAGCTTTAAGCAAAATTATTGTAAACGTTTCCTTATTTATAGGAATTATTCATTTTTCAGGGGTCTCAGTGGCCGAGAGGGTAAAGTCGCTGACTTTAACACTCACTCAGCAGCTCACCGCGTGGGTTCGAATCCCGGCAGGGTCATTCGGATTTTCATGTGTGGAAGCCTTCCAGCTGGCATGCGATAGGTCGGTGGTTCTACCCGGATGCCTCCGTGCATTCGGGGTCTTCCTCCACCTGTAATTTGCTGGACGCAGCTATATGACTGAAATACTGTCGAAGCGACGGTAAACTCAAATAGTCAAGTCAAGTCATTTTTTATTGTTCTCAATGATTCGCATACAAATACCATCGCCATCTTCGAAACACAGCCAAGGACATCCTGGCGGTTTTCATATACTGTTTCTTTCGTTGCATTTCTTCCGCATTTCCTTTTAGAAATTAGGTAAATGTATTCTTATGCAGATGTCTCATGTTTTATTCTCAATTCTTACGATAATTTAAGCCAAATCAGTGTTATTTCTTAATGAACAAACGTTTTATGTTTGATATGGATGACTTTCGGGAAAATTTATGTTGAAATAGATCTATTACTTCGATTAGGATCTGCATTCTAATTTATTTATATCCCCAGTCCACGAGTCAAACACATGTCGGGTTTAATTAGACTGGAAAAAAGATATCTCTTTCGTTTATCATCATTATTATCATTATCAAATTTATAGTTTTTTTAATGAGGAAAACTAGCTACGTTGTGGCGTGCTTATAATTACCTGTGATTAAATTTAATTTATAGCAATATGCACTTTTGTTTGGTCGGAAAAAAATGCATGTATCTAAAGCTTATTTCTTTTAGAAAATTACAAATGCATGTTGCGGTTCCTTTTAAGCCTGGACCTTGGTATTATTCAAATGATAGTCGAATAAGCAATATACATGTTTCTTTAACTCTCAAAATCGTTAACAAGGTCGTTGTACTTAATTACTTCTTTAAAATGGCGTATAAATCAAACAAATTATTTTTGATGCAATTTAATAATTCCGTTATGAAAATGTCAGATTATTCTTATAGAAAGTACACAGAACACTACATATTCCTAAAGGAAATTTTGTACTAAAAAGACTTGAGTTGCCTCAATGAGCTAAGGAAAATAAATCAAACCTAAATTTTCTGTCTGAAAACCCTTTAATCTGTCGGAATTATTTGATATAGTTCTTCAAAAAAATCACAAATTGGATCCGTTATTCTTAAGGGAACATTTGCCATAATCTAAGCCCCATTATCTATTGTCTAAGAATCATAATGGTGCTTAAAATCGAAACAAAAGGAAGTATTAAGGTAATTTTCAATTAAAAAATCCTACTATGAACTAATTCTTGACAGTTTCCACTAAAAAAGACTTAAACACCTGCACTTAACAGTGGATTAGATTTTGTAAAAGCTACTGTGAGGAAATTTAACATCTGCCAGATATTTAATTGATTTAGGAAGCAACAGACCAAATTAGTATAAGGTTTCTGAGAAGTCAGTAGTATTATATTTCAAAAACAGGGAGTTTCTAGAGGCGTAGATCTCTCTCTTTCTCTCTCTCTACTTCTCCCTTCTCTCTTGACATTCCTTTTTAATATGTATCTATCTTTATTATTTAAAGCCAACCATGATAAGGGGCATCCGGGTCCGAGAGGGTAAAGTTACTGACTAACACTCACTCAGGCCCCCACCTTGTGAGTGCGATTCCCGGCAGGGTTTTTCGGAATTTCATGTTAGGAAACCTCCCAGCTAGCTTGCGGTAGGTCGGTGGTTCTACCCAGATGTCTCCGTGTATTCGGGGTCTTCCTCCACCTGTAATTAGCTAGACGTCGCTATATGACTGAAATATTGTCGCATCGACTGTAAACTCAAAAACTCAGTCAATCAATCAGACCTTGATAAAGTTCGTGTTTAGTGAAATAAAGTTTTTACTTTCATCATAATAATGATATACATGTACATATTAAATGGGAATTTCAGGCACTTTAACAGCAATTATTTTAATTGTATGCTACCTTAATTGCAGAAACACATCTGTGACCAAATAACATCAATAGCGTTTGTATTCCTAAGCATACTTTCTGGATATATTTTGAGACACAGGAGGACAGGCAGCTTTGACATTGATCATTATTAACCGTATACGTGAACTTCCCGGTGTCTTTCATTAATTATTCTCACGAGATCGGTACATTAGATATTATATGGCAATGGTGTCACGATAAAAAGACATCTCCTAGAAACTTATTTGACGATCTTAATAAGTTTACGCCCGGTGGGTGTGAGGAGATAATAAAAGAAAGAAGTACAGCGTAGTTCTGTTACCAGTATATACCACTGATAGCAACCACAAATGAAATGTCATAGTGCCGCTGACCGTTCAATTTTTTCCTTATTTAGGACTCTTGAGGAGGAGTAAATACGTGAGGTGATTCACGAATTTTGAAACACTTTGTAGCTTTGTTTCTCGCGAACACATGAAGCACAAGTTGATTTTGCTATTTGGGGTATCTTAAAACGACGTTTACAAAAACGTAAAATATACACTTTGGCAGGTCTTAAACGAGCATTAAAGGATGAATGGAAAAAATTAGATGCAACAGTTATAAATAAAACCTTGCAGTCATGGCCAAAGCGATGTAGACTCATTTACAACATGCATGGATCACATATTGAGCATTTGTTACAGTAAAATGCATATCAGTTTAAAATTATACGCTGTTACAAAGTGTTTCAAAATTCGTGAATCACCTCTTGTAATAGTTTCCTATCCTTATTTGAATAATTACATATGAAAAATGTCTACTGAAATAGGAGCAATGACTTGAGCGTATTTAAGGGAACGATGTTCTTTTCTTTTATATGGTTTGAGCAGCAATGTAGTTGCGTACCATGTACTATTAGCACTGACAGTAACGTATAGAGTTCGTGTTTATGGTGTCATAATAAAGCACAATCAAAGATGAGGCAATAAACCCGTTATCATTAAAAAATACTCGGTTATCAGAAAATAACAAATTGGTCACGGTCGATCATGGTTGATTATTGTTTACCGTCTACATTAAGACATTTCATCAAAGATGGACATTCAATGTCAAGGAATCCTCTCCTCTCTTACTTATATAGCAACGCGATGATTGTCTTGTTGTAGCGTGACCAAAATCTTATGAACATGCAAGAAATCCTGATTCAAATTAAACAAGAAATGTCTTTAAAAAAAGACATTCGGTGTACGAAAACAATTAAAGAAAATAAAAGTGTTACAATATATTAATATAATAATTCTGGCAAGTTTTAAATGATCTGTGGTTTTAAAATAATGCTATAAAACATATTTGTCGCTAAATTTATGAGATGTAATATACTTGGAAGTGAAAAAAAAAAAGAAAGTAGGGACAAAAATGTAGTAAGTTCATTCAGTAGGATTCGATCTTGGAGACCCTATCTCAGTCAACTGCGCAAACAGGAAGTGATGCTATTGTAGCGTGTCCGAGCAGTCTGAAAAACTATAGATTTTCCTTGTGACTCTCCTGGTCGTATGATTAGATAAATTTAAGCTATGAAATATATACAAAGCTTATTTATTAATGATTGTAACAATGATTGATAGTCTCAGTTAATCAACGTTTAATTAATTTGAGAATGAAAGATACAAAAACAAACTGAATTTAACTCCTTTTCTTAATACTGAACACAAACTTATCCCAATAGCCTAAACGAAATTTAACAGTCAACCCTATCTTTTTTTCTATATTTTTGACTCAGCTTCAAAAGATCTCTTTAAACCCTTAATCCTAACAAGTTACACCACACCAGATAGCTAAAGTGCAGTAGTAACCTTGCCTTATATACGTAATGTATTTCACAACTGCTGCCGACCTGTAGGTTCTTACATCTCTCCAGGTAGCGTAAAAACGAAATGAAGTGTTTTGAATACATTCAGAAGCGAAATAATCTTTATTATCTTATTGTATGTGGAAGGATTATATATTTCCACTAGGATAGGAATAAATTAAAGGGAGATGATTTAAGAAGATATAAATATTTGATTATTACCACATTGTAGACAAAACTAAATTAACAAGACTTAATCATATATCATATAAAAAGATACACAATTATTCAGCGCAGATTGAGCCAAAAAGTTAAAAATATAGAAGCCTATAGAAGGAGAAATACCTTGAGTGTATTCGATTTTTAGACAAATATGTTCTTCAACTGCAATTACTGTCATTTGTAAATTAAAAAAAAACAACGCTAAAATATGCCGTGTCCAACCAATAATATTAATAAACATGAATATAGATAGGACTTTGTTTCAGATGAGTTCTATTTTCTGGATTCCGTGTGACAACATTCCTTATGTTTGTTAACCTCCCTTTTAGCGTCAGAAAGCCAAAATCTTGCGAGTTATTGATGCAGGACTATAGTTTGATGTACTTTATACAACACATCTGCAAAGCCAAAAAGTACTTTTCTCATCTGGCATATTTTCAGTGATCAATGAAATAAATAAAAAAGCTGTGCAAATAACATTCCCTCGTACGTTATTTCTGACACGAAAATTTGATTTTTTTACATGCTTCAATGATTAAATATAAAACCAATCAGATGCGTCTCTAGTCAGCCTCACTTCTTTTTATAGACATGCACAATTGTGTTTTTCATAAAAACAAAAAAAAACAAAAAACGATGTCAGCCATGTAAGACAATGTCTTATGACTTAGTTTACCATACAATGGAAAATTATATATATATATATATATATATATATATATATATATTAAGTAAAATTAAAAAAAGAAAACACAATTTATTCTTAGGTACGTCAGAACTGAGAACTCGAAATATTATTTGCCCATTGTAGATCGAAAACTGCTAAAATTTTACTTGTCCGACATATAACCTTATCGGACATAAACAAGCCTTTATAAATCCTTTCACTACGTGTATGATTATAATAACGCATATTAGTAGTTTAGTAGATTATTTCTTTTTTTTTGCTTTTGCTGAAGTGGGACATAAGTGTTCTCATGATCATGCTTGTTTCTAGAGACCTCTCTCTCTCTCTCTCTCTCTCTCTCCAGCACGTTTGCATGAAGTATTTTCATTTATTAGGCCCTTTATGTATATGAATGGGGTAAGTGTTCTAATTATTTTAAATTTTATCCAACGGTGACATATGTAAAATAAAAGTGTCTAATGCGTTTCCCTGCTATGTAGTATTTGCGATGTAGATTGATATGACGAGTGTGGAAATAATTACATTCATAAAGCAATAAGTGATATAAAGCAAATCGATATTACTGCGCGTGCGTACGAGTATATCACACTCTTTTATTAACAAGAGATGTTAAAAAAGATGAAACATAATTCTCTTTCGTCGCCGTGATTTGCGGACCCATCTTGGGTTCATTTATTAATTTGTAAAAGTCTACTTCCGTGAGGGATTTTCATACCTTAATGGATATACCATAAGAATTTTGATAAATGTTTTGCTATCAAATTACCTATTTTTATTATTTGTACTTCTATTATTATAATTGGTTGGAAACGAGAGTTGGTTCTATGAAAGAAATTATTAAGTACGTCTACTTTTTCTTCCTCATTGCTTGTTAATGAATTAGTCGTAGTATTTAAGAGCGGTGGAATAGAGTTATATGGATTACCAAAAGTAAGTGCTTTCCACCAATTTTGAAGGGGAAATGTTCACATTTGAGTTTGCTTTGCTGCACATTTTAGTAACATAATAATCTTTTGTTTTCCTTATGAGTGTTATTGTTTCATTTCTAATTTTCTTTTGCCAGTAGTACGTTGAATTAGTGTATTTAGCCTCTTTATATAATTGCTTATGTTTCCGTATATTTGATGTCATTAGGTCGAATGTTAACAGTTTCATTAGGTATATGTTTCTTCTCCCCGGCCGCGACATACCAAAGTCGTAGAAAAAGGGAACTGTTAAAGGTCCCTTGCTTGGCGCTATGCATATAAGGGTAGTTGCAGGACTGGTTGGTCCGGTGTCAGGATAATATGACTGGGTGTGGTATCATGCCACATGTGTACGGCGTGATACTGCAGTATCGCAGCACTATATCTGTCTCAAGTAGACATCGTCTCCAAATGACTGAACTATTGTCGGTGAGACGTTAAACCCAACAAACACCAAACAATATATGTTTCTTCGCACTGTTTAAGAGTTTTAATGAGAAATTGCAATCATATGTGTCAATATCTATGTTTATATAAGAATCCCAATCTGTAAGAGCTATTTCATGACTAAATGCATAGTTACCTTGTTCATACCCCCCATATTTTTCGCTAAAAGCATGGCATTTTAGGTTAATTAAAGTTACAAATACAGTGGTAGCGAAAGATTTGATTTAAGAAGTGTAAGAACACAAGATTTAATAATGCGATTGGCAGTTGAAACAAATATAAGATCGATTAGACTTTCAGAGTGTTAGGTGAAATGTTTTGGATCAGATGTAACCAAATGAAAGCAAATCTGGCGCTTTAGTAAATCAGTTTTACGACATGTCTGTTCACTTATTACATCAAGGTTAAAGGCGCCAAAAACAGTTATTTGCCTTGTCGTCAAAAGCTAAATAGAATGAGTTTTCAATCAATTCTATGTATGAATAATAAGAATTCGGTGGCCTGTAAAATGTCAAAAAAAGCTTATTGCTGTTGAGAGTAAGTTCAATCCAAAATCCTTCGAGGGATGTTAATTCTTAATCATGCCTGCGTTTGAAACAAAGATTATCTTTAACGTTAATCACTACACCACCATGATTGTCATCAGGTCTGTCAAGTCGTTCTTGTTAAGGATAAGATTGCAAAAGAATGTCATCTGAACTGATGGAACTCGTTAGCCATGTTTCTAAGAAAGCATTTGTATCGAAGTCTCGCAGTTCAGTGTAAAAAGGCTAATTTGTTCTGGATACTATGAATATTTAAGTGAACAACAGACAAAACAAATTTGATCTTAGTCGTTAGTTTATTGTGAACATAGTGTCTAATAATGTTTTATTTGCACATTGAAATATTAGGAAAGGTGACCAATTTTATTGCATGATACAAATACAACTCTTTTTGTAAAAACAATCATGGGAATTTTACATCTGTGAATTTAAACTTAAAAAGATTTTTTTGGTACGATGTTTAGTGATACGGGTCCCTGGATATCGCAGAGGGAAGATGTTATGAAGAATATATTGTTCTCACGAGCAATGCAGAATTATGTGTGTACTTGATTTACCTCATACCTGTTTATATGGCTAATATCCCACTCAAAATACTACACGAGTCTACACGCAAATATCACACTACACATTTCTAAAAGTAGTAGTTATTTTCATGACTATCCGTTGTCTCATAAGTGCACATTATGGGAGACTTCAAAGAAAAACAGCCGCGGTCATGCATGCAATACATGTACCTAAACATCCATCATCGTTACAAATGCCATAAGACATTCAAGTATCAGTTCATGTCATACACTCTATACTTACCTAATTTGTAATACAAGAGTGGTAGAAAGTATTCCTACTATTTAAGATTTCAAGTTTTACTTGTGGCCAAATCAAGACCTACTGCCGCGAGCTGGAATCGAACACAGGGCCTACGAATGAAAATCACATTAAATTCAGATTTCTGGAGTATGAATTTCTATGGGGAGGATGTCATCACCTTAACAAATGTTGGTCATTAACGAGACAAATTATGCTGCTGCGAGCTGGAATCAAACTTTGGTCCGTCGGTATGTAAGTCAGATACTCTACCGCGTAGCCAAAAAAATGTGCAAGCATTTTTTTTCATTAACAACATTCTTTTGGTGTTATTCGAGCGTGGTCTAAGATTGTTGTTTGTGCTTGAGTTAACCGTCGCTACGACAGTGTTTCTAACATATATCGTCGTTCAAATACTTACGGGTAAACCCACTTTCATAATTCTGATGTACAACTGTGTTTTATTTCTGCATACATATAGCACTGAGTATTCGCAAGAATCTGTCTGTTTGGGCAAGCGCCTTATCAATCATACTCGGCTTTGCTCACTATTTAGACTAAGAAAATTAAGTGAGAAATTCCAAAGAACTTCAGTTCGAAGATGTTTCTCCGACAAAATCAGTGAAAAGGCTGGAATTTAAATAGTAACAAATAGAAAAATAACCGACAATGCCTAAAAGCCATGGCAACAGAGACTTTTTGGAAAGTGACAATACTCCGATAAGTAAGAAATGAAAGCCTTGCCGCCGCACGAGAAAAAATGAACGAGATAATAAACCTACGTTGAAGTTGCTTTTCCTTTAACAAACCATGCATATTTCAACAAAGAATATAACTATGTTTTACTGACAATTTAAGGAAAATAAAACATTGCACTTCTGAAGAAAGAAGTAATCTTTTCTTGAAAAAGTTGATTTGTCTGTTCATTTCAACAACACTGTTAACCACATGTCAGCATCTAAGATATGGTTTGAGTTTTGTTTTGTTTACAAGGAAGTAAATTGCTTTTGTAACACCATTTGTAGCATCACGTCAGCGGCCAATATCACATCAACATCGAATAATGATAGCAGAAAGCATTCTTAAAACTAACGTAGGCTCTCTGTCATTCAATGACCTGAAGCTTGCCACGCAAATTTTAAACCAACAAACTCAGTAATTCGTCTCTGTCTCGCAAACAGCAGATTTTAGTATTGCAATGGGCAAGTTGTGATGTGTTTTTGTCATACAAATTAAGATACATGTTTCAATAGTTTACAATATGCCATTTTACAAATAGCATTCCATAGTACTAAAAGTATTCACTTATACCATTATTGATCCCAAACGATGACAAAACACGCGAGAGCGTATACCAACCACGAGCGCTTCAAGCAAAATTATTGTAAAAGCTTCCTTATTTATAGGTAGTAACTATAATTTTGCACCAATTCCTCATTTTTCCGGGGCCTCCGTGGCCGAGAGGGTAAAGTCGCTGGCTTAAACACTCACTCAGCCGCTCACCGTGTTGGTTCGAATCATGGCAGGGTCATTCGGATTTTCATGTGAGGAAGCCTTCCAGCTGGCGTGTGGTAGGTCGGTGGTTCTACCCGGATGTTTCCGTGCATTCGGGGTCTTCCTCCACCTGTAATTAGCTGGACCTCGCTATATGACTAGTATACTGTCGAAGCGACGGTAAAGTCATTTTTCCATTGTTCCGTATGTTTCGCATACAAATACCATCACCATCTTACCAACACAGCCAAGGACATCCTGGCGGCTTTCATATACGGGGTCTTCCTCCACCTGTAATTTGCTGGACGCAGCTATATGACTGAAATACTGTCGAAGCGACGGTAAACTCAAATAGTCAAGTCAAGTCATTTTTTATTGTTCTCAATGATTCGCATACAAATACCATCGCCATCTTCGAAACACAGCCAAGGACATCCTGGCGGATTTCATATACTGTTTCTTTCGTTGCATTTCTTCTGCATTTCGTTTTAGAAATTAGATAAATGAATTGTTATGCAGATGTCGCATGTTTTATTCTCAATTCTTCACGGTAATTTAAGCCAAATCAGTGTTATTTCTTACATGAACAAACTTTTT
>CM037778.1:17492124-17542124 GCA_021229015.1 Solen grandis | reverse complement strand
ACCAGGCCAACCAGTCCTGCAACTACCCTTATATGCTGAGCGTCAAGCAAGGGAGCTATTACAGTACCATTTTTCACGACTTTGGTTTGTCGCGGCCGGGTATCCAACCCACGACCTCCCGCACCCTAGGCAACTACCCTTATATGCTGAGCGTCAAGAAAGGGAGCTATTACAGTACCATTTTTCACGACTTTGGTTTGTCGCTAGGCAACTACCCTTATATGCTGAGCGTCAAGAAAGGGAGCTATTACAGTACCATTTTTCACGACTTTGGTTTGTCGCGGCCGGATATCCAACCCACGACCTCCCGCACCCTAGGCAGACGCTCTAACCACTCGGCTACCGGGGACGGTCTCCGTGTGTGTGTGTGTGTGTGTGTGAGAGAGAGAGAGAGAGAGAGAGAGAGAATATTTACGCATGAGAGAGGGACAAAAAAGAAATTACTAATTATATAGGAGATAATTAATTTATTCATTAAATGAATAGATGAAAACGAATTTACTCATTTGAAGAGAGAGAGAGAGAGAGAGAGAGAGAGAGAGAGAGAGAGAGGGGGGGGAGATTTACTCATAATAAAAGATAGAGAACTGAAAGAGAAATTTAAGAAAACTTACTCCTTATAAGACAGACAATATATGTACTGTCAAACCTGTTTTAAGCGGTCTGTCAAGGGAACAAGAGATTGTGACCACATAACAGAGGTAGGCAATAAATGGAAGTAGCATATAACAAAGCGCTAGTTTGGTAGTACTGAAAATTATCACTAATTGAAGGTTGACCATTTAATATAGATGGCCGCCTGAAAGGAGGAAATCATGATTTCACTATGTACATAATTGAGGTTATGTTCCATTTACTGTTTATTCAGCAGTGGACACCTAATGAAATTAGACCAACGAGGTATTAATCAATTTAATATATTTTCTATGTAACTTAATTTTAATTATAAAAAAATTACTTTGGAAAAATCACTCTAACTTTTACCGTTTAATGCAACATTTTACTCCATTTTGCATCAAAGAAATTCTATATTAAACTGAAAGCATTTTCATTTCAGGTAGACAGTATTCCCTTCAATCTCCTCGTGAAAAAAGTATTGAGAATTATTCGGTGTAAAATCTGATCAGCTGCATAAATTATACTTGATTTTATAAAATTTTATGTCGGATTAGTTCAATCTGAAATGTAATCTAATTAATATTTAGTCACTAAAACAAGATCATAGAGTAATATTTGAAAAGTTTAATCCTTAAAATATAAGGTATCAGAAAATATTTTAAGGTAATCCGTCCATCAATAAATTGCTATAAAATGTAAGCATTTATAGACTTTGACCAAAAGAAGCCTATAACTTCAGGTCATTGAATGCTTGCATGGGCATTGAAATCGTCTTAGCATGTCCTATAACAATTTGAAAGCAAATGACGATTGGACTTTTAGTTTACATTCCAATTGACCAATGAGAATTTACATTTAATGCCAGTAACTTGATTTTATAAAAAAGAGCACCGTATTTTTCTTTCCATACGTTGTGATAATTATACAATATCAGCTAATATGCCATATACCCCGGTTTATGTACAGTTGAACATTGATTATTCCGTGGAAGTTACTGGCATTAAAGAGCGTATTGTAATAAAGATGTAGGTTAGAATGGAATGGATTTCACTTGAATTCCCCTCAACCTTCACTTTACTTGTATATATGTTAATGATTGATCCAGGTTGTCATGTAATTAGACAAGTAACCTTGTCAGCATGGACTCGGATGTTTGATTAAGATTTTACGGCATACCAGTCGTGTAAGTTGGTACGGGGTAAATCTCTATTTATAGATTTTTATGCTCAAGGTACATTATTTGGATATGCCTGTTTCCAGCATTTATTTTTTACAATTTGCTTTTAAAGGTAACCCCAAAACTACACTGCAGGAATTGATGATAACTGGAGTGAAAGGTCATTGAAAGATCATTCACCGAAGTTGCTACAGAAACCTAATCCATGCCGAATTCTGGCTGCCAAGAAAACTTTAAATTAAAGACAACTTTAATTAAAGAAAAAAAATTAAGGTACCCGAAGCTATTGTCACCTTATATCTGGAGGCTCCACTAAAAGCATCAGCAATGAGGTGATAATTTTGAGGGTGGTGGGAAACAAATTCAGTTTTAAACAGAAGAATTCTAAAGCATTTACATAGAGTACACATAAGACGAGACTTACAGCTTCGTAGTCTAATTTTTAAGGGGTCAACTTTGTTTTAACTATTATGACCGATAACCATTCAGTGATTATTTGTGCAAAAAAAAAGTCAACTCTAGTAGCTGTGTGAATCTTGCTTTCAATAGTTTATGTTGTTCAACAACCGTCTAAAAAGATTCAGGTCTGGGTATGTCTGTGATCTCCGCGTGAAGGTTTAGAGTGTATTAAAACATTTGTGCAGGAAATAGACGACCGAAGCGAGCGTAGAGGAAGTCTGGAGAGATGACTTATTATATTCTATCCGACTTAGAAGTTCCGGACTTAGCTTAAATCTATTGTACTGAAGTCGTGACACAATACTCGTGTTTTTATGTGCTCCACCTGTTGTCTGTCAATCATATGCATTTAGAATGTCTAGAATGCTGCGGCAGGCGGGAAAATAAGCTGTGAGACATCAAAATGGACGATACATTATGTGCAATCAATTAGGGGGATTCATATTACAGCAACATCTGCGTGATCAAATTTAATCGATAGTAGAGCAATGTCTCCCCTATTCCATATGATAGACCAAACTTTAAAGTGAATTTCACACCACTGCCTGGACATCATCGAGTGAAAATGAATGGCAGCAAATTTAAATTAATGTTTAATGGCGATTTGATCAAGGTATTTTAACGTGAATGATTTGATGAGAATTTTACTGATGTTACTGAGCAATCCGCAGATAGTTCGACGCGATTGTCAAGTCCTACTGTTTGTTGTGATTTTGAACATTGACGAAACAAGTGAGAGAAAGCATCGCTTCGACGGGTGGTAAGAAGTTGTACCACTGACCAAGGGGTTATGGGTTCGAATCTCGAGAGGCGAGATTCCTGTTCGTATCTTACGAATAGCCTGGCAGCTAAAATTATGATTGGAGAAAGATACGGAAAAAATGGATGCGTATAGGGATAAAACATGATAAAATGGGAGTAACATAAAGGAGAGAGAGAGAGAGAGGGAGAGAGAGAGAGAGAGAGAGAGAGAGAGAGAGAGGGTGGGTGGGATAGAACCAAAGACTTCATGTTTACAGCCAAGGGTGAGAATAAAATACCTCATTGAAAACTTGAGCCAGGAAAAAAAGGGAGAGGGAATAATGACAAAATATCATGTATAGCCTGGCTTTAACTATGTATGATCACATTTGTAATATAATATTGGCCAGAAAAATGCAGTTCATACACACGGTTGTTTGCATCGCCCTGCGTTTGTTGCACATACGCAGTTGAAACATCAATCTGTTTTGTACATTCTAAAGGTGTCCTATTGAAATGGAATCGCACGGATGAATTTTAATTTTCAGAGCTTCTGATTGGCTACATATTTAGAGTAACTTCTAAATGGCTTTAATAATATCCAGGATAGCAATGGTCCTGATTAAAAACTCTCAGATCTAGGCATTTTATTTTTTTAGATTCTGAATTTAGAGAGCAATGACTAGAAGGTGGCCGAGAGGGTAAAGTCGCTGACTTTAACACTCACTCAGCCCCTCACCGCTCGGGTTCGAATCCCGGCAGGGTAATTCGGATTTTCTTGTGAGGAAGCCTTCCAGCTGGCTTTTGGTAGGTCGGTGGTTCTACCTGGATACCTCCATGCATTAGGGGTCTTCCTCGACCTGTATTTAGCTGGACGTCGCTATATGATTGAAATACTATCGCAGCGACGGTGAATCTCAATACAACATAATTACAGGTAGGGGACAATGCCAGAGTCCACAGAGATGCCCGAACAGAACCGCTTACCTATCACAAGCAACCTGGAAAGCCTCCTCACTTGAAAAAATGACCCTGCTGGACGTCGCTATATGACTGAAATACTGTCGAAGCGACAGTAAACTCAAATGGTCAAGTCAAGTCAAGTCTATGATTAGAAGATCAAGCTAAAGCACTAAGACTACCCAAAACAACCGAAGTCGGAGCCACACCCGAAGGACAACTCGAGGGCTCACCGCAAAAAGGTCTTAACTTGTTCTTTAATACATATAAGTTACGACCTTTTCGCTGAACTCTTCAGAGGTGCTTCTGAGGTCAGGATGGAGAAAGTACAAGGTAATAAATCTAGAATAGATAATGCAATTCAACCAACCGAACATCTTTTTATAGTATTTTATCCATGCATGTCTTAAGATACACTGAGCAACATATGTAATTGATCACTTTGCAAATTTCTTTCGAAGCAAATACTCTTTTTGGTTATTGTTTCACTTGAAATCATATCATGGAGTAAAAGGTTTAGTTTTATGTAATTATTTGAATTATAGTAAGAGAATTCTAGCGTCTGATTAAGGACTACCCCCCCTAATTCGAAAGCAAAATAATTCACCGTAAACCCACATTACAAGGGTGTAGTAGAATGCTGCAATGATAATTGAATATTTGAGATATATTTCCATACCTATTATAAAATGTCCAAACTGATTGATACAGGGGTCAAAACACTTTCGGGGCATTTTACCATATTTGGCTAATTTTAAGTCCAGAATGATATTTGCTAGTTTGAAATACGTTATCTGGACGGTTCATGAATTATTTTGCCTTAATATTGCTTAGAGGTCTAAAATGTTTTTTTTGTGAAGCAAAGGATTTTGCTCAAGGTGCAGAGAAGATATACTTGTAGTGCTCCAGAGTTAAGCACATGCAGACGATCTTTAGTAGAACATTTTTGTGAATGTATGTTGATTTATCTTTAATGACATGCCAGAATTATCAAATGAACTGTTAAATAAGATTGTTTAAACACTGCTTGAGCCATAAATTCTATGTGGGCATCAGTATTTAACCACCATTCTATATAATTAGATGAAACTGGTGATGAGTTGTGTATATGCCGCCATCTTGAATGTTTACAGTGCAAAGGTCACGCAATGCATCATGGGACTGTTCACCTTGGTTACTAGTAAATAGCGGTTTATTTAACAGGGTACATGACTTTTTTATACCTAGAGTGAAATTGTTGTTATATTGAAGATTTTTGAATGAACATTAAGTATATAGTTACACTTTTGATTAAGAAAGGGTCTTTTAATGTATTATACATATATAATTATCAGTTTAACGTCATTTAGATATAGTTGTCAGCTGCATAAAGATGCGGGATTCACTCAGTTGCGGGGTGCACGCAATGGTGGGCTGCACGCAACTGTGGGATTCCAGCATCTGCGGGATGCGAGCAGCGTCTAGTATATAAGCTCCACGCTGTAGAGTTGCGGGGACTCCATTCTCGTTTGATTCTTGTAAGAGACGCTCCATTACATTTTTTTCGGCGTAGCTGTATAATTTCGATTTCAACTCGCATCTTAAACCAATCAAATGTACGCTAACAGCGGTAAATAATTCTAAGCTGAATAAAAGGACTCCTGTTATTGGTTAACGCATCGTGATGGACTATAAAATTACTGTAAATAAGGGGTGCAGCTTGTATATATCATTCAGCTTGGTGTTATTACTTTTCTTTTTGATGTAAACATGAAAGTGATTTCAGTAAGTTAAATACAATCCCTTTCCATCAATTGAGGAATGCTACTTTGTGAAAATGATTTAAAACAACAAAAAAGAATCCACCGTGTTATGACATGAAACCCCTTAATTACTATGTATATTGAATTCTTCCAGCCTGCCGAGATGCTCTCATTGAAAATTAATTCGCCAAAACCAAAACAACTAATAACGCTTTTATATCATAATTGTCATATGCAATAATGATATGAACAAATATCAAACAAGCCTTATACAGATATAATTTTTTGTATTACCGTCTATAAATAAGTATATTTCATAGAAAAAATACTGAACTATTTCTAGAGCGTACTAAATTTGTTGTGCGTCGGTCTTTCGCGCGCTTTTCCTCGGAATGTTCTAGAAGTCCTTTATCAATGAATCTATGCTTTAAGGTGCTGATCATTAATGTATATGCCTGTATAAACTATTTTGATACAGTTTACAACAGATAAAATCAGACCTGAACAAGCTTTTGTCAGTAAGAAATAAAATAAAGGTGAAAAAAAATTGTATGTCCTAACTACAACGAGCAGATAACTGCTCATTACATGATCAGCCTGGAACTAAATTAGGTTTTATGCAGCGGATTATCATAGATTTTTTTTTATAGTTCATAGGATAATTTATAACATTACACTGCTTTTAAATAAGAAATTTGGATCAAATCATTTCATATTCTGATTTTAATCATTTTACAATTTTTTATGGTGCAGGTAAGCCTGTTTACGATAATGGTCAGTCGTGTCTTTTGTATAATAGTCTAGTCATTCTTTACTGTACATTTTGTTTTGAATATATATAGACATTATTTTAAAATTGTACTTTTTTTTTGCTACATTCCTGTTGTTGTACACATCTCGTGGACTATTTTCTTATTTACAAAATAAACCTTGTTAAAACATTGCCATTCATCATTGTTCACTACCAAAATTAGACATGTTTTTTACAATTATTTACAACAATGCTTTTATAACCTATCATAACATTAGAGTCTTTGAAATGTGTTTTGCATATATTTCCATTTATAAGTTTCTTAATGAAAATCTCGTTTTTCTTTCATCCTACGCCGAATATCTTTTTTTAAAGATATTTCTTGTTTAAAGATTATTCCTATTTGATTCAGCATTCCATATTTATTTACATACACATTTATTTAAGAAGTAACTTTGTTGTTCCTTTAATGGATACGAAAGTTTAAAGTTAACATAGGTTTATTTTGAGAGGTTTTTAATGTAAATCCATTTGAGATTATTAACTGGTCAGAGTTTGGCACTTCAGTCTTACGTGAACGAAGCACAGGTACATAGTGGTGCACGCAGATCTAAATGTATAGTTAAAGCATTGTTGTTTAGGGTATGCCTATGAAATACGGGTTGTAAATTATTATAACAGAGTTTATTTATTGATAAGTTATATTTTTTTACAAAGGTAGAGTCTACTGCCTTAGTAACTGATTAAAAGTTATTAAGTTTACTTGAGCCTTGTGATTATTTCATTGTCCTTAATGTTTAGTTGGAGTCCTTTTTAGTTTAATTTGGTTATTTAATGAGAGTAGAATAGCCCCTGAGATAGTGTGAGACACAAACCACATACACACACAGCCTCCAGCTCACTACATACTTAAGTATAGAAAATCATGTCTTGCGAAAATGGGGAGCACTTTTATAAAGTTAAGTAAATTACTTAATATACATGACCTGATGTACGATTTAAACATTATACTTTAAACACACATATATCCATGATAACTTTGGTAAACATCTTGTATTAAATATTGACAATACATTGAATTTTATCAATTTTTGTGTCGCTTACATATTTTCATTTTTATCATATAATTCGAAATTGTGATAGGGGTAATGCATATGCCTTTTACTTATTTTTTTTTTGTACTTTTATTAAAGAAACGATACATATTCAGAATAATTATACTGTATTAAGGTCTTGAAAAGTGCACACCATAGTAGTTCTACCTTAATACTTAATCATTACATCAAATTTTAAAACAAATATGAACATTTCATAATATTATCTCTTAAACTATCACAATTATAGCATTCTACTACATCCTTAGATTGTGGGATTACAGTTACTTTTGTGACTTTCGCATTAGGGGGGTTGTCCTAAGCAAGACGCTAGAATTCTCTTGCAATAAATTAAAATATTTACCTACATATTGGCACAACTTTTACTCCATTGTATGTATTCAAAAAAGAGAAATTCGCCTTTATGAATTTGACTGCTTGTTTATTCCATGTATTGCAAAACCCTAAAGGACCAATTAGAAAAGTTGTTCATGTATGTTTAAGACTGAAATCAAATCTATTGTCACTCTCATAACCATTTCTAGTATAATTATATAGAGACTGGTTCAAAAACCATTGTAATTTGAATCGTTTTTTATTTAAGGAGTACAAAGAGGTAAGTCAATTAATGGGGAGAAATTTATGCATGGAGCATGAAAACACTGACTGTGAATGAGCATGCATAAAGGAATCAGGTAAACATGTAACAGACACTATTCGGAAGTTACACACCAAAGGAGGTATATCTTTACTGTGTTGTTTTTGTTTTAACCCTTTCCCTCATAGAGGACACCATGAAAAGACCTATGCGAACAGCATAAAACCAGATCAGCCTGGGAGTAACTCGCAGGCTGATCAGGTTTTATGCTGTTCGCTGCTCCTCAGTGGTCTGGAAATGAGGACTTTATAATTAAATTTGGTAAGGTTTAAGTGTGGCTTTCTGCAGATCAGGCTTTATGTGGTACCTATTGAGTGCGTCAAAATGAGTCTATATGAGGGAAAGGGTTTATATAATCCTCTATATTTAGCTTATTTTCACGTTTACAAATATTGCATTCAGTTTAAAAACTTGACGTGTAAATGTAACTATTGTACTGTTTCAACAAATCAGAAAAACTGTCGAGCAGATCTGTCAGTTAAAACTATCTGAATTATGTAGTCTAGTATGTATGTTTAAACAAGTCTAAACTTATAATGTGTATCTTTTTTTTCTAATTCAGTTGTTCTATAAGCCAACCACTGTATCTCATAAAGAATTTTCCTATAAACTAACTGCAGTAAAAAACAAACTATATTGATTATATTAAGACATAAAATGTTATTCTAGAGCACTATTCACCGACCTGATCTACCATCTTTAGTTATTGCCAGCAGCAGGCCTGTTCATTATTATCATCTCCCTTTTGGTGTTGTCTGTCCGTCCATATGCCCGTCCATATCTAAGAAACACATGGGTGCATTTAGAAACATGAGGCCCATGAGGCCCTAAATCACTCACCTGAGATAAATAGGTTGACCCAAGGAACATCTGTACCAATTTATTTTAAAATCTGGCCAGTAGTTTTGAAGAAGATGATTTTTAAAGTTTTCATTTCTTCCCCTTTTTGTTGCCATGGCAACCAGAGTTCTATATGGATCAAGTTTATTTTAGCAACTTTTGTGAAGGTTGACCCAAGGATCATTCCTGCCAAATTTAATCAAATTCTGTCAATTGGTTTCTGAGGAAATGTTGATTAAAGTTTTCCCAATATACATATAAGGCAAATAAGCCCCGCCCCTGGCGGCCATGTTTTTTTACGGAACGGAAATTTTTTAGCAACTTTGGTAGAGGTTGACCCAAGGAACATCTGTACCAATTTATTTAAAATCTGGCCTTTTTTTAAATTTTGTTGCCATGGCAACCAGAGTTCTACATGGATCAAGTTTATTTTAGCAACTTTTGTGAAGGTTGACCTAAGGATCATCCCTGCCAAGTTTAATCAAATTCTGTCCAGTGGTTTCAGAGGAGATGTTGTTTAAAGGTTTCTCTATATACATTTAAGGCAAATAAGCCCCGCCCCTGGCGGCCATGTTTTTTTACGGATCGGAATAATTTTAGCAACTTTGGTAGAGGTTGACCCAAGGAACATCTGTACCAATTTATTTTAAAATCTGGCCAGTAGTTTTGAAGAAGATGATTTTTAAAGTTTTCATTTTTTTTGTTCTTTTTGTTGCCATGGCAACCAGAGTTCTACATGGATCAAGTTTATTTTAGCAACTTTTGTGAAGGTTGACCCAAGGATCATCCCTGCCAAGTTTAATCAAATTCTGTCCAGTGGTTTCAGAGGAGATGTTGTTTAAAGTTTTCCCTATATACATATAAGGCAGATAAGCCCCGCCCCTGGCGGCCATGTTTTTTTACGGATCGGAATAAATTTAGCAACTTTGGTAGAGGTTGATCCAAGGAACATCTGTACCAATTTATTTTAAAATCTGGCAAGTAGTTTTGAAGAAGATGATTTTTAAAGTTTCATTTTTTTTCTTTTTGTTGCCATGGCAACCAGAGTTCTACATGGATCAAGTTTATTTTAGCAACTTTTGTGAAGGTTGACCCAAGGATCATCCCTGCCAAGTTTAATCAAATTCTGTCCAGTGGTTTCAGAGGAGATGTTGTTTAAAGGTTTCTCTATATACATATAAGGCAAATAAGCCCCGCCCCTGGCGGCCATGTTTTTTTACGGATCGGAATAATTTTAGCAACTTTGGTAGAGGTTGACCCAAGGAACATCTGTACCAAATTATTTTGAAATCTGGCCAGTAGTTTTGAAGGAGATGATTTTTAAAGTTTTCAAATAATATTTCTTTTTGTTGCCATGGCAACCAGAGTTCTTCATGGATCAACTTTATTTTAGCAACTTTTGTAGAGCCTCACCCAAGGAACATTCCTGCCAAGTTTCATTAAATTCTGTCCAGCGGTTTTAGAGGAGATGTCGTTTAAAGCAAATTGTTGACGACGCACGACACACGACGACGGACGACGGACGAAGGGCGATCACAAAAGCTCACCTTGAGCACGTTGTGCTCAGGTGAGCTAAAAACTAATGATAGTACGTATCACGATCACGTACACTTTAATTACCAGTGGCGGACATAGCGTTACGCGAGTACGCGAACGCGTGCAACTCAAAATGGTTGGAAAAATAATTTAAAAAAAAAAAAACCTGTTTAAACTCGAAATATGAGAAAAATCGCATTTCAGACATAAGGAGTACAATTTGAAACAAAATCGCAAGAAAAAAAAATCGCATTTCAGACCTAAGAGCACAATTTGAAACAATGAAAAAAATAAATTACACTGTCAACCAGACTGAAGTCAATTTGCACTGATCAACAAGTTAATATGTTCGCTTTATTTTCTCACAGTATAAAAAAAACCGATATTCTTTGAATGACAGTTGTGTCCCTTTTCTGCTTATCTCTGTTCGATATCCGAATGATGTTTACAAAAAGTGTTAGAGAGTGAGAAAATTCAAAATGCCACCTCCTTCGTACCGTCTGGGAAGCATTGTATGACAAAGCCGTTGCCATAGAAAGAGATGTCGATGTTAAGAAGGAATCTGTGTCGACAACAAAACAGGGCCAACGCTCTTGCCGTGACAATTTCGAAGTTCTGAAAGTAAAACACTTACTTTTTTATCGACCGTCTCATCAAGGAGCTGACGAACCGACTTCCGGTTAAAGGCGCAATTGCTTATACCAATTCAGGTCTGTATATTGTACCTGTTCACTGTGTTATTACAAACATACAGTACTTTATCATTTACGACGTTCAAGAACTGTGTTTAAGATTGAATAAGATGCAAATTCACCGGGTCCATTATCATATTTGTGTACAAACTCTATTCATCTAGCAATAAAACATATCAGTTATAAACAACATTAAAAAGTACTATTGCGTGAACGTATTGTAACAACTTAACTAACTATAAATAATATTTATATAAATAATATTTATATAATTATTAAAAATAATAATAAAAATTTAAATAATATTTTATCGCACATATTGACTTGTTAATACAGATACAAGAAACTGATCTTCCTGACGAACGCTGCCTAGAGCTGTATGTCTTATTCCACTTGAGCTTAGAGGTTAGTGAAGCCGTCTTATTGCAAGAATGCCAACTATGGCGCACCTGGAGGACCGACCGGGAACAAGTTCGACCTGTGGCTCCATCCGAGTCGATAGAAATGGCTGGCGTTACCTATCCCAGTGTCCGTTGTCTCTTCACCCTACTTTATGTTGTACCAGTATCAACGGCAACAGCAGAACGCTCGTTATCAACCATGCAGCGAGACCTACCTCCGCGGTATCATAGGCACAGAACGCATCAGTGGTCTTAGGCTCATGATTGTGTACAGGGAGAGACAAATAAAGGCTGAATACAAAACAGACTGGCGTCTATCCTTGTTATTTCATGATTAGGTACTGAACTAAAAAAGGACGACTATTGTAGGTTATTGTGCTGTTTTAATAAGAAGGAAATTTTATATTCGATATGCGATTGTAAGTTAAGATTCTATTTTATGCAACGTGTGTTTATCAATTAAACGTTATTGTTGTGATTGTCAACGTATCCTTAAATAAGTTCATGCAAATTTATTTTAGGTCGACTGTGAAATAAATTATTCCAACTTATACTTATCACTCACGATTCCTCCTTTCTGATGAAATCCTCCTTTCTGATGAAATCCATTGCCTCGAGGGTCTATTTTTCAGAAGAGAAACCAGTGCTAACCTGCTAGATTATTAATGTTAACAACAAGTAGCCACTGGCACAGTTTTGTACGTGTTTGATATGACGCCGCCTGGGGTTCATATTAAAATTATGCATAAATCATTTTTATTTTTATGTTTTCCTTTTAAGTTAGAAGTGTATTTTCATAAGATTCATCATACTATGAAATGTCTGCTTATGTTGATTTTTTTAATGCAGAAACGTTGTTGTAGGACCACAGCAGCGCAGTAACGCATAAAACATTAGATCTAGTTTCCTTGTCGTCTGCTGGTCCAAATGGAGTTTCGTCAGGATCACTTCATTTATAATGTGTATACTGGAATTGCTAAAAATTCAGAGGAAAATGATTGAACCAATCAGATTTCACAATGCTAGTTATTGATTTAAGGATTACCATCCATTTATTGGTCCACTCGGTTTTCATCGCCAGTAATCATCAAAAATTGCTAGAGTAGTAGAGAACAACATCGGGACACACATAGTCAGTTCTCGCAAGTATAATAAAAAGTGTTTGCCAAATTATGTATGTGGGAGTGCATATACTGAACACATATAGATAATGTTTCCATTTAAATAACTCAGACGCTAAATTGCCTTATGTTGTATGCCCCACCCCCTCCCTTACACGCACTTCTTTTTCAAATTGTTTTTCAATGAATGGTATGACGATTCTTCTTAATTAGTTCCTTCGCAGATATATTAAATTTAGGCCATAGATATGATATTTCATTTAAGGAAAGAAACTGATGAGAGGAAATGTCACACACACACGGTCCACAATATTGGCCGTAGTAATGTGCCTCAGTGTGTGTGTGTGTGTGTACGGATGGGTAAGTGAGGTCAATTTTGTACTATCTTGCTTGCGAGTATCACACTTAACTCACCACCAAGGACGTCCACACTTGGTTTGACCTCGATTTATTTCGTGTGATTAGGTAAGGGTAGGGGTAGGGATTAGGTAAGGGTTAGGGTAGGGGTCAGGATTAGGGGTTAAGAGTTGGGGTTAAGGCTAGGGTATGTTATACATTGTCCTCACTTGAAGGCGCTGGCATGACTATATATATATATATATATATGTGTGTGTGTGTGTGTGTGTGTGTGTGTGTGTGTGTGTGTGACATCAGTTTTTTTAAAAACAAATCTCTTGTTAAATATACATGTATTATTTTACAACGGCATTTGTTCTCTTTCATGCTACAATGGTCAGCAACAAACGATGTTGATAAATTCAGACGAGTTAATCGAAGATCTCGGGGGATGTGGTCGGTACCAAGTCAGACTGAGCATCATCATCCATCTCATAAAAACTCTTATGAACTGGAATGCTGCTGTCATGGTTTTCGCCGCAAAAACGCCACAGTGGTGGTGCGTTGATGACGTCGAATCCAACATGACGTCATCAACCAACGTCAATAATGATTCATCGTTTCCTTTAAACTCCTTAACGCAATCGGACCTTTTTGAAGGCATACAAAATCTGTCGAATGTCAACAATGTTTCGGGACAATATGCGGATGGACTTGTTGCCATGGAGAAATCGTGTCTGAATTGGCAAAAGGATTCTTGCGAATCGTTTCTGTTCGAAGACAGCATGAGGACACTCGTAACTGAGGTATGGGTGAAAAATGATAAAAATTTCAAATAAATGAAAACAACACGTAGATGACAGCTCAAATTGCGCCCTCTAGTCTGTATGTTGTAATAGACATATATAAAGAGGGCACATATATGCCCCAACCCCCTCATAAATTGACATATAACAAATTGGCCATAACGAACTATGGACATCTGTATTTCCGTTTAAAACAGAAGGACCAACAGAATAGGCCCATAACTCTGTCAACTTCAACGGTTGGTCGATGAAATTACCCAGTTGCGCAAGTTCATGTCCTGAATAAAATATTCATGAAGTATCAAGTCTGTAGTACAAACACTTTCTGAGTTAAGCGTGAACAGAACAGCTGAAGCATCCGTCCCGTTACCGGAAGGTCTTGGATTCAATCATCAACCCCGACATAGGCTCGTATCCATGTTATTAACTCTAACAATGCTCTAGGCATTTGTGACTTCCTTAACGAACGGTGCAAACCAAGATTAGCTTGCACATCCGTTCTGTCAGATTATGGTCTGCAATGTTCGATACAGTCGAAAAGAAAAGAATACAATTCCCAATAAGAAATTTAGTATGGCAAGGGTAAATAAATGATAAAAATGTTTTCCTTGTATTTCCTTAAATAAGCCTTCATTAAATATGAAAAATGACCCATATCATATACAGCCTTATTTTACTATTTCAGTTTAACCTTGTGTGTGGAAGAACATACATCCCGAGCATGATCATGTCTATTCAACTCGCGGGAATGTTCGTCGGCAATCCCGTGTCCGGGCAGCTCTCTGATCTGTTTGGCCGGAAGACACCGCTCTACTCTGGCGTCCTTGTAGTAACAGTTTTCAACCTTGTTGCCTTCTTCACTAAAAACTGGACAATGTATGCCGTTGCCAGATTCTTCAGCGGTGTAGGAGCTAGCTTCTTTCTCACCATCCAGTACAACTTGGCATCGGAGTTTGTGCCTGCCCCATGGAGATCATGGGTTGTGGGGTTTCCTTCATGGCCAATGCAAACCAGCTTGTTTGCCTTGTTGGCTTGGATTCTCAGGGACTGGAGATACATTCACTTGACCATCGCCCTCTACGGCTGTGTCTGTCTTCTTACATGGTTGTAAGTCTTGCTTGTCTTTTTCTGTATAAAATATGCATATAAAATTCACTTGATAAAGACCTAGTATTATAGAAATACAGATTTCCGGACTATCATAAAAATAAAGCACAAAACAACAAAAAGCCAAGCAAACAAACAAGGATGAAATAAAACATGCGCAACTATAATGCTGATACTAAATGGTGCACTACGTCCATCTGTTCTCGGATAAAAATAAGAAATACATCTTTGGTTGCAGCATTGTTCCGGAAAGCTTTCGTTGGCTTATAGTCCATAACAAAATGACGGCTGCTGAGAAGGTCCTACGTTCTGTTGCTAGTTCAAACAAGAAGAACATCCCTGACCTAGAAAAACTGAGGAAACCGACTGCAACGGAAATTGATAAGAAATACACGTTTATCTATCTCTTTAAATCGAAGAAGTTAATAAAGATGACGTTGCTATCGTCAATAAATTGGTAAGCATTCTAAAATAAATATATGGCTATCTTTGTTAGTGGTATAGGTAAGCAAACTAAAATAAATATAATCAACTTTGTTGATGATCTAGATAAGCATACTGAAATAGATATGAGCAACTTTTTTGATAATATAGGTAAGTATACGGAAATAAATACGATTAACTTCGTTGATAATATAGCGCTCATCTTCCGTTACCCCGAAATCCTCTGGACCCACACAATATATCAAATCGATTTACATCAATCACTATATTTATGATTCACACACATGTATCCAATATTATAAAGATATTGAGACGCAATTACTCAACTTTACTCATTTACTCAGCTCAACACAAACGTATGAGTAATGCGGAAACATAAAATGTCATTGACCAGACTAATATAAATCAATGCATGGAAAACATTTCAAATACATACATGTACATTATACCTTGATAATAATAATAATAATAATAATAATAATGATGAGAGGAATGATAAAATATAATTAGTTTAAGGTGGAAACTGTTAGTTTCAGCAGTCACAAGAATAAGTGTTTAATCGAAATGATTCTATATTTCCCTAGGTGTGCCCTCGGTTTTGTTTTTTATGGTATCAGTTTCGGCGTGCAGGCGTTGTCCGGAAGTCTATACCTGAATCTTGTACTTTTTAATCTCCCCATGATACCGGCAAAGGCTATAGCAACCGTCTTGCAAAACAGGTAAGTTGATAGTCCTCCTCCAAAACAGGTAGGTAGATTGTCCTCCTACAACGTCTTGGTAGTGTTTTCCTTCAGTCGGGGTCTAACCCTTGGAACACCATTGAGACAAACTCCTGGATAATTAATGAATTCCCTTTGAAATAAAGCGCTGCAACTACAAAGCAATTATAATTGTTTTACACAAAACCTGTGGCAAAAGATCCATTTGAGACCGTTATTTTGCAGGTTTTAATCGTACAAGCTTAAAAGAAAATGGCAATATGGATGTTCGTATTTGTGTGACTTTCAAATATTTCACTTTGTCATCCAATTATTTGTAAATTAGATGCAGTCACTGCTGGTGTTTAGAATAAAAAGTATTATCAAACTGAATAAATACAGTTGTTTTAGTTTTCAATGTTTTTCAATTTAGTTTACTTGATTACAATTTGATTCGAAATAAAAATGCAATGTATTTCTCTCTCATTTCTAAAACATGGATTCTAATAAAAAAAACTATTTAAACTAAAACAAACGGTTTATATAGAATGTTCTACGACTATACTATACGCCCTCTTATTAACGGAGTCTGTTTTGTGTGTGTGTGTGTGTTTTTTGCGGCTTTGAAGAACGGACGTTTAGTCGGCGCTTTGTTGGTGTTTCTTTACTGGCCTGTCTAAGCTAGCTCTATGAAAAGTCAGTCCTGTTAAATACTTTTATGGTAATAGATTTCCTTTGGTACTTCAGACTTAAACCGCCATCATAGCCAAACATTATCTGTAAAATGTATGCAAATGTACCTATCGAGCCATTAGTTTTTTTATTTTTTGTACTTGCATGACACAAGAAGGATTAAAGCATAACTCTTTGCATGTCATTATGCAGTCATTATGCAGTCAGGTGACAAACTTCTTTGTACAATGAAGATGTTATCGCTACAGCCTCGCTGGAACCTCAGATAGGCAAGGTAGAAAATAAGCAACACATACAGTTCCTTGCAGCGAAATAAGTTAACATGAATGCGCTATGAGCATAATTAGTAAAATAATAATGATAATAATAAAACATCATTGAACTATATTATACATTGCTATTAGCACATGCTAACAACTGTCTTATTATCGTAAAATTATAACTTACGTTCAGATTCAGGAAATAAAATTTCGTTTTGAGAGCTATATCGAAAAATAATGCACGATAGTAAGTTCAGATGCGCATCAATCTAATCACGAAGACCGAAGACCTGAATGATTAATTACAGATCTGATCGCAACAATAGTACATGTACCCAAAACGAAACTCTCTTTCTAATCTAGCACGTTTACTAGACATTGTTGGTCGTATTAGACTGCTAAATTTACCATTGTAGAATCGGACGACGTCGGACGGCCATGATATCTTACGCAGTCACCGCCGTAGGTGGTCTTGTTGTGGGTGTGATCCAGAGTGTGGGTAGGTTGTTATGGTGACATCATTGAAGCACTTTGAGAACACTGATAGTTTAAAAAGCATTGTTCTTATACATTTCAAGATTGGGTCTACACGTATTTCATTGTGCCTCATGTTCTTCATACTGAAGAAACTTTAAACATACACGTGTATTTACTCCATTTTTGACATTTGTACTCTTATTGTGATCTTGACCTTGGAGCTACAGACCTGGAAATTGTACACGATACATTGTCTTATGGTGGTGATCATTTCTGCCAAGTTATTATTACAAAATTCATCAAGGAATGTCAGAATTATGGAGCGGAAACGAAAAATAGACTCCATTTTTGATCTTTGAACTCTTAGCCTGACCTTGACCTTGGAACGACAGACCTGGGGATTGCCCGCGACACATTGTCTCATGGTGATGAACATTTCGGCCAAGTAATTTCAAAATCCATCAAGGAATGTCAGAGTTAAGGAGTGGAAACGACAAAAAAACAAAAACAAAAACAAAACATTTTTTACCTTTGAGCTCTAATTATGACCCTGACCTTGGAGCTACAAACCTGTGGATTGCACGCGACACATCGTCTCATGATGGTGAACATTTCTGCTAAGTTATTTCAAAATCCATCAAGGAATGCCAGAATTATGGAGCGGAAACGAAAATCCAGACGGGCAGACAGACGGACGGTGCAATTACTATATACTCACCTTCGGGGGCATGACAAAAGCCAAACTACATATACTAAAGCTAACCCTAATCATTACCCTTAGTCTAACCCTAATACTGAAAAAGAAAAACCGAAGTACGGATTCGACCTCTCAACATATTGTTTACAACCCACTCACACACATTGTATAAAACTGAAAGCAAGATGGCTCGTTTTCAGACACCCCACACCGAGACTCCATAACTAACGGATTTGCCATATTGGCCAACTTGGGTATCGGTGCTGCCTGGGGACCTGTACAGACGATGACGATAGAGATGTACCCGACTGTCATCAGGTGAGGCCTTATACAGCTGTCAGGAATTGGCTTAGAATATATTTGCGTTGCCTAAAATACGGAACAGTTTTTTGTTTAGAATCGGTGGCAACTCATGGGGACAGCTACAATACCTCTTGTAACTGGGAATCCAAAGGTAATTGGTGCGAACTCCGTTGGGGGCTAGGATTATTCACGGCATTCCCAGGCACAGGAACCGTCGAGATAGAGTTGTATAAATTGTAAGAACTTGTTTCCCAATCGACGTAAAATGAATACGTTTAAACTTTGTCTAGTGATACTTGGAGACATTGTTTCCATCTAGTTCAGCTTCGAAGATTTTGATCACACTCAATCTGAAGTCAGCTTTAGTTCGTCTGTTTTTCAAAGAAAAAGAAATCGAGGTATTATCATCACTTTGGTACGGTGGCATAATGGGGACATGGAAGATATTTTTTGTATTACTTGCGCACGTAGTAGCTTTACGTGCGAACGCAGTAGCTATTACGTACGCACGTAATAGTTTTACGTGAGCAGGTAGTAGGTATTACGTGCGCACGTAAATAGTTATCACGTTCGCACGCAGTAGTTATCGCGTCCCACCACTTGGTTTTATTCATTACCATCAATCACATTCTTGCATGGGGAGATATATCCCAAAGCAAATACCTGCGTCATGCTTTTGCAGTCGCCTGTTTTTAAAGAATATGAACAGTTCAAATCCCATATGGTGTTTGGGATTTCAAATTCACCAGGATTTGGATTAGCATGGTTATTTTATCAAGATGAAAAGTAATTTAACATAATATTTCTGAAACAAATGTCTGGATATCAAAGTGAAACATCACCTGAGTTTAAAGCACTCAAACACACTTAATTTTTTCTTCACTCTAAGATTTTATTTCTTTAACTAATCTAGATTTAATTTCAAGACAATGTTAATGTCCATGAGATAAAATATTTGAAATCAGTGTTTATGACTGTAATATTTAGATGTATATCTGATCTGTAAGTCTTAGAATTATTTCCTTTGAATTATTGAAGCTAAATATTCACTTTATATTCTCTCCTCGGTCATTCACATCATTTTAACTCACTTAATTAGAAGCAATGTTTATGGCTACAAGGCCTCAGCCAAATTTAATTATATTTAAAATGCCAATTCTACAGTTTCAGACTCTATCAATATAATTTTATTGTTCTGATTACAACAATGTGCAAATCATGTCCTTTTGTAAATTTTATTAAAAGTTTTTCTAGTATTTACTTTACCAGATGTAAGTATTGTTTCAAATAATCCTACAACTTTTAACACCCCTAGTGACATACAGAGCCGGATACAGGAATTCGGGATAGGGGGCGTATTTTTTAAAAAAAAAATATAGGCAGTAACAATGCAATCGGCTTGCCGCTTTGCCAGGGCCGACATAAGGGTGAAGTTCCGGTTGGACTAAGCATCTTGGGGAATTCCTATGCGTTTTTGTTTTTTTTTAATTTAAAGCTGTAAGAAAGTGCAAAACTAGTGTAATAACTACAACGTGCGCACGTAATTGCTACTAGGTGCGCACGTAATATAAAAAAATATCTTCCATGTCACCTTTATGCCACCGTACTCTGGTGTCGTCGTCGTGACAAACTTTAACCATGGCCATAACTTCAAAACTATCAAAAAAAAAAAAAAAAAAAAAAAAAAAAAACAGCGTTGACATCCACATTCCGTTAATATATGCTGATTAAACATTAAATGTAAACATTAACTTGAGAAAATACCATTCAATTGTCCCCGATTTCGGTGAATATGCTTTCTTTTTTACTGGTTCCTATGCAAAACACCTTGGTAACACCAGAGTGGACATTGAGAGATGGTCATTTTTATTTGTTTAAGGCGACATATTCTATTAAGTCTTATTGTTGCTTCCCCCTTTTCTATCCATTCCAATCCATAATTTTACGTGCTTCCGCTCAAAATTCCTTTTAAAAATGCGCATTACATAAAAAATATTACTGAGAGTATACCTTATAATTACTGAAAAGTTATATAATTATTTGCTATTTTTTGCATTATGATTGATAATTTTATTATTATATACATGTACATATGTTTATTAGGACTGGATAAATAGGTCGATGCCCACCGGTATTATAATGTACAATACAAGACTCTGTTTCACTAATAACGCTGCTCTACATCACATATAAGTTGAACTTGATATGTTTAAATATGTTCCGGCTGGCCGAGGGGTAAGAGAGATCGTCTTATATTGCTGACTGGAAGCACTGCATCGTTTCTTAGCAGAAATAGTCTCCAAAATGACTGAAATACTGTCGACGGGACAATAAAACCAACATTGAGACAAACAAACAAACAAACACACACTTTGCGTTTAAACCCTTCCAAACGTCCAAACGTGTGTCTGAATCACTCCAATTGTCAGGATACTACTACTATGAACTTTATTTATTTTACATCGATTACGAAACAAGTTATCACATTTTATATTAATCACTCTCGATGGCTCTGTTGGCTTCGTTTGCGGTCATTATTGTGGGAGGAAACCGGAAAACCCGGAGAAAACCCACTGTATCCTCTCACGTGCGTGACCAGGAATCTATCCCGGGACGCATAGGTGAGAAGCGAAGCGATGTTATTGAAACAATATTGGAAGATTTATGCATCAAAGATATAGATTTTTTTGTTTGTTTTAATGAGTTGTTAATTTGCTTGAACATCGAAAACAAGACTTAGATAGTTCTATTATTTAGTAATCGGTGAGCAATTCAAATATGGTTTTGTATGGGAAGGAAGTATATCTCATCTCGACGTGATGCAATTCTCATTAGAGTAACGCGAGAATCTCGTTCATCTTCTATATCAACGAAAATAAACAAACTTCTTCTATATATCGTAAATGGTTGTATATTTCCAGAAATCTTGCCTTCGGGACGTTGAGTACGGCGGCCAGAATCGGAGCAATAGTTGGTCCCCAGCTTGTCTTCCTGGTGAGTGTGCTGGTCCCCTCAGAACCATGCTTTCATTAGAATGTTAATAATCTGCTACCCAGCCACCCTACATAGAATATCTAACTAAATATTTTGGCGTGCGTATATCATATTAATACTAATTAACGTAAACAAAAAAATGAAAATGTGACCAAGACCTTTAAACATTTTCAGGACTCCCTGGTCCCCGGCATCATGTACTACATCTGTGGAGCGATATCCTTATGTTGTGTAATCGGACTGATTTTTCTGCCAGAAACCATGGAAGCCGGATTGAATGATACATTAGAAGATCGCCCCAAATCAGCTCTCGTATAAAATGTCTTTATGGATACCTTAACATCTAAGAGTGCTGCTTCTTCTGTGGCTATCACATTCCACCTTCATCAACATTACATGTAACTTCTTTCAATTGCTAACGGAGCCATTTTGTTACATTTGTATGTATACTTAACAGAACTTGTAAGTATACCGATTTCAAACGTGCAGGAAAAAATATTTCCTAAAATATATGCCCACGAGTATTGACGCATACTTAATCACGCGAAAAGTTTTCGCGGACAACTACTGAAACCATAAAAGTAGTTATCATAATTTTGACGGTAGATATATGCAATACCGATACTTTATTTGGAGAAGTATAGTATATGTAACGTTTATCGAAACATTTCAGAGAATAAATTGATCTAGAACTGAAACTTTGTTCAGTTTTTGAAAGTTGACTACTCTTTTATCAAACAATGTCATGGTAAACACATATTAACAGTATCAATCCGTGATTCCATTCCTAATAAGGTAAAGAGGTGTTAAGTAATGAAAGCGCTCAATGCACTGAGAGCCTGTCATCGGAATGAAAGTGGACTCGCCTTTTTGAAGAGGAATCGATTGGAAAAAAATATTGGATTCGTTCTAGTTAATCAAGCTGATTGCGTCTAATAAAAGATTTATAAGGACGGTTATGAATATAATTACAGATGGCGACAGCGCAGGTATGATGGCGTCTTTTGTCACCTTAATTTCTTCCTTTCCTCGTAAACTTCATCTTTTTTTAGTCTCTGTGTAGCCATTGGGATGTTGAGTGGATAAGAAAGCGGATAATACATTTTATTTTCACTTTTTGTTTACATTTGCAGGAGTAGTTCTGCATGCATGTAAAGTGGTTACTGTTCTGTGTCATAAATGACAAGGATACTTTGTTCAAGCTTTAAGAGAATTTTGTTTCCAGAGCCAAAAACTGTTAATGTCACAAACCGTCTTTGACCATTATTCACCAGCACTAGGCGGAATCTTGGCTTCATTTCCCCAACTGGACTCGAATATGAGAGATAAAATGTTCTTCGGCGCAATCAGCCAGGCTAAAAAATTTTACCAGCAAGCGACCTCGGAATCTATCCACTGTACTGGCGTAACTGTTTATAAGCGGTTACTATTTTTGGAACAACGATATAAGACCTATTGAACATTGATATATTATTGTATTCAGTTCTAATTTATTTTAAAGAGCTAATAAATGAATAATAACTGCTAGGTATTAAAGTTTAAAACTGAAGTGTCTAAAGTATTCCCACAACCATCGTGTACGACCGGAAATCGGCGCCGAATAGGCATACAGACATGTTTAGTGTTTGTTATTTCCTTAAAATGCCAAATGTAGGTATACTTACCTTTCATCTTATCCACAGATCGTAAAAAAAAATATTCACTCAATACTAGTACCAAAATAATCTTTAATAGTCTTTAATATTGATATTAATGTTTATCTTGGAAATGATCGCTTTGTCGCGAAAAAAGATATTGATAGATAATTTCTCAAATACTGTCTTTCTGAGAATATGATTTGATTTTTTTTACGTTGCAAATATATGCATTGATGCTTAATCCGTCTATATATTTATATCAACATTACCGGTCTAATTTGTTTTCCTTAACAATTAATTAACACATATTAACAGTATGTGCTTTTTTTTTCTTTTTTTTTTTTTGGCTAGATGTCTAATCGTACAAATGGTAAAAACTCTATTTGAATTTACACCGATTCATAAACAAATTTAAACGACCTACATACCGGGACGTGACTCCCATAATACGTCCGTCACAGATCAGTCTCCCATCTCCTTGTCTTAGTTGCTTCCGGCCTTGCCTCTCGTCCTGATTGCTTATTAGTCGGCATTTGTCATTTTCCTTGTTATTTATTATTCAATAATACTTCTGAGACCAAAACATGAATTTCTCTGAAGCTTGGAATTATAGGTTTGTGTTGTATCACTGGAAGTAAATATTATTATTTGAATAAGACTTCAACTTGTAATTCACATGCGAATAACCCCACCCCTATGTTTTTAATATACATGTACAACAAGTCAGGATCTTCTCTCTCGGTTTTTAACCCGTGAGCATTCTTGACTACCTTTGCGACCAGTGCAGACCAAGATCAGCCTGTACAACCGTGCAGTCTGATCATGCTATACACTGTTCGCTATTCAGACAATAATTTTCAGCAAGCACCCCATAAACAACTGATGGTACAGTTCGAAACGGAGACAAGTCCAATTGAAATGGAAAATTAATGGCAATGAAATACAACAAATTCACAGTAACTAATATTTCCGTTACCACAAAAACATATTTCGGAAATATTTAAAAAAAAACAAACAACGGAAAATAAGTTATTACGAAATAATATCATGTGCGCCTTTGTTAGGTTTGTCAAACGGTATATCAGTTCATTAGCCCGAAATAATATTTCACTTTTACGAAATATGTGCGAAATACTATTTTTTATTTCGTAATAACTGAATATTATTTCGTAGTAACCATTTTAAATCTCAATAAACTCCATTTATTACATAACCCAGTTTTTCTACGAGTTCATATAGCCATGTATTTTTTTTTACCTCACACTGTGTATATAAAAAATAATACCACGGGTCGCAAATCAAATTTATTCTTACGCACTTAGTAAAAACTAGTTCCTATTAAAGCAAAAGTCAAAATGGACGGTCGTGGTCAAGCAACGATATATGCATGTGAAATATCAAACATTTTATCGGAAATACTTTTTTCTCACTTCAAATATGTTATAGGTGTTGTTGTTTTTGTTGTATTGGGGTTTACCGTCGCTGCGATAGTATTTCAATCATATAGCGACGTCCAGCTAATTACAGGTGGAGGAAGACCCCGAGTACACAGAGGTACCCGGGTAGAACCACCGATCTACCGCAAGCCAGCTGGAAGGCTTCCTCACATGAAAAATCCGAAGTCCCTACCGGGATTCGAACCCACAGCGGTGAGGGGCTGAGAGATTTGTAGTCCACGACTGTAACCGCTCGGCCACGATGGCCCCTTGTTATAGGTGTAAACTGGTCATGGGTTTCCCCGCACGATCAAAGACAGAAACAGATGACTGGCAAATGTTCGTTTTGGGGTTATGTGATAAAAAGAAATCGGAAACTCATATTTATTTGATATCAAATAATGAAACTCGTTACTAGTATATTTAAATACTCGTGTAAGATGCTATATATTTTCTGAATCTTTATTTTTTCACTAATAAGAATAAGAATATAACAAAAATTACCATCAAATAAAGAAGTTATGGACATTTGCATTAAACCTTTTTATCTAAAAACACCCAAGCCACACAAATGAATGAATTAAATCTAAAATAATAAAAAAAAAAAAACTTAATAAAGCCATTAAAGTAACCAAAATTAAATCTTAAACGTTTAATCTTTATTTATTTAACATTAATTACGAAACAAGTTTTCTCTCATAGAGGAAACCATGAAAAGACCTATGCGAACGACATAAAACCAGATCAGCCTGCGAGTAACTCGCAGGCTGATCAGGTTTTATGCTGTTCGCTGTTCCTCAGTGGTCTGGAAATGAGGATTTTGTAATTAAATTTGGTAAGGTTTAACTGTGATTTTCTGCAGATCAGGCTTTATGTGATACCTATTGAGGGCGTCAAAATGAGTCTATATGAGGGAAAGGGTTAATCACTCTCGATGGCTCAAGTGGCGGCGTATGTGGTCATTATCGTGGAAGGAAACCGGAGAACCCGGAGAAAACCCAAGTGTACCCTCACACGTACGTGACAAGGAATTGAATCCGGGACTCAATGGTGAGAAGCGAAGCGCGTTACCACTACGCTATCCAGACACCCGAATATGTTTTAATATCAAAGCACGTGCATTAATTTTACTAAAATGTTATACAGTATGAAAAAAAATGCTGGCCATTTTCGTACGACATGATTTTTATAACTAAAATTTTCCGCTCGTTCACCTTGGGTAACTATTCTGAGTTTTTAAACTACCCACTGACAAAAGTCACCATGGGCTAAATTCTACTAGCCATTTCACTTCTTCACAGTCTATCACATCATCATTTATTGAATATCATATTTCATAGTCTTTCACACAGGCTGAGAATCAGCAGTGCCATAATCATCAAAAGGAGAACTTGGAGAGAAAAAATTCAACGTAAATTCAAAGAAATCAAATCTCAGGTATCTTACAGAGCATAGATGAACTCAATCAGGGAAGCAAAGGCACTAAAGAGATGACTGGTTCATTTATTGATAACATGAAGAACATGGATGATTATTGTGATAGCTTTATTCCTACGGTACTCGTTCGACGGTTTCAGCCGTCCCATGCATTAAAGAGATTTATTTAGCAAGATTTGTGAAGTCAGAACTTATGGCCTCCTCCAGTAACACCTTACCAACAGAGACATATAAAACCATAGTCTGCATGCACACTGTTACACTGATAGTTTCATTTGTGGAAGACTTCCTGTGGGCTTGCATGCGTAGGTCCATGTATCTGCCCAGGTTCCTCGTGCGCACACGTGGTCTTTCAGGTAAATGTCTCAGTATCACTCACATATATTTATCGCAAAAAGTAATGATGATTCTCATCAAAATCATGACAAAATTGTTTCGCATGCACTTCATCTTGATACTAACCCAACATGTCTACGAAGGAAACAGGGTTTTTCATGACTTTAATTCTGAGTTATACAACAATTTGAAACAAGTTAAATGAGGACTTGATAATGGTAAACCTGAATATGTTCGGGAGTTGTTAAATGACTGTTGTGATTCACACAAAAAGAGCAATAAATATATCCGTATCGCAGAATATTCCGAAAGTGGGTGGGAGACATGCAGTTCGTCAATACGAAAGTAACCCATTGGCTTGTAACGCAAATGATAGGACCATCATAGGATCAAAATTAACCGTGCTGAGTCTCGCACTGTTCGGAAGAAGAAACCCACGCAGAAGTCTACGAACATGCCCAAGCCTGGTGCTACTGCAAAATCTGGTGATTTTTTTTAGTTTAGATTTCATTTCCTTTTATTTTATTTTTAAATCTAAAGAACATCTTTTGGTTAAAGTTATGCCTCCATATTACGAAGGTTAAGTTGGCTTGTTTTCTTTATTTCTATTTATTTTGTATACATTGTTATAAAATCTTATGTTGGGTTTTTTTTTTTAAATGTTGACTATCTAGAGCGATTGAAATATTTTATTTCAAGGTTGCATTAGATGACATTTTATAGACTTTGTAGCAGTGGGGGCGAGAGTCAAACCGTTGCTGCTACGAGACAGCCGTTGGTCAGAGGGGCCGTGTTGGGAGGTTTTACTGTAAATGTAATTTTTGTATATCGACCAGCTCAACTTAAAAAATGCGATATTTTTATAACTTGAGCAGGATTCCGTTCACAATTTAATAAAGACATGTGATGATTTCAACGATAAGTCTCGCGAGAATAAAAGAACATCGCCTGTATACATGTCAGCCGGAAATGTAACAGCATGATAATCATCGCGTGTTTCCATGTGTTGAATCGCTTTCAATGTCACACTAGCACGCCCCACTTTTTCAGAGAACGCGTGTGCCTATGCAGACATTTGAGAAAACAGGTCATTATGACATATCCTTTTCATAACAATGCTGTAAGTGGACATTTCCCAGTTGTAAATGGCGTCAGAATAAACAACACTATTCGCAGTTTATACATACGATTCCATGTATATCATATATATATTTAGACAAATCCAACCTTTGGGTTACATCGTTACGACCTTAAAGGTTGGATTTGTCTAAATGTATATTTATTTAAATGTTAACACTCACACATACACATAAAATGTATTTCATATTGGATTATTTAATATCAATTTATTTTGATTTAACCCTCTCTTTCAGTTACTTCTTTGTTCAAGTGACCCTCAGTTATACCACAGATCTTGTCCTTAATCTGTAGAAATAGGCTAAAAAAAGGAACATCCAGAACCAGTCAGAGGTATACATTTGAACAAGGAATTTTGATTAATATGTATCTCTAAAATGCATGTTTACATGCCAAGGAAGATTTGCGCAAGTCTGTTACAACAGTAGTTTTAACCTTGTTGTTGTTGTTGCATTGGGGTTTACCGTCGCTGCGATAGTATTTCAATCATATAGCGACGTCCAGCTAATTACAGGTGGAGGAACACCCCGAGTACACAGAGGTACCCGGGTAGAACCACCGACCTACCGCAAGCCAGCTGGAAGGCTTCCTCACAGTTTTAACCTTGAATTAAAAGAAAAATGTATAAATTGTATTGTGTTACCTTTAATTCATAGTATACCCCCAGTCTGGTCTACTTAAGAGTATAAATATTGTGTAAGGGGCTGCATATGTGCTACTCCAGTTATAAAGTTGAAAAATGACATTTCTTTAGAGGTTACAAACAAAAGCTTTCAACCGATGGGCTGATTTCAATAAAACTACAAAGGTGTCTTCTTTTCCTTCCAAAATTAGCTGGATGTTATCACACGTATATGACTTATGCTTAAAATATACTTAGTCCTGGCTCAGGCCTTTTTTCAAAAGTCAATATGAAATTAAAACGATATGAACAGTGATAAATTTATATATGCATATTCACAATTTTACAATGACATTGAAATATACCAGTGCAGCAATTTGATAATAAACTCCCCATCCAACTACCATTTTTAGTGAAAGTAACTCTTGACCATTGTATGTAAGATAATAATATAAATCTAATTGAACGTGTGTTAAGATGGCATTGGTGCGGCACTTTGCTTTTTAATATTTTGATTTGTGGCTTAAATAAGTATTTGTATGAAATGGAAGGTCAAGATACTAGGGCCACATTATTTTTTATAGCTCAGTAGCTTGGCATGAAGTCCATGGTGAGATCGATGACGTGGTATATCAAAAACCTAGTCCCCATTTTTTTTATTTCAGAGGTTCCTGTTTAAGTTTATTTCTTACATAAACTGTAAATGGGAACAAATGCATGTTTTTGTCTCATCTTTGGGAAAAGTGGGAGTAGTGCAAAAGGATTTAATAAACTAGGCCTCGGTACTTAATGAAAGTTTTAACAATTTGTGATCGTGTAGCCAAAAAAAAAAAAAAAAAAAAAAATGAACATATGTATCATCATCTGAGAATTTCCCTTGCAATCGTTGTAAAGTCAAGCTAATACTTTATTATGATTTTGACTTCGGCATTGTCCAGTTACCTCAGTGGGTAGAGTACAATGACTGTAGGTTTGCTGTGCTTACTTCTGTTCAGAATCAAGTATAGTGTGTGTGGATAGAGATGTATCTCGTGTTCCAATGATAAATGGTCTGACATTCGGAATACTCTTCCATAGCCGCTTAGTACTCACGTTAACTTCATTATTTTGTAGCCTTTTGTAGTATCCAATGTCAGTGACATTTATGTAAATAAACCAAAAGTCATTACGGTCGACAGTTTTTTATTAATATAATGTCCAGCTAATTACATGTAGAGGACAACGCAAGAGTCCACAGAGATACCCGAACAGAACTACTTACCTACCACAAGCAACCTGGAAAGTTTCCTCACTTGAAAAAGTGACCCTGCTGGGACTCAAACCAACAATGTTGAGGAGTCAAGACAATACATTAAAAGAATTGTAAAGAATCAAGAAGACATTATAAAGTTTTTCAATTATAAAAAGGCATTTACACATAGAATAACAAAATCAGTAGCTTGGATATGATTGCATTTGAAATTTAGATTGTATTTAACAAAAGCAGAATATATTAACAAGGGAATAGAATTTTGACCTGGTTGAACTTCCATACTTACATATTTATTTTCCATTTACTATTTATTCAGCAATGAACATCTCATAAAATACTCAATTGTTTCACATATAAAACCCAGTCAGCTGGCAAGTCGTGAGCAGTATAAAACTAAATCAGCCAGCAAGATTTTAGCCGTAAAAAAACCAAACCAGTCAGCAAGAATTGAGCAGCATAAAATCAGATCAGCCAGCGAGTGTTGAGCAGTATAAAACCAGATCAGCCAGCCAGTATTGAGGAGTATAAAACCAGATCAATACGCTAACTTCATAGTCTAAATTTACGAAATCGCTACCCTGAGCTGGTTAAGGCGTCAAGTTAAGGAATGTGACACGTGGTGCCACAAACCTCTGCTTTGGGATTTGGCCAAAGTTGCGTTTACGAAAATAGCGTATTCCCGCGTAATGTGGCATTATTTGTAAGGAAACAGAGACGTCACCAACGGTAGACAATTATTTTTAGAAGCGAAAGCTTCGAAAGTCAGATACTAAAATTGTCAGTTGTTTCAGTTTAAAAGAGATCACCATAGTATTTCTTTTCTTATTATATGCAACCGTATAGGAAGAACGTTTGGTGTAGTTAATGCAGTAAATTTGTGGAACTGAGTAGTGCTGCTGTTGTGGTACAGTTAACTACCTATATATAACCTTATCTGCTCTGCACCATCGTGTCACGGTTGCGGAATGCTCAATCGGTAAGAGCGTCATTTAGTGATTTTTCCCTGCAATTGGTCATAAGTTCTATTTCAGCTGGGAGATCTTTTCGTATTTTTGTATTTACTTCCTTTTGATTTAAATTATAAATAGCTCACAGACCCCTGATATCCAGTCATAAAAAAAAATCAAAAAAAAAAAAAAAAAAAAAAAATCGACCTCTCTAATTATAAATAAAATATAGAAAGGCTGATTTTTTTATTTTTTTTGCACAGCAGGTTAGAATTGGTCAAAACAGTAGAAAAGAGAAAGAGAGGGGCAGTGTGCTTATTGTAAGCTGTCAATTAAGACCTTTTGTTTTAATCTTTTCTTGTTAGAGTCTCAATGACTGTAGTGTCTCTAGTTGCATCTGTCCGTCACAACTCAGAAAGAACTTTAGGGACTGAATTTATACTTCATACCATGGTCTAACTTTACTTACCAAAATGAATTATCTACCTTGCTTCATTTCCATTACTAATATGTTGAAATTATGATTTTCTGGGGCATTTTTTAGAAACTATTTTAGGAATTGATATCATTCTTTAACACGGATGGGTAGGATGCAGTGACAAAGAACAATAACTTTATCTTCTCCCATATTCTCGCTTTTCTATCAAAATTATACTTGTCTGCAGCAAATCCATGAAGAATTAAAGGTATTGAGATGAAACTTAATACATTGATTGAGATCAATGAAAGGAAAAGTACTAAGAACCACAACTATCCCTCAACTATATTTTTAAATTATCTGTTCTTGTCTAGAGCACATTTCTTGAACTAATTAAGCTTCACCCATGATTACATGGTATCTCGATACCTCCGCATGATGTTAACGTAACTATGGGTCCTAATTATTGACAAATATAACGGTATCCAAATGAGTTATCCATATCCAGCAAAAGAATATATATCATATGTGTATATGCATATATGTCAAAGGTACTTGGTACGTTACTGCCTATCAAGAAAAAAATCAAAGACGTTATATATAATGTTATATATAAGGTTGCTGATTTTTTTTTGTTCAGTACGGCAGTTATTTCGGTCAAAGCAACGTACCGGATACTTTTGGTATCTATATTTAACTTTCAATATTGAGAGGAAATTTGAAATTTGAACAACTTACCGTGAGTCATGAAATTCCGCTGTTTGCTCCATGAAAAGGCATATCGCCACGCGCGGTGTCACTTCGTCATTGACCGATTGTGTAGAGGTGTACCGCTATGGCACGTTTTAAACAATATTTTCTAGACCATCCGTTAAACACTAACTGACTGGGCTCAGCTTATTTAATACCATCTCATTGTATTGTGTAATATAATTTGCAAAGATAATTGTTTTTCTATACGATGCTTATTTCATTCATTCACTTTTCTCTCTCTCTCTCATCACATCCCTGACCTATTCTGTAGTTACTTTTATTCAACCTTATGTAATGTTCAAATAATGATCACTTCGAATTCTATTATATATACATGTATATAATGTTGTGCAAAATACATTTTTGTTAATCTTACCTGCAATAGTCTCCTGCCCACGATATAATATCAATGTCATTTTCCAGTCAACTTGATTTATTTTTTTAATCTCTCTCTCTCTCTCTCTCTCTCTCAACTCTGAAATGTTACTTTAAATCGGAAAGTTATATTGTTACTACATTGTGTTCAAATACTTCTTCATTTTGCATACTTTGTATGCTTTGTGTGCGTTGATTCGTGCATTTTAAAAATATTGTTCATATTGTGTCTGTTTATGTTAAATGTTCATGACTTTTGGTTACCTATAAAGTAGTTAAGGGTGTAATCTTTATAAATATGTGGCATGCAAGATTTTTTTTATACATTAACTCTCTGTTTTTGCCCTAAATTCAAACCATATTTTCTAAAGGACCTGGCGACGTTCTCCTTCATTCGTGCATTTTGATTGGCTAATTAAAATAACATATTTCTTGACGTATGAGGGGGTTTCCCAAAAACACACTAACAAATATTTGATGATCAAGTAGGCAATTTTAATTTAGAAGAATAGAATAATGTTCTTATTATTCTGTTCTAATATAGCTTTGATAAAAACATGAACCAGGAAGAAAATGTGATTTTTTTTTCAAATTTATATACTCCATAAAAAGAAAGAAGTAGAAACACACACACACACACACACACACACACGCGCGCGCACACACACAAACCATATGAATGTTATTTAGAATGATTCATTTAAAATGCAATGGAGGAAAACAAAGAAATTCTGAGTGGCGTCTCTCTGTGCGAACATCAGAACAAAATCGTAGATGGGTCCAATACATACATCTATCACACTGAGCCCACTTTACAATGACAAGGTCAGTACAATCTCTCAGAGCAGGAGGTGAGTTATTGTGACACATGCAACATTTTTCATCATCATCATCATCAAACACTTCCACCTCATAGTTGTCAAAATTCAATGATCTTGCAGCATTTATTATTTTACTGGGACCTGCTGTTTGAGAATTTTTAGATTGTGTTTTGTTTCCTCTTTTTTCTTAATTGTATAATTTTTTAATTCTGTTATGATGTCAGTTTCAGATATGACTTTTCCTCCTAAACGAGGACGTTTGGTGTTGGCACTGTTGTTTTTGCTGACATGGTTTCTGCTAGGTGCAGACTCTTCAAATTTTTTCTCCAGCAAGGACTCCATTGTGTCTGTAGGATCTGGTGATATTTTCATGAAGGACTGACATGGCATCTTCATTTCCATTGGAACCTATAATATCATGAACAGTTAACATGACTTCATAGTGCATGTAATACCTAATTGAAAATAATATTTAACTTATATTTAATTTATGTGTTATATTTATTGTTTTATTATTTTTTAGGCATAATTATAAGACTTGATCTTTTTTTTAATTAAGATTATAATATAAATTGAATGATAATTTTAATAAATCATTTATTTCTACTTATTTGTTCTTACTTTCAATTTATCCAATGGCCAAACTCCAGCCCTCCTGAATGCGGATGTTATATTGACTGGATTCATTGTCTTCAGCATTGCTCTGCTGGATATCTCCGCAATGTTGTGCTTTGTCATAATCTTCCCTCTCTCACCAGCCATGAACAGATTACATTCATTGTAATATACATTTTTGAAGGGTCCAAAGCAGCCAACATCAAGGGGTTGCAGAGCATGGCTGGTGTGTGGTGGGAGAACAAATAGGATGATGTTATTTGACTGGGCCCATTCCATTATATCAAGGTGAGATGCATGTCCATCCAGCAATAGTAGGACATGTTCTGAATTTTGCCTTGTATTCACATACTTAAAGAAGTGTTCCTTTAAATAGGACAAAAACACAGCTCCGTTTGACCAACCACTTTCTGACATAGCCATTCCAGAACCAAGAAGGGAACCTTTTAATAGTTCACTGTTTGGTCTTTTTCCTTTAAAACATAAAAAAGGAACATATCCACGTGACTTAGACAAACCGAGTCGACGCCATCTTGGAATTTCTCTTAGTAGCAGACAAAAAATAACAAACAAGTATTTAGGGCAGATTTTGGCCTTAAAATATGTTTCCATGTCTACACCAATAAATATATTCACAAGGTACCTTTTTATTACAATTTAAATATGATTTATTTCTGTTTTACCTGTTGTTGTTTTTTTCGCATTTTGAAGCGCCGAAAAATACCGTGTCAATACTTGAGGAGTAGCCGGATGGAATATGATCACCGTCGGTCATTCTTTTTTGACGCAATATTCAAAGCGCGTGAAAAATAAAATGCACGGATGAAGGAGAATGCACGAATGAAGGAGAATGAAGGATATAAAAATAAGTTTGTAATATTGATGTTTTTTATCTCGTCAACTTGAGATAATTTACATAATTTTATAAGGCGACAATGCTATGTCTATATGCATTTCTCTGTTTTGATTCTCTCTCTCCCTCAAAACTGATCTATTATCTCAAACCGGAATGTTATGTTATTAATACATCATCTTGTATATTTCTCCATGTTGTATACTATGTTTACCTGGAACGTAATAAAGTTTTGTTCTGATCTGTTCTGATTAGTGCAGTGATCAAGAGACGTAATTCTTCCTTGTCTCTTTATTAATTACCTCCATTTACCTATATAAGTTATATTTCTGAACATAACTCACAAAGTTTCAAAAGGTCGAGTTGGTACTTCACATATTGACAGAGACCATGAACCATAATCTATCTTACCTGATCTTTGGTAAGACTGAAGGGACTGACTTTATTATTCACACGTTTTAACTTTCGCTTCTGACAGTACTCTCAGTGCTTTGATTTTTTAAAAATTTCTACCGATCATCTGTGAACGAGTTGCTTTAATTTAAACAGGGGTATGCAGTGTTGGATAACTTATGATTTATATTACATATACAATTTTAAATATCGTATATTTTCAGTGAACAGATAATGCAGCCTCGAACAATACTGCTTATCAGGCGTATATTAGATATTACATCATTAATTAATCCTGAAAATAACAAACAGTACACATCTATCACAGTCAATTACTGGAATCCTTGAAAGAATAGAGGATCACACATTTTGTTCTAATCAGTCAGTGTCTAGATACTGACTGCGGTCAATAACGTCAACTACCAGTATGTGCACATCAAGTTTCCCCTAAAGATCTAATGGACATCGAGATTAAATTAAGCATGTGTCCGTGAATATACCCGCACTACTGACCCTCACTACTGCACAGGACAGGCTGTAGCAGCATGACTTTCTGGGCAATCAGAGAATAAATAGTTTCGGTTACTCACTCAAGAACAGACTAAACCAAAGGCTAAATAAACAACCCTGAAAATATACGTTCACTAGTTCCGTGCCTGGGCTCTGGCTCGAATTCCACCAACACTATTTAGCGCTAAGTAAGACTCACAATCTTAAATTAGGAAGGAACGCGTACCACCATTCCTATTTAAAGGAATCTTCAAGTACAAGACTAAGTTAACATAAATAATTAACCTAATAACTAACAAATATTTGTTAAGAAATGATATATATTAGGTATTTCTTATAGAAAAAAAATGAATGGTGTAATTCGCCCCAAGTATTACTTAGCGATATGTGAAATCCGAGCGGTAAGGGCGGTTACTCGGGTGCGCCGAGATAATTAAGGAATGCATCACTGAACATGTAACAAATTGCACAAATCATGTAGCAATATACGATGGTTTCTTAAATGAGGTGACCGTCACTCTTTCTTTCCCATGAGACGTGTGAGGCCGCACAATAACATGTGACTCTGTAGACTGAGTCCTGATACGTTTGTCCCTGCTGGGAGTTTGGGGTGGCTCAGATGCGTTGGATAAATTGTTATTGTCAGGTACTTTCTTAAACACGTTTCGTTTTGAATGCATTTTCTTGAGCATTGTTTGAACAGTGTCTTTCCCGCAAAAATCTGCGACTCTATCGTCCAGTTTATTCAGATTGTTTTTCTCCTCAGTTATACGCTTATTTACAAGATGATTGTAGAAGTGACCCCTGTCTTTCAGTTCATCTTCGTCAAAATACCTTATCTGTTTGACGGACGACCCTAGCCTGCCGGTGTTGACATATTTAGACAAAGTTGCTCCACGCCTCCCAATCTCCATTGCGGTCTTAGGTCTCAAGTCTATTTTTGACCTCTGTTGATCAATCATGAATGTTCCATCGATTTCAATATCTGATTCCGAGTCGGACTCAAACACTCCATTAGTCTCCATCTTTTGCGTTCGGATCTTACCAGGACACGTCTTCGGACGGGTCTTTTGCCTGGCGTTTGCTTTGTTTTTCATTTGTCTAGTGATCAGCTCTTCAATGGGATCCTTATCCGACCCTGGTCGACTCTTGACAATCTCTCTTTGTCTGTCGCGGTATTTTCTCAGTCTTTTCTTCATTTCGTTTTGAGATTTTCTTATTTCGATTGCAGTACTGTGTTTTAACGTGTCTATAGAAGCAAGGGATATTTCAAACATCCTTTGCTCTATTATATTCGCACGCTGTGAAGCCCGGTCTCTCTCAACATCTTTCTCCTCCATTCCTGTCCTTTTGTTTATTGATACTCCTCACAAAAATCTTTCAATTTTTCAAGCACACAGATAATGATTTGACGGATTAAACCGGGTTTAGTTCTGCGGGTCTCTAATATTTATTCACTTGGTGATTTTGGTTTCTCGAGTAATCAAGCCGTCGAGATCTGAAGTAAACAAACAAGTTATTTACGTGATATGAAATTTCATATTATTATGTGAATGTCGAAAACATATTTCTAATAAATCGACTTTAATTCTTTTTAGACTTTACATTTCATTTGTGTGTATGCATATTAGTGTTTATTTAAGAACTGCATATATGTTTTTCTTAATTAACATCACGCCATTTTCAAACAAATTAAATGAAATTGTAAACGTCAAAATTCTTCGTCTCTTTGTAATCGTATACTGAAGGATTATATCAGATTGTGACACTACAGTCAAACTGCCGTTGACACCGCATTTTTACTGTCACAAGAAATACGAGTTTATGTTCTGATATTGCTTGAAATTAAATTTACTCTTTTTTTTCAATTAAATTTAAGTACTTTGATAGAAGACATATGGTGACGCCATACGATATATGCTAAACACTTTATTTTCTTATCATGAAGTATAAAGGTTTTGTATTAATTCATAAACATACCCTCAAGATAAGAGCATTGGTTCGTGTCAATGATCATTTGCTTAATTTCATCTGGGGAAACATTAGACTGTCACGTGTGATTCATAATCGGACTTTGACGCAACAGAAGTCTCTCTCTCTTTCTCTCTCTTTCTCTCTCTCCCCACACAAACGAACGTTTTCGTGAGAGAGAAAATACTTCTTATTGCTAAAGGTAAATATCATTTCTCATCAGTTTGCAAGTTTTATATGACATGGAACATTGAAACCTTAACACAAGTAAAAGCTACATGTTGTTTCCATGTTGACCTGCAATAAATACACAAACGATCCGTGAGGTCAGACACGAGGCGGTGGGGGGTGTTCCATAATTCAATATCACATTGAAGGCACAGTATCGAATGTACGATGACATAATGATCGGTTCAGTTTACTTCGGTGTATTTTGGAGCTCTGATGTGGGTGTCACCAACGTATAATAATCAAGTACGCATATCTTGCTGTCGAAACGTCAGATGATAGTGAATCATAAAGAATGAACTTTAGACATGGGGATCGTATATAAAGACAGTTAAAGGTTTAAATATACTTAATAATAGACATAATTATTTGGATGGAATTATTCAATAATGGTGACAGTTTAATAATAAAAAGAACTCGATTTTTTATATTTTGCAATTGTGTATTTGAAATCAAAGGAGAAAAATATTCAAGTTATGACTTAACCACTTGTTTGCTTTATTCACACACTAGTTATTTCTTCCTTTTCAGTATTTTGACACCTACTCCCTCTCTCTCTCTCTCTCTCTCTCTCTGCTAATGTCCGTATTTTTCTCCCTGTGACACAGAGAAAGCATCGACATATCAAATATCGAAAATAAGTATTCGCTGCGTGTAAAAGAACTTCATTTCTAAACACCCTGTGGCCCATATCTTCATAATTTCAGGTAAATTGACAGAGATCCAAACAAATAAACGATTGAAACCACGCCCCTGTAATCATATCACTTTCATATTAATTAACGAACTATTTGCACTAAATCAAGATTTTTGAGGAAGTGATTCTAAATCAATCTAAGTAAATATTGATCTTACAATTTCCTTATCACCCATCGATCTCTCGGCGGTATACACAAACAATATAAATCCTCGTCGATTTAAGGGCCCACTTAATGGTCTAACTGAAGATTAAATTAAAACCAAGTTGCACTTCCAACTGCAGTGTATGACAGTTACAAAAAAGGACCGCAATATGGAAACACCGGTTATGCTAGTGACCTCGGTGTTTTTCTCTTGAATTACGTCATCATTCCGGTAAGTATTGACACTTCGAGAATATCCCAATCTTCCAAACCATAGTTTGAGAGATTTCAGTAATTAGGTGAGCCTTTATGTCCACACTAAAAGTCCTTGTAATGTTTACATTCTGACATACATGAAACTAATAGCTCATTCAGATATCTTAATTATTTCCTCAAGCTTATTTGGGTTTAGTATATAACACTGTTTTGCCATCTTATTAACACGCTGGTGCGACTAATCCTGTCTGTATGGGACACCGAAGAATATTGCGGTAATGGGGATCATCCTCGGCCATCGAACAATGCGTGTTTGTCTTCAGTGCTTTAACTGTGACATGTGTTTGTTTGTTTTGTCTTTATATATATATATATATATATATATATATATATATATATATATATAGTATTTCTTCCAAGGGCATTTTCACATCCATGTAGTTGAAGAACTACTTGTAACACCATTTTACTGATGTTCAGGGAAATCAATAGATCTTCTTTCATTCTCTCTTCGATACCATTTTGAAAACAGATCAAACATATTTTCCCAATGATTTCGTGGAAGTATAACTTAAAGGAACTCATTTTAGATGGTCATGTGTGTGTCTGTGTGTGTGTGTGTGTGTGTTACATTTATCAATACCCATCTACTAACGCATGGTCACCGAATGCAACCATCCGTGATTGTAAAAAAAAACAACTCAGGTAATAGCATTACGAACGGTACTGAACCTATATTTAGAATAATGAAACCTATAATTAGAGTTAACATATTCATTTGACGTCACTTATCACATTTACTCTGGCTTGCTTTAGATTTCGCTACCCGGAACTGGTGAAGACTCCATGTTGCGGAACGTGTCACGTGGAACCACAATCACCTACTCTGAGGATATCGTATTCTATATTTAACCGATTTCACAGAAGTGGCATTTACGAAAATTGCGTTTTCCCGTGCAAAGTGACCTACACTTGCTGAGTTTATTTGTCCGGAAACAAAGCCGTCAACAACATTAACGAGAGAGCAGATTTTGTTTATTATTATTATCATTTCCAGTTTACCAGTTTATTTCATGGGCGCTATAAGGCCCATACATATGGCAGCATTATCAAATAAACATATAATTATTTACAATATATATACACGTGGTTACAATGGGCACGGCTATTAAATTTGTATTGAAATTGATTATTCAATTATAATAACAATAATAACACAGATAAACAAATAGTACAGCATTTGTTTGAATTACATGTGCTTTGGTCTGTATAGTTTTGATAAATATCAATAACAAGAAATATCTTTAAAAAAGATACTCGTAACTAGCTTGATGATTAGTGTCTGAATAGTTTAACATGCAATAGATTTTGTTGTTGTTTAATAGTTGTTGTTAGTTCAGCTCTTTGAAATACCACGGATCCAAATAATTTGTACAATCTTGGTAGACACTTACAGCCTTGGACTTCGCATTAGACTTCGTTTCGCGGGCTACAAAACAAAACCGGATGTTACGTTTTTGTTGAATATAGGATATGTCAGGGTCAAACAATAAATTCCGAAATCTATGTGTTTGCCTATTTTTTTTAGCGTTCTACTCTTTAAATTTACCTTAAAAAAGTGCAGTCTCTTGCTATTTGGGACAAATCGTTCGCAGGGGAAGAAAACTTCAACTTTTAAAACAAACAGAGATCTGAAGAACTCGTTTCCGCAACTCCTTTCTTTTTTTTTTTTTGACTAATTTTACAATGACCAATGGGAATTTAGCAAAGTATATAATAACCAAAGAAAAGCCCAATTTTATTCCGCTTTATTATTGTATGTTTCACAGGAAGTCAGGGTGAAAATAAACGGCCTAATGGCCGAATAAAAATATTAATAGTTAGTAGTCCCACTTCTAATTATCTGTGAACGAGCCGCAGCAAGCTATTTATTTCGCTTAAGTCTACAATGATAACTTCGGTCTATTACAAAAGATTCTGTGTCACTTTATTTTCTGTTCATAACAACTCGATGATGATTCTTTTCCATTTAAATACAGCTTAAATGCTGTCGGACCATTACTCTCTAAATTGTACGTAAACACGGGCGATTGCGGCGCCACCGGAAGACTAAAATTGGCGAAGGATGGACTTCATTAATTATAATTCCAGAACACTGTCGAATGAACAAAGGCTCGAGTAAAATTGCGCCTATGTCATATTTTAATTATCATATTATGTACTATACATGTATATGCTTGTGTGATTCGTACATATATTAAAATGGCAGGCAAAATATGAATGTCTTGTTTAATTCTGATAAATGCGCAAGTTCACCCGAAGCAAAAGCACATAGTAAATTGCATGCACGATGTTTGTAGATAATGATCCGAATGTAATTAAAAATTCATATTATCATTATTACTATGCATTGGTTTCATTTAGAGAATGAATATACAGCGGGTTAAATGTAAATAGCGCATTTAGTGTATTTGAACAATTGCTGAAAGAAGTTATTTACCTTAAGATATGAGATTTTTGAAACTTCCAAAAAAAAAGTGTGGTACATAGAACAAGATATATCTATAAATCGACAGACAGACAGACAGACAGACAGACAGACAGACAGACAGACAGACCAGACCAGACCAGACCAGACCAGACCAGACCAGACCAGACCAGACCAGACCAGACATACAGACAGAGGCAGACAAGACAAGACCAGACAGACCAGACCTGTACGGGACAGACCAGACCAGACAGGGCAGGCAAGACAAGACCAGACAGACCAGACCTGTACGGGACAGACCAGACCGGACAGGACAGGACAGGACAGGACAGGCGGGCGGCGGGACTTTCATGAAGGACGTTGTGGGATTTCTTGACTGGCCTTGCACCGTAATTGCACCACAAGAATCAGCCAGTGCCCACCGAACCCATAAAAGACACTCCCGGAGCGTCTGAGGGGCACGGACACGGACGACAAGATAGAAGATAGATAGATGTTCGGTAAGAGCCAGCAAGTTCAGTGTCGCTCCGTGAAGTGAAAGGCTTGGTCTAAAACTGCGTTCAGTGTCAATGGTCTCACACTTTGATCTTTTGTATAAAGTAATCGATTAAATGGATTCCGCTTGCTAATGTCGGAAACGGCAGTACAGAAATTATTGAAAATAGACTTTGTTCTGTGTGATAATTGTCTAATAAAGTGGGCGTTGTGTTTGTTCAGCGTCAGTAGCGCCCAGTCACCTGTACGGGGTAATCGAGCACCGAGGGCAAACAACGGTTTATTGTGGCAACTGAATATTGAAGAAAAGCTTATATTTTCTGATCTTATCGTATAGTTCTAAATCATTTAAGAGATCTTAATCTAAAAACTGAACTCTGATTTATCGAATAATCAAACCCTAGTCATAAAATTAATTAATTATTTAGTGCATACACGTTTTCCATGAATGGGAATTGAATAGGTCTTTGTTTTCAAGTATTTAAACAGAAAGTGGCTGAATCAAGAAGTTTTGTTAAACTAATAATGGCTAAAAAAATCCATAACAATGTGTCTATAATAATTAATATTTAATCAAACAATAAAAGTAAAGACCAAAACATGTTGTCATTACTGAGGATAAAACAAAAAAGTATATAGATATCCTTTTATTTTCATTGCGGCCCTGTTCATAAGGGCATGTTCTAGCTAGGCACAACAAAAAAGCAAAATAATACATTTTGTATTAAAAAGCTAGTTTGAATATAAACAATTACATGTATGAATAAAACTGCTAAATAAAGATGGTTAAAACCGACATGTTATCAAATGAAATCTAAAAGTATTAAAACAGATGTAAACAAAAATCATTAAGAATACTAAACGGTTTGATTATAAAGCCTAACCCCACCAACTCTTGATAGGTAACACCATGTCTATTGTAAGTATATGATTTCCTTAATTCCCTTTTTTATATTTTTTTTCTCTCTCTCTCTCTCTTCTAAACTGTACTTGAGTTTATCATTGGAGCACAACGACATTTATGTGTAAATAATGCAAGTAACAACCATTTATACAGGAGAAGTTTTATACAAGCTTCGGCTTCCATCCCCATTCCAAAGTGTATATTGTCATATTGTATATTTCTATGTATTTGATTTAATAAATATGTTAAACCCAGATGTAAACAGCGTTGTGCCTGCTAGGGTACACGCCTCAATCTGCCAAAGATGAAAAATAAGTTATAGTAGCAGTAGTAGTATTAGTTGTTGTTATAAAAGTAGAAGTAGCAGAAGAATAAGGAGGAATGAAGAAAAAAGAGGAAGAAAAAATAAAGAAGAAGAAGGTGAAGAATGATGTTTGTAATGATGATGAGGAGGAGGAGGAGGAAGGAAAATACTTCTAAGATATACATATACCTTGTTTCAAGTCCTTATCCTGCACGTATAACTAACATATACGTATTCCTGTGCATTAGTAATATATAATACATCTATTTATCACGAGATCAAACAGGCCAGTGAACAACTTAAAGTCATGTCTGACTGTACAGGACCGGGTACCACGCCTCCTCAGGAGAGATCAATACGCGGGGAAACACAAATACTCATCCGGGTCCCGCCGCTGCGCGAGAGGAGGCGGGGCTTGAATGATACGCATGTACCACAGTTTGCGCGAGGGAAACTGTGAAAGCCACCTAGGCAAAATAAATCTAGAATGGTTGATTTATTTGACATTAACGCTCCCAACGAATGTAAACAACACCTGCGATCCATTAAAAGCATATACTCTGGCTAAATGCCTATAGGACCTGCGGCGAGCGGCTTATTTATAATAATAATTATTACTCAGTAAAGTTTAAACAATCAAATATGTATAAGCGATTTATCAGCTGTTAAAGCAAACACGTACTCCATTCAAATTAAACACAAACATTGATATAAGCCAGTAATCCACACACACGTAAAGTGCTTCTATAAATTATTCATGTACATTTCCTTTTTTTCCTTAATTCCTTTCTCTACGAAGTGAAGGTTTATTTACTTATCTTAATTTAAGTTCAAACCTCCTTTTAGCGACACCAAAGAGTTAGAATTGAAAATGGACGTTTAACACAGTTGGTTACTAATCAGGTGGCAAATGTATAGTAAAATAACATGTGGGACATGACTTGACTTGACTATTTGAGTTTACCATCGTTTCGACAGTATTTCAGTTATATGGCGACGTCCATCTAATTACATGCAGGTGAAGGAAGACCCCGAATGCACGGAGGCATCCAGGTAGAACCACCAACCTACCGCAATGCCAGCTGGAAGGCTACCTCACATGAAAATCCAGATGACCCTGCCGGGATTCGAACCCACGCAATAACATGTAGGAAATCAAATATATGTCTTTTAAATAGTTTGACAGATTTATTCTTATATGAGCTATGTGTTAGTATATTCAGCTATATAACTGTATGGCAATCACGTTTTTATAGTCCTATTTAATAAGGTCAAATTACTTAATGTACATAAATACATAAACAAATTCTTGTCCTGACATCTGACTGTTCTGTCAACACGTTTTGTATATATCATTATTTAAATCTGACTTTATATTAATGAGTCTTGAAATTGAATTAATCACATGTTTATATGTTAACAAAAAATATGTATAAAAGAATATTAGACAAGGTACGTTATTCGGATAGAAAGCTCTATTGCGATCGCCTATTAATCGTGATTTATATACAGTTCGGCTGGTAATCATGACGTCATACATAGTCTTCAAACGGTTTGTAAATGTTTAAATATCCACCTTTAGAACGATCGAAGAATATAGTTATAATCATTATCAATCCGTTCCATTGTCGAAAGATATCAATCTTTATTTGATTACTGTCTCTGAAAACTCCGCGGTCAAAATCCGAACAATGGTTTGTTGACAACTATCTGACGATGGCGATATTCAATGTTATGTGTTTATACCTACCCACTTTTCAGATATACCGCAAAGTCACACTGGATTTGAAAGACTTGTCGTCTATTAACATATAATACAGCATTCAAATTAGAATTTTAAATTACATTGCTATGGATGGTTTATGTTAAATGTCAACTGGGCTACCTCCTTATGTAAACTTTTGAAAGTCTAGGAAAAGGTCGCATATTTAAATGCCCGAACTCTTGGCTGTTACAAATAAAACAGTCTGAAGTGTTCCCTATAGATCTATCAGGTACAAAAAAAGTAAAAATGAATACAAAGCCTAGAATAGTGTCTTTCGAAACTTAGTGTATAAATAAACAATTTAGATTTATTCCGTGCTATTTACTGCAATAGAAATTTCCAATTACAAAGAACTGAATTCAAAGGAGCCAATTTTCCTGCAATCCTTCGGGCGATTGAAATCAAATCTGTTTCTTTCAGGCGGATTATTCAGGATTTATTTTCCCATCTGTCGCGAAGGCTCACTTTGAATATAAATTATTTACAATATCGAAGTTTATGTTTATTTGAGGTTAAAGTTCCTACATAGCTTGCGTTTATGATAGAACTTCATTAAGCACAAAAGTGCGTATATATATATATATATATATGATCTTCAAGTAGTGATTGTGTGTGTTTTCCAAACCGGTTTCAAATTATAGTAGAGTTCATAAAAAAAAATGACATTCAGTATAATGTTTGTTACTTGAAGAAAAGTAATTGAAATCCACCTCGGCCGTAGCTGTGTTGGACCAGTACTTTGCACCCATAAGAGTATACTGTCAACGGGGATCGAACTGCCATTTACTGGGTCCGTATAGACACTGAGAAGTACCACTGAACTACGACATCTTAATATCAACAGTGATTTTCGTAGTGCCCACCCCCCCCACCCTTTTCCCTCGAAATATCGATATAAAATGTCACATTTTAAGCCCCTCCCCATTTCACACACACAGGTTTATTCCAGGGTTGAGTATTAGGAAAATTACCATTACAATGTGGCATAAATGCTAAAATGAGTAGCACTGAATGGGAATAATAAAAAGGCATTTATGTTATCAAAATAACAAAATAATTCAATGTCATATTGACTATTATACACGTTACCGAATTAAGTTTCTTTTTCCTTTTTTTTAAATTACAGTGGACATCATCATATAATTATAAACATATATTGATTTATGTCTACCATGATTTCTAAATTGATCCATTTCAGCGAAAATATATATAACATTCTTCTAGCGTAATCATTTTATATTATTTCAATAAAGATATGCTCGATTAGGAAGCCATAGGAGGTCAAACTTCTGTCATTGCTATTTTATATGTTGATATTCAACTCAAGGTGAACGTAATTGATTGCATTCGATTTCCGAATCCCTGATCTCGTGTTTCATTTCTGCGCCACAAAACTCTGTCATTGAAGCCATAATTACTTAACCTTCCCCGGGGACAGTGGCATAGCGACATGTAAGCTTGCTCGTATGTCGACCATGTTTAAAAGTAATGAATCATGATAATGTTATTCATTACCAGAACTCGCGTTCTTGAATATTTAAGATCTACTTAAGAATGATTTAAGCTCAAATTCAAATATGGCAATTTAAATTTAAGCCTGAGATCATACTTATATATGTGTCGAGAACAATATGTGACTCTACGAGTATATGTTAAAAATTGTAGCCCTGACTTTCTAGCTTCATATGCCTTAAAAAAATGAAAAGTGTGACAGAACTGAAAAAAATAAAGAAGAAAAGATATAAACAACAACAACAACAACAAACGTTTCTTGTTAACGATGCACAATATCAGCCGTTAAATCAAATATACTGAATATATTTTGCCAACCGATCAATGTTGAAACATAGTCGTAAGTATCAATGTTAAATTAAATACTGAAAACAAAGCATAATGCCACTTTTCAATGTGCAAATAGGCAGGTGTGGCGCTTTAATTTTACAATGTGTATACGATTAATTTGGTTGTGATGATATCTTTGTTCAGATGACATGAAACTGTAAAATTTACGTAAATAAAGTATTCTTTTTGTCTGTCTGGTTAAAGTAATATAATGTGCATTTTTCTCTGATAATAAGATAAGCACCTGTAAACATGGTTTGTTACTGTATGATGAACGCATTCACTCGGGTACATATAATAAAACATGATAAAAAGCATAAGTAGCACAAATACTATGAAGTTTATTTTTCCGGTTATTAAGTTCAAAGACTTACAGACTTAGACAGAAATTGGCAACTAGTCTAAATCTCACAAAAGTACGTAACAAATTGCCCAATTCTCGCAAAGTCTCGTTTTCAAATATCTCCTTTTCTATTTAAGATATGTGAAAGTAAATTGTATCTTACAAGAGAACATTGCATTACAATCAAGATGATACATTAGGTATTGAAATAAGTCAAAGAATAAAAATGTTTCATGTAAAATAGAAAAGTACCTGCATGATGATAACTATGTAAATGTGTTGTTTTTCTGCTAAAATGTTTGAATTTAAAATACAATTTAAAAGAAACTTTAAAATAAATCAAATTGAAAATATTTTCTTGCAGTAGAAAGATAATACGGATTATTTATGATATGGTGATTTTTCCATACTTTTTTGAAAGTTTGCAATATTCAATGATCTACTGTGTGCCTAAGCAATATTTTCCACAGACTTTTACAGGAGTTTCCTATCTCTGTTTATTATGTCTTTGTTAAGTTAATAAAGCAGAGAAGGGGGTCGGGGGGGGGGGGTGATATAATTATCATGTATATCATAATTATGGAAGGTGTCGTGGTCCAGAGGTAACGAACATTACTTTGGGTTCGCACTCCGGTGTCCGGGTCAAGAATCTTTAACGGCATTTCATGGCGAAAAGGGACTAGTTCAAGCCAGAGAACACATTTATAACTTGATGACTTTCGACTTACAAAATTTTAAATATTTTCTTTTTTCTCTCCCGCGCAGATTGCGTAAAATCTGAGCTACAATGATGTATGAACAAACAGTGAAGACTATACATGATCATGCAGACAGTCCCTTTCTTGTGGTTAAGTGTTAACTTATATAAAATGTGAACCATCTGTAATCTGGGGGAGAAAAAAAATCTCAATTTGTGTTTACTGTAAAAGTTTATGGTATTTAGATTTATAAAAAAATAAAGACCGTAAAATTTTAAATTACTAGTATTAGATAATGCTAAACCAAGATCGTTGAAATATCACACATATAAAAAATTAAGATAAGACATTTGAACAGTCTGATGAACATACTCATTAAATTTATGGTAGTCTGATATTGCGAGAAACACGTTCAAAGGCATCAAAAGTATGTAACATTATTTTTAAATTTAATTTTATGGTAGGGTGGGAATTAATTTCTGTAATACTGTTATAAACAGTATTGGCTATCTTTTGTACTCCCGTGTTTTACTTGTGATAATCTCACTATAAAAAGATTTTATGAATATATCAAATCTTATTATATATGACTATCGTTCTCGCTTTTCTCCCTCTCTCTCTCTCTCGTGCGTTTGTTTGTGTACAGTTTTAGAGAGAGAGAGAGAGAGAGAGAGCAACATTTTTGACCTGGATATTTCCACATCATACTGTACAGGACCGGATCCAGGAGTTCAGGTTAGGAGAGGTGCAGTATTTAAAAATGTAGGCAGTGACAATGCAAGCGGCTTGCTGTTTTGTCAGGGCGGTGATAAGGTTTTAGTTCCGGTTGGACTAGGAATCCTTAGGAATTCCCGTGCGACTTTTTGATTTAAAGCTGTAAAATAGTGCATTCTTGAGTTGTTGGGGGTTGTATGTCTACATTTATGTATGGTCGGGGAAATTTAGAGGGGGCGCGCGCAGTGTGCCCCCCCCCCCTTTGAATCCGCCACTGATGTAAGACAAAAGTACGCTCGCTTGATTTAAGGTCTACTTTTTTCGACCTCTTAGATATAGAAACACAGATTAAAGATTTTGTGATCCCTTTAGATCGTGGGACACTGGGATGAACGGTAATACACTAATATTATAAGATATGTAAAGTGTATCTACCCTCACGCTGTCTCTCTTTGTGTATCTATTATTTCATGCACAGTGAAGAATGTTTGCTTACTATTAAGCAAAACGGTACGTCTCTCAGTTGCCGTCTGCAGGCCCGTGAAAATGTATTTTGTATGCAATTTTACGAGATTTTATTGATTAGAGACCTTTAACAACCTATGTATGAGGTAGTTTATTAAGTAGGCCTGGATCTGATGACGCGACAGTGAAACTTTAAAATGATTGTTTAACGCATTTCCTCTTGTTTTACCGACAATCTCAAAAATGATTTGTATTCCTCGTTTAACGATTTGCATACAATAATAGAATATCAATTGATTCGTATAATTTAAAAGATGATGATGATGATGATGAATAAAAGAAAAAAAGACGGAGTAGAAAAGAACAGAAAAGAAAATGGAGATTAATTTAAAAAAATACAATAAAGCTTACGTGGTTTGGATAATGTCCACGGATATATTCTGGTTGAGAAGCATGGATTGAATTGCAGTTAAATGAAAAAAAGTTAATTCACTGGACACCCGTTTCAATTAATATTTAATACCACTCAATAAAAAAAATCAAACACAGGTTTAGCACCAGCCCATATGCAGTCTTATTTTCTTACGGAAACTAGATGAAAACTTTAAAAGTTGAGGACACACTCGTATCGATCGAATTGCAATGAATAAGGAGTGAAGTGCACCTTTAGTCCAACCTGAGGTGTTAAAGAGATAAAAAAGCAAACAAACCAAAAGTCAATGCAATACGCGTGTTGCTAAGATATTTTGTATATTTGTGTAACAAGAAGTTTTTGAATGGCTTCTGAAAGATCTGTCTATACTGAATTGCATATCTGTCAACAAGTAAAGTTTGTGTGTTTTCAATCCTGTTCAAAAAGCATTTTTTCAAAATCAATACTTAACTGCTTGCTCATAAGATGAAATAAAAAGTGAGCAAAGAGCAGCAAGAAAGTTCACTTTCATATGCAACATATTTCGTATGGTGATCCAGTAAAAATACAACTTACCTGAAAATACATCTAAATAAATAATGCCAATCCTTATAGAACCGCTGAAAAACTCCATCAAACTAAACAAGGACGTTTATGTTTAACTTCTGTGGCTTAAATAAAGATTAAGTTTTAAATTTTGAAAATAAATACCCATCTATTATCTGAAATAAGATAATTCTGACGGTCATACAATAACAGCTTTGAAGCGCCACCTATGTAATGGCCCGTAATATGGTATTTACCCCATTATATCGAGTAAAGTGTTCGAGGTTTTATCAATTGCAAGGCAGTTCGTATCAATTCATCAATATCGCTTTAAATAAATGAATTTGAAATAATATACATACATAGCTTAACTGTCCGCGGTGTATGTCATCGAGTCCTCAAAAGTGTCGTCTGCTGCATGTAAAAAGTACCGTACGGGCTGGACGTATATTGATTATCCGCGGTGTATGTAAAACTGTAATAAAAAATAACGTACTACAGGACTTAGTAGATAAAATGTAAAATAAAAAAAAAGATAAGAAATATATATAATGAAAATGCTCACAAATTAAGAAAGAGTGCAAATTCTTTAAAATCAAATGTAAATCATGCTGCTCTAG
>CM037778.1:17442024-17492024 GCA_021229015.1 Solen grandis | reverse complement strand
CACAAAGGGCTTGTAAAAATAGAGTCTTCTGGCAGAGTCACTGGCAAGTGCACAGTTTTACTTATAATGTATCTATGTATCTTTCTCAAATTTGCTGCTTTGCATATCCTATACTTGAGAATTGACTTAGTCTCTGCCTGACCATAGAAACACAGGAGATTATCACCAAACTGATTCATGCTTATCTTTACAGAGTATTTATCATCCAGTATCACTGCAATCCCGGCAGAACTTAACCAGTACCAGTCTAAAACATTCCCAACTGTATTGTCCTTGCCTTTATAGTATTTCATATCATGTGAGCGATAACCCTGCAAATTTAATTTTGCAATATTGAGAGGCCATGTTTGGTTGTATAGCAGGGATCCACCATACCAGAAATAGTCAGATACTGAAAAACAAGTCTGTGATGTGTGACTGCTATAGGCTGGTGTCCATGTGATACCATGGCAACTTGCATGTTCATCTTCTTGGTTTGTGACTTCAAGTTTCAGATTTGGATACCAGGAGGCACAGAGATACTCTGACTTATTATACTTTCCACAGTGATTAGGTGGGCCACTCATCTGTAAGGCATCTGGCATAGAGCCCCGTAGATAGACTTCATCTTCATCTTTCAGAAAATATAGCCCTGTCTGGAAATCAAATTCTATATTTCCTAACCATATCTCTTTGATTTCTTCCTCCAAGAACGTGACTGGCCTTTTTTGGAGAGCAACTACCACATAGATGATGAGTAGTACACAAAAACTGACCACCAGCCAACAACGCCATGTCTGAAGTATCTGAAGCCATGGATACCTGAAGTACAGTGACAAGTTAAACTAGAACTGTCGCCTAAGGGCTTACTAATACCCCCCCCGCAAGTGTTTTTGTCAAACATGGCTTTGGAGCATGAAATCAGAATTCTTGTATGCAACACTCCATCTTAATACGTATATAGAGGACATATGTGCCAACTACATGGAAATCTAGTGATCCTTTGTAACACATACCTATGGATATACCTATGTCTATGGATAAATATCATTAAGATTCACTGAAATCTATCAATGGAAGAAAATTGTAAAACAAATACCATCAAAGGGACATATCTTTAAAACAGGGGGGAGGGGGGGGGGGTAACCCAATGTTATATAGAAAAAGCGCTACTACAATGTCTAAGGTTGAATGACAGCAAGTTTCATTGAAATCCCTCCAGTAGTTTAGGAGGAGTAGTCTGCAGAAAATTGTAAAGCAAAAATCATCAAAGGGGCATAACTATAAAAAAGGGAGGTAATCCAATGGGAGGAGTAGTCCGCAGAAGTTTGTAATGCAAAATCATCAAAGGGGCATAACTTGGAAAATAGGGAGGTAACCAAATGATATATAGATAACGCGCTTATACAATGTCTAAGGATCACTGCCAGCAAGTTTCATCAAAATCCTTCCAGTAGTTTAGAAGGAGTAGTCCGCAGAAGTTTGTAATGCAAAAATCATCAAAGGGGCATAACTTGGTAAATAGGGGAGGTAACTCAATGCTATATAGATGTCTAAGGATCATTGACAGAAAGTATCATTAAAATCCTTCCAGTAGTTTAGGTGGAGTAGTCCGCAGAAGTTTGTAATGCAAAAATCATCAAAGGGGCATAACTTGGTGAATAGGGGAGGTAACTCAATGCTATATAGATAACGCGCTGCTACAATGTCTAAGGATCATTGACAGCAAGTATCATTAAAATCCTTCCAGTAGTTTAGGCGGAGTAGTCCGCAGAAGTTTGTAATGCAAAAATCATCCAAGGGGCATAAATTGGTAAATAGGGGAGGTAACCAAATGATATATAGATAACGCGCTTATACAATGTCTAAGGATCATTGACAGCAAGTATCATTAAAATCCTTCCAGTAGTTTAGGCGGAGTAGTCCGCAGAAGTTTGTAATGCAAAAATCATCAAAGGGGCATAATTGGTAAATAGGGGAGGTAACAATGTATATAGATAACGCGCTGCTACAATGTCTAAGGATCATTGACAGCAAGTATCATTAAAATCCTTCCAGTAGTTTAGGCGGAGTAGTCCGCAGAAGTTTGTAATGCAAAAATCATCAAAGGGGCATAACTTGGTAAATAGGGGAGGTAACTCAATGCTATATAGATAACGCGCTAATACAATGTCTAAGGATCATTGCCAGCAAGTTTCATCAAAATCCTTCCAGAAGTTTAGGAGGAGTAGTCCGCAGAATTTTGTGTCTACAGACGGACGGACGGACAGACGGACGGACGGACGGACGGACGGACGGACAACCTGATTCCAGTATACCCCCCCCTAACTTCGTTGCGGGGGGGTATAATAAAAACAAGAGCTGTAATCACTAAAGATGTAGCCATGATAGAGACAGCCTTGACTCAGTTGAAGCAAAAAATTAAAAACACATAAACAAGAGGGCCAAGATGGCCCTGTGTCGCTCACCTGAGTAAGATGGCTGTGTTAGGCATAATGACAAAAAATCTGGCATCTAAAGTGTTTTTCTAACATTTGACTAAGTGACCTACATTTTGATCCTACCTAAATTTGCACTCATCTGGGAATTCATGCAGTCATCATTCATATCAAGTTTAATGAAGACTGGGACAAAAATGTAGGCCTCTAGAGTGTTCACAAGATTTTTCTAAAATTTGCCCTGGTGACCTACTTTTTGACCCTATGTTGCCCAGTTTTGAATTCATCCGAGATTTGATGTAAACAAACATTCTGACCAAGTTACATTAAGGTTAGTCTAAAACTGTGGTCTCTAAAGTGTTCACAAAGTTTTTCTAAGATTTGACCTGGTGACCTAGTTTTTCACCCTAAGTGACACAATTTCAAACTCATCCAAGATATGTAGACGAACATCCTGACCAAATTTCATGAAGACTTGGCCAAAACTGTTGCCTCTAGAGTGTTCTCATCACAGATAAACAACTCATTTTTGAATTTTCTCCCACAGGGCTTTATCAAAAATCATGAAGAAGTACAAAAGCACTACATTATTGCATTCTGACTAAAAACAATACAATCTATTGAGTGTAACAAGGTTTTTCTAAGATTTTCTAAGATTTGACCTAGTGACCTAGTTTTTGACCCAACATGACCCAATTTCAAACTCATCCGACATAGCATAAAGACAAACATCCTGTCAAAGTTTCATGAAGATTGAGCCAAAAATGTGGCCTCAAGCATGTTCACAAGATTTTTCTAAGATTTGACCTGGTGACCTAGTTTTTGACCCCATGTGACCCAATTTCAAACTCATCCAATATATCATTTAGACAAACATCCTGTCAAATTTATGAAGATTGGCCAAAATGTGGCCTCAAGCAGTTCACAAGTTTTCTAAGATTTGACCTGGTGACCTAGTTTTTGATCCCACATGACCCAATTTCAAACTCATACAAGAAATCATGTAGACAAACATCCTGACCAAGTTTCATGAAGATTGGGCCAAAACTGTGGCCTCTAGAGTGTTCACAAGGTTATTCTAAGATTTGACCTGGTGACCTAGTTTTTGACTACACATGACCCAATTTCGAACCAATCCTAGATATCATGTAGACACACATCCTGACCAAATCTATAGAAGATTGGGCTAAATCTGTGGTCACTAGAGTGTTCACAAGGTTTTTTCTAAGATTTGACCTGGTGACCTAGTTTTTGACCCTACATTACCCAATTTGGAACTCATCCGAGATATCAGTAGACAAACATCCTGACCAAGTTTCATGAAGATTGGGCGAAAAATGTAGTCACTAGAGTGTTCACAAGGTTTTTTCTAAGATTTGACCTGGGGACCTAGTTTTTGTCCCCTTGTGACCCAATTTGGAACTCATCCGAGATATCAGTAGACAAACATCCTGACCAAGTTTCATAAAGATTGGGCCAAAACTTTGGCCTCTAGAGTGTTCACAAGGTTATTCTAAGATTTGACCTGGTGACCTAGTTTTTGATCCCACATGACATAATTTCAAACTCATACAAGATATCATGTAGACAAACACCTTGACCAAGTTTCATGAAGATTGGGCCAAAACTGTGGCCCCTAGAGTGTTCACAAGGTTTTTCTAAGATTTGACCTGGTGACCTAGTTTTTGACCCAACATGACCCTATTTCGAACTCATCCGAGATATTATGTAGACAAACATTCTGACCAAGTTTCATGAAGATTGGGCCAAAACTGTGGCCTCTAGAGTGTTCACTATCAATTGTTGACGATGGACGACGGACAAAAGGCGATCACAAAAGCTCACCCGAGCACAAGGACAGACGGACAAGCACCATGCCATAATATGACCGAAGTTACCTTCAAGCGTATAATAAAAAAAATATTATTTTCAATATATGTTTTAAGATGATTCAAAAATTAATCCTGCAATGATTCTATACTTTAGATCCTTAAAATACACCCCAATAGCCGTTAAACAGTTGTTTTCCATTTTGACAACATTCTTGTCATTGAGCTCATTGCAGAGATATTTTCATGATGAACAAACAACAATTCTGCTTGGAGATTGAATGTATTAATGACTTGAAAAGGATGTGAAATAAAATAAATTTTGGAGAATGTCCCTTTACTTTCATAGTCATTTCTCTTTGTCTTCATCTTAATTTAAAATTCAAGATAGGCTGATGATATAATGGTACATATACCAATAACAAGGAGATGCTGTGTTATGCTCTTTGTTAAAGGCATGCGAGCCCATTACAGTTTTTCACTATATAGATAAGAAAGGAAAATTAGAACAAGCCATTATAATTTTCTTAAACTTAGCATGATTATGAAAAATTACACTATAAACAAACTTATGGGGAAAATATTGGGTGTTACCAATCATTTGAGTTATCTGCCCCTGAAAGCAAGTTTTATGCTCTCTTCTGTCATTTTCGTGTGCAGATAAATCAATATCATGGGCTAGCAATAGCTCATTTAATTTCAACTTGATATTTGGTACTATATTCCCTGTCAATGTGTAAAAGTCTAAACACTTATCAGTCAGAGAATGGTGTATGTGGTCAAGTAACTTAGCCGGTACAGCAATCACCCTGTAAGCAAGGGGTCCCAGGCTGAAGTCTTGGTCTGGCTGCACATTTTCTCACTTGGTTATTTTGCATCCAACATGGGATCATTACAGTATCTCCAGTGCTTACTGCCTTTATGTTTGTCAGGAACATTATTAATTTGATCTCTGTAAATTCTGAAACAAATTCTAAATTGGCAGGGAATGTGTAACCATTATTGGTGAGAGACTTGTATAAGCGGTCTCGGGTTTGAGTCCTGGTCAGGCTGCACATTTTTCTCACTTTCTTACATTGAAACTTCTTGGAGTCCTCTAAATATGTATATTAGGCCTTTGTTTCAATACTAAATCATCTTATGAGACTTTCTTCATTTTCAAATTCACATCAAATCTTGGAACTTCATTTCTGTTTATGTACTTTAATACATATACTTATGCAAATGAAAATTAAACAATTTACAGTAATGTTCACATTTCAATAAAAGTTATGTAAAAAAAACAAAACTGTTTACCTAATTTACCCCGAAGAATTTTATTATCGTGCAGTTTCTTTTTTCACCGTGCTAACTTCAATGTGCTGCCTCAGGCAGCACTTTAATATTTGTGTTCTATTGTGTTTCAGCAAAATCTGTCCAGTGGTTAAAGCGATGTCATTTTATGATAGTTCTATTTCAAGCTCTGGTGGCCATCTTGTTCAGGTGACCAGAATGAGTTTTGTTTAGCTATTTTTGTAAAGTATCACCCAATGATCATTCCTGTTGGTTTCAACAAAATCTGCTCAGCAGTTTAGGGGATATGTGAAGTCTTTCTATTTTTAGCTCTGGTGGCCATCTTGATTGGTGGACAGGAATGATTTTTGCCAGTACCACCTAAGAATCATTCCTGTCATGTTTTATCAAAATCCCCTCAGGAGATGTTGTTTAAAGCTAAAAAGTGCGGACAAAAAAAATATAACAAAAGGTCAAAACTCATTTGAAATCAATTAGAGTATGACATGCCAACAATATGTGTAACAAGTGCCAGTAGAACTGGCGGATGCTCCCCGAACTGTGCTTTGTCACTTGATGGGTGATTTATTGTACTATATGAGCTCAGGACAAAATTTAAGTATGAAAAATAACAAAGAGCAATAACTCCTAAATTATGTAAAATAGAGTTATGGTTCTTGTACACTGCACGTCTCCTCATTGAGATCTATCTACCTATGAAGTTTCATGTTGATACCACTTTTTGTATTATGCTCCGGACAAAATTATGACAGATGAACGGACGAACGGATGGACAAAGCGGCAACTACATGCCCTCCTTTTTGGGCATTACTAAGCTTTGTGTTTACCTGTCTTGCAAAGTTAAATCAAAATCCAACCTAAAGTAGATGAGAATAGCGTGAACAAATCATCTCGAATACTAACTGATGGATGTGACTCCTATATAGCCACCATATACTTTGTATCTGGGAGTATAATACAAGAGGTTCATGAAGATGCTCACCTGAGAAAAACTGCCTTCATTGCCTGTACAAGTTATTAAATTATAGCATAAGTGTACTGAATACATAATCCATAAGATCATTTAAAATCCACAAACCAAACAGTACCTGTGGTCAAACTTGACTGAGAGATTATGGCCATAACTTTAAAATGATGGCTTAAGAATTGAAGATGCTAGAGTGTAAACAGTGAAATCTGGCATTTTTTATTCAATAATTGGCCATAACTCCTGACCTAATTATCCAATATCAGCCATAGTCAAACTGGGCTGAGAGATTATGGCTATAATCATTATCATAAAGTTTGAAATTGATTGCATAAGAAATGAAGATATTTCAAGTGCAAATAAAATGGAATTTGGAAAATTCTTATATTTAAAGGGGCATTACTCCTGACCTAATTGGCCGATATCAGCCATAACTGAACTTGCCCAAAAGATTATGGCTATAAACACTGTCATACAGTTTAAAATAATTGCTTAAGAAATGAAAATCCTAGAGTGCAAACAAATTGAAAGGGCCATAACTCCTAATAGGGCTTTATCAGCCATAATTGAACTTGGCCAAAATATTATGTCATAAAGTTTGAAAATGATTGCTTAAGAAATGAAAATGCTAGCGTGCAAACAAAGTGAAATCTGACTTTTTTTATATATTAAAAGGGCCACAACTCCTGACCTAATTGGCTACTATCAGCCTAATCGAACTTAGCTGAGAGATTATGGCCGTAAACATTGCCAAAAAGTTTGAAGATGATTGTTTAAGACTTGACTTGACTATTTGAGTTTACTGTCGCTTCGACAGTTTTTCAGTCATATGGCGACGTCCAGCTAATTACAGGTGGAGGAAGACCCTGAACGCACGGAGGCTTCCAGGTAGAACCACCGAACCACCGCAAGCCAGCTGGAAAGCTTCTTGACATGAAAATCCGAATAACCCTACCGGGATTCCAACCCACACAGTGACGGGCTGAATGAGTGTTAAAGTCAGCAACTGCTGATTGCTTAAAAAATGAAGATGCTAGAGTGCAAACAAACTAATTGTGGACAACAGACATTTATCAGTCCTAATAGCTCATTCTGAACACATGTGCTCTGGTGAGCTAAAAAGGGAAAAATAAAAACAATATGAAAATGAGAAAGATTTCAACAGGATCACTGATTGCTGCTGGGGCATTATCTGACTTCTATTCAGCATCGATACATCTTTTTATTGCACTGATTTTTTACCATTTTTCTCTTTTTATTTAATTAGAAAAATCTTCTATTTCTAAAATATATGAGGTAATAATATAAATTAATATAAAATACAATAATATATTATAAAGAAATGTATTACTTTACCTGGCTCTAACTCTTCTCCACTGAAGTCTTATCATCTTGTCTTGATCATTTCTCTAGGACATTACAAAATCTTGATATTAATTGACACCTTGTGACCATGAACCTGAAAAACAAGAATACAGATAGAGAAATACGGTAAGTGGAACACACAACACAACATTGGGTAAGTAGACAGATTTTATTACGCTAGCATTTTCATTTCTTAGTTTTTGACCCCACATGACCCATTTTCAAACCCATCCGAGATATCATGTAGACAAACATCCTGACCAAGTTTCATGAAGATTTGGTCAAAACTGTGGCCTCTAGAGTGTTCACAAGGTTTTTCTAAGATTTGACCTGGTGACCTAGTTTTTGACCCCACATGACCCAATTTCGAACTCATCCGAGATATCATGTAGACAAACATCCTGACCAAGTTTCATGAAGATTGGGCCAAAACTGTGGCCTCTAGTGTGTTCACAAGCAATTGTTGACAACGAACAAAAGGCGATCACAAAAGCTCACCCGAGCACAAGTGCTCAGGTGAGCTAAAAAGTCATATATTATTCAGTATCAAAGATTTCATAAATGGATTATATAAAAATTTGACTGTCAATATAATGTTCTCTTTTGTCTTGTAGTATGGTCTCATTGCTCTCACTGGGGGTTGAATTGGTTTTAGAAAGTTCTCTTGTCGGTGTATGAATAGGGCTGATTAATTTAGGAATGTCTATCATTTCTGTTAACATTTGGTCCAAAACACTTGATGTCAGCCAATCCTTTTTCCTTGGTCTTGTAATGAATCTGGGTCTGGCTTCTGACGGGGTAATCCATGGTTTCAGTTTTTCAATATGTGGGATGTATGATTTCTTTGTGAATGTCCGTGTTTCAATTTCCATGGGTGTATGATCATGTACCTTTTTGGAGTGTTTTAAAAGATTGTACTTTCTCGTGTAGGAGTTATCGCACAAATGGCCAAAAAATCGCATTACCTTGTGTCTTGTTAGGTGATGCCGTTTAAAATTTGAAATCGGTCCCTTAATGAATTTTTTGCACAAGAGGCACTGTCTTAGTTGTTTCGTTATTTCTCAGCTGTTTTCACTTTCCATGATCCTTTATATTTGATTAATTTATCCTATTAAGTCCTAGCGGTGATTTTGTTTTGAAAACTTCAATATACTCTTCTTCCCTTTGTAACCTTATATTGTTGTCCTTTGGAGTTGTCGTGACAACCGTGACGTCAATATCTTTTACGTTATGTCCTGGTAGTGTAAAATGGCGGGAAATGGGTTTAACGTTATTCTTAGAGCGTATATCGGTTAGGTGACCGTATAGTCTCTCTCTTATTGCATTTTTCAAATAAGAATACAGTTAAAATTGATGGATGCTCCCTGAATACCAGGACAGAAGTTTGCTACACCAACTGACAAACTGTACAAATAAGTAAGATGGTGCAAATATACAGAACGCACATGAAGATTAAGCAGAAACTTGTTACTGATTGTTGTTTTCAAATTTCTTTTTCATATAGCTTCTAATTAAATGTGAACCACAGAGAAAAAAGATCGCTCACCAGAGTTCATAAGCTTACTAAAATGGTTTCAGTCATTTAATTTTGCCTGCTTTCTTCCAGTACCAACCAGATTCACAGTAAAACAGAAAGTCAGTAAATTAATAACAGTTTATAATTCTTCAATGAAATGAACATTATGAGGGTCTTTAATTTATTTTAAGATGATGGAAGAAAATGAGCAACTATCAATATATAATAATAATGTAAAAGTAATGTAATAATGAGTAATCATGAAGATTTTCATCTTATAATTTCGTGATAAACATAATGATGAAAATGATACAGCATACTAATAATCAAACTACTAGAATAATCAGAATTCTGTATGAGATTTAAATGATCTTTACTATTTCTGCTAATAATTTACAATGGCATATATTATGTGCTAACCTATTTACATAAGCAGCTGCTGCAATGTTTTATTTGACTTTATTTTTTAACAAGACATAACCAAATTTCTTTTGAAAGTTGTAAGATAAAAACACTAAAAAAAAGCAAGATGTGTTATATATATAGTAGAGCAAGTGCTACAATTACCGGCATGTTAGTTATCAGCATGTTTTAATATTTTCATTGGTCAGTTGCAGTGAGAAATGCATAATATCCTGTGTTTGCATCACACAATCACAGAAGAATTCCAAGACATGCACTATTTGGCTTACAGGGCTTTTTATCTTCATAAACATCAGTGTAAAAGAGAGTAAGACTGCATCATGTACACTTCATTTGTTGCTTTTTTAATTGCTCATGTCATCATTATGGTGTCCGTTAAAAACTGTGTTTTTGTAATATTGACTTAGGTAAAATTCATCTGATTCTGGTTAATACCACTAAGCTTTAGATGTGCTAAAGTATTGCACTTGTTCCCATCTTCATATTATTGGGTGCTGGATTATTGAAGCATGAATCTTAATCATGCGACAGTTATCAGCACCGTATACATAACAGTATAATGAGACTTAGTTAATTCTTTTATATATCTTAAGATAATGACTTTACTGGCCAGTTTGATTGTTAGGGAGACTTTTGGAGTTTTTAGGAATCCCATACTTAAGAAAATGTTAAAAGAAAAAATATCAAAGATGTACATTAATGAATACATATATGACCATCCAAGACTACAAGATTCTAGACAGAATAAATTATTCAATACATCAGGAGAAGACAACTAAACAAACTGATGTGTATTAAAATCGCTTACCAAAAATACACACCTACCTTAAATTAAACACTAATTATTGTTTACAATTAAAGGTGCCGATAACTGTCTCTCACTGCCAATAACTATCACATGTTTGTGACATTGTTTGCATCAAAATTTCATGGCATGCAAAAATTTCAATGCACCGGCTGAGTTATCAAACAACCAATCAAAGATGTTAAAATGAAATACAACATTGTTTACATGTATATTCATCATAGTTTTAGGTCAGCGTGAAATTTACTGTTAAGGTGCCGATAACTGTAACACTTGCTCTATTGCTCAAGTCTAAAAAAAATCATTAAAAAATAAAGGGGCTAATTTTAAGAATATTGAACCCCACAGAGTTCTGTTTCATAATCCCTACATTTCTGCTACTCATTATCTATTTAAAATCAATACATCAAATAGTCCAGAAGTTAGGTTCTTGACAACAATTAATATATAAAATAAAGGGAGATAATCAGAAAAATCAGACCAGGCAGATGAACCTTGGTTTTGTTCCCCAAAAAAAAATGATGGAGATAATTAAAAACCAGGCTTGGAAGATTTCTGGTTCTTAGTCACTGCACTATTCCTAGTTGTCATCTATTTAAATATGAAGTTTTAAGTCAATACCTTTTATAGTTTTCAAGTATATAGTAAACAAGTTATTCTCTGGACAGAAATTCATTGTAAAATTAAATAAAGGGAGATAATTCAAAATCTGGCCCATGTAGAATTGTAGTTCTTGGTGCATTTCTTCTAGTCACATTGTATTCATATATGAAGTTTTAAGTCAATACCTTTTATAGTTTTTAAGTTATGGCCAATGTTAAAGTTGCTGACAAACCAATCAATCAACAAACAAACAAACAGAAAGACAAAAATAAGAGCTGTCAGGGAGACAGTGCACTCGACTATTCTCAGTGCTTTATAGTATTAAAAAACAAGAGGGCCAAGATGGCCCTGTGTCGCTCACCTGAGTAAGATGGCTGTGTTACGCATAATGACAAAAAATCTGGCATCTAAAAGTGTTTTTCTAACATTTGACTAAGTGACCTACATATTGATCCTACCTGAATTTGCACTCAACTGGGAATTCATGCAGTCATCATTTATATTCAGTTTAATGAAGACTGGGACAAAAATGTAGGCCTCTAGAGTGTTCACAAGGTTTTTCTAAGATTTGACCTGGTGACCTTGTTTTTGACCTCATGTGACTCATTTTCAAACTCATCCAATATATCAATTAGACAAACATCCTGACCAAATCTATGAAGAAAAAGGCCTCAGAGGTTCACAAGGTTTTTCTTAGATTTGACCTGGTGACCTAGTTTTAGATCCCACATGACCCATTTTCTAACTCATCCAAGATATCATGTAGACAAACACCCTGACCATTTTTCATAAAGATTGGGCAAAAACTGTGGCCTCTAGAGTGTTCGCAAGGTTTTTCTAAGATTTTCCCTGGTGACCTAGTTTTTGACACCATGTGACCCAATTTTGAACTCATCTGAGATATCATGTAGACAAACATCCTGACCAAATTGTATGAAGATTGGGCCAAAACTATGGCCTGTAGAGTGTTCACTAGGTTTTTCTAAGATTTGACCTATTGACTTAGTTTTTGACCCCACATGACCCAAGTTCAAACTCATCCGAGATATCATGTAGACAAACATCCTGACCAAGTTTCATGAGGATTGGGCCAAAACTGTGGCCTCTAGAGTGTTCACAAGGTTTTTCTAAGATTTGACCTGGTGACCTAGTTTTTGACCCCACATGACCCAACTTCGAACTCATCCGAGATATCATGTAGACAAACATCCTGACCAAGTTTTCATGAGGATTGGGCCAAAACTGTGGCCTCTAGAGTGTTCACAAGGTTTTTCAAGATTTGACCTGTGACCTAGTTTTTGACCCCAATGACCCAATTTAAACCATCCGAGATATAATGTAGACAAACATCCTGATTAAGTTTCAAGAAGATTAGGCCAAATTTGTGGCCTCTAGAGTGTTCACAAGGTTTTTCTAAGATTTGACCTAGTGACCTAGTTTTTGACCCCACATGACCCAATTTCGAACTCATCCGAGATATCATGTAGACAAACATCCTGACCAAGTTTCATGAAGATTGGGCCAAAAAATTGCCAACAAGCAATTGTTGACGACGGACGACTGACGACGGACAAAAGGCGATCACAAAAGCTCACCCGAGCACAAGTGCTCAGGTGAGCTAAAAAGCCATGCTGAATCTTTCAAGGGCAATATATCTGTCAAAATACATGATAAGTGTCTGCTCTTTTCTACTCATTGCATTTTTGTTGCTGAACAAGTATACAAAGTATCAAAGCAATAACATGACTTAGAAATATTTATGGGTGTATTTTTATATGGAATGCTGCAGCTGAACTTAGCCTGGGTGAACTATGAAGAGATCTCCCTGCAAGTTTTCTCCCTTAGTAAATGCATTGGTGTGAACAGCTAATCTTGATAGTTATTAGGGATGACACCCTGATTATCAGGCTAATTTACATGGTTATCATATATTTTACACTCCCTCAAGAGCTCTAAATTTTCAAAGTCATAATTCACTACAGCAGGAGAATGACATGTTTTGATAGCAAGTGTCAATTTCAAATTTAAGTCATGATGCCAGCGCTTATATTACATACTGATTACTGTTAAAATTCACCCCCTTACACAATAATGACCCCTAAGACGTGTGAAGTTTCAAGTGAACACCTTTGGTGATTGTAGAGATTGAATTTGCATGAAAAAAATCTAAGGTCACAAAGGGGAATAATTCCATTAAAATCCATGCTAGAGTTATGGGTCTTGGTAAGTGGTGTACAATTATGACCCTGAAAACAAGTGAATACCTTTGGTGGTTGTGGAGAATGAATTTGCACGCATAACCTTAACAGGGGTGGCGATATCTCATTTCATTTTACTTGTCTACGGACAAACAAATTTAAAATTTCACTTGTCTACACACTACTTGTTTTGAAATTGATGATGAATTGAAAATGATTGAAATTTCATTACAACATTGTACTCTTAATAAAATTAATTATATTAATAATTAAAGGAAATAATAATAAACAAGAGGGCCAAGATGGCCCTGTGTCGCTCACCTGAGTAAGATTGCTGTGTTAGGCATAATGACAAAAAATGTGGCATCTAAAGTGTTTTTCTAACATTTGACTAAGTGACATAGATTTTGATCCTACCTGACTTTGCACTCAACTGGGAATTCATGCAGTCATCATTCTTATCAAGTGTAATGAAGACTGGTACAAAAATATAGGCCCCTAGAGCAGGGTTTTTCTTAAGTGGACGCCCGCTTGCCTGTGCCAGGTTAAAATCACCATGGGCAAGTGATTTTTCCAAGGAGATAGCCCGTCGGGCAAGTTTATTTTTGTAAATGAAATCTTTTTTTTTTTTATATTTTATTTTCTACATTATATAGGGGGTGAGTTGCTTGCAAATTGTGTTTGATAAATTAACAAACACTAACTAACTTAAAGATCGGACAAGCTGTTTTCACTGGGGGCAAGTTACTTTGAACATCTACTTACCCCCTGGGCAAGTGAAAGTCAAATCCTTAAGGAAACCCCTGTAGAGTGTTCCCAAGATTATCTAAAATTTGCCCTGGTGACCTACTTTTTGACCCCATGTGGCCCAGTTTTGAGTTCATCTGAGATTTGATGTAAACAAACATTCTGACCAAGTTACATTAAGGTTAGGCTGAAACTGTGGACTCTAGAGTGTTCACAAGGTTTTTCTAAGATTTGACCTGGTGACCTAGTTTTTAACCTCATGTGACCCATTTTCGAACTCATCCGAGATATCATGTAGACAAACATCCTGACCAAATCTAATGAAGCATAGGCTGAAACAGTGGCCTCTAGAGTGTTCACAAGGTTTTTCTAAGATATGACCTGGTAACCTTGATTTTGACCCCACATGATCCATTTTTGAACTCATCCAAAATATCATGTAGACAAACATCCTGACCAATTTCCATGAAGATTGGGCCAAAACTGTGGACTCTAGAGTGTTCACAAGGTATTTCTAGATTTGACCTGGTGACCTAGTTTTTAACCCCACATGACCCAATTTCGAACTCATCTGAGATATCATGTAGACAAAAATCTTGACCAAGTTTCATGAAGATTGGGCCAAAACTGTGACCTTTAGAGTGTTCACAATCAATTGTTGACGACGGACAACGCACGACGGACTAATAGTGGTCACAAAAGCTCACCCTGAGGACAAGTGCTCAGGTGAGCTAAAAAACACTTTAGTAAATCTTGGACATTAAACAATAAAAAAGATTTTTTAGGTATTAAAAAACCCATATCATTATGATAACCGCCATAACACTGAAACTCGAAACATTTTTTTTACTGACTGATTAACAATCAAACTGTTTTAACAACACAGAATTGTCTTATGCATCTGCTATTGCATGCAGCACAGTTTGTCAGCCTATGCACCTTTGAGTTTATTTCAAGTGTCACTATCACCAAGCTGACACGATGCATGTTTGGAGCTTTTTTTATGAGCTGACAGTGTGTCTTTTCTTATTACAATCTGCCCACAGTACAAACCCCCTTTAGTGTCGGCAAAGGCAGGAAATTGCCAACAAATTTGCCATTTTGCCAAGCCATCATTGTCGACTCTAAGCCATCAAAGTATTTATAATGATTTAGCCATGATTCTTGAAATTATCTTTCACGCTTTGTTTTATCATATTGTAAGTCATAATCTTTTTTGTTTTCGTATTGGGTGTTTGATTGGAATATTCTTCCCCTTTTCTCGTTAAGGGCGATTTTTTAATAAGGAATCTGACAAGGAACTTACTGTCGTCTGGTATTATTTGTAGACTGTGCGGTAAAGCGCTAACTTTGACCTGTAATTTTCATTTCTTTACATTTTAGAAACAAAACCAGTCAAAACGAAAAGGTTTAATATGCAGATCAACTCCAGGTTCTTGTAAAATGTGGAAAAATAAACTTTATTTGACAGACGCTCATAAACTTCTGGTTTCCTGTGGGATATACTTTACGGTTGAAATGCTGCAGTTTAGAGTTTTAAATTTAAATTTGCTATGGTTTCAGACATTTAGTTGTCCACAGACAAGTAAACAGTGAAAATTAACTTGTCTGTGCAGGCAAATGTACGACTCAGACAATTCGAACAATGGATTTCGCCATCCCTGCTTAAGTTCAGAAAGGGGAATAATTCAGTAAACATCCATGCTAGAGTTATAGGTTTTGGACAATGGCCTACAATTATGACCCCAAATACATTTGTAAAGTTTCAAGTGAATACCTTTGGTGGTTGTAAAGATAGAATTTGCACACATAATCGGAATTTTTAAGTTCACAAAAGGGAATTATTCAGTAAAAATCCATGCTAGAGTTATGGGTCTTGGTAAGTGGTGTATAATTATGACCCTTAAGACATGTGTGAAGTTTCAAGTGAATACCTTTGGTGGATGTGGAGATTGAATTTGCACACATAATTTTAAACAGGAATTTCTTAGTTCAGAAAGGGGAATATTTCAGTAAAAATTCATGCTAGAGTTATGGGTCTTTGCCAGTGAGCTACAATAATGACCCCAAATATATTTGTAATGTTTCAAGTGAATACCTTTAGTGGTTGTGGAGATATAAGAAGATCTAAAACTTGCACGCAAAACCTTAACCTTGAGTGTTATGCCGACGTTGACGTAAGGGTGAGTAGGATAGCTCTCACTATTCTTCGAAAAGTTGAGCTAACAATATTTCCCCGATCACAGATCTCTGGGGCATAAAAATACATAGAACGTTTTCCTAGTCAAGATCAATTTCTTGTCATTTGGGAAAAAAAGAGGCAAGTCATTTTGAGGAAAACAAGAGGGCTCGCCTGAATTCTACTGCTAGAGAGACAAGAGCATTCAAAATGCTTGTTGGTAAATCAAATGAAATCTATTTCAATTCTTGCCCTTCACATACCCTGTACATAATACTAGGCAAAAATGATAAACCTGGATAGTCTGATACCCCTTAATATTTTTATGAACCTTAAAATCAATCCCATGCCTAGTTACTGAGACCTAAGCACAATAACACTGTGCATGCAAAACTTTATCCAAAAATCCAAGCAAGAAAAGGGCCATAATTTGCATAAAATTCAGTCCAAAAGTTATCCTCCTTGGTTTTCTGATGCCCCTGAAGACACTCCTTAACTTTCTAGTCAATTCCACAAGCAATTTCTGAGATATAAGCTGGATAGTAGCTTGAATCCAAAAATTTAACCAGGGTTCGACATTAAGGCCCGACCGAACTACATTCACTAGTAGATTGATGGTCAGGTCCAGCTAGGTTCTAGGGTAACACGACCGACTGGTCGTGTTCTAAATTGATCAAAGTTCACAGAAATTTTATCTATTGGCACATCAGACGCCCAAAAAATAACTGTAATGGCTAAACTTGTGACCCATGTTGAAACAGTTTCTTGGAAAATCCACGTGTGCTATATTTAGCGGCATTTTCAGTAACAACCTTGACACACGTTCACTCAATGGTTTGTGTATTCAGAACGAGGCCCCCCCCCCCACGCACTTGCCAAGTTCAATGTCGTAATACTAAGCTAAGGATGCTTATTTCTTCATCTAACTTTTCATTTTATAATGTTTACAAAATCTTCGTATTATAATGAATAAAATTTAATTTAAATGCTAAAGATGCAAGTTAATGCATGAACGCTAATTTATTTATTATGCTGGGATCCCATGTATAATGACAATAGACCTTTTTACGATTTGTTTTTACCGCAATGTGCAGCCGATACGAAAAATGTCAAATAGTCTTTTCATCCGACAAAAAAGACAACGTCAGTAATGAATGAAAAAGTTAAAAAGGAATCAAAGAAACTGTATGAATAGATGACAAGAAACAGGTCGTTTGCTTTAAATGGAATCGCTTGAAAATCATTAATCAATAGACATTATCCGGAACTCGAATATATGGGGATTTCCATGTAAGTACAATCAAAGTGTTCATGCAATGTTAATGAAAAGCATGTAACACAAGAGTAATTCTAGTATCATCTTTGTAGACCTTTATTATTTTTTAAAGGTAAACATGGAAAAAAACACTGTTAGGTATTCCAAAGTAAGTATATTGATCTAAATATGACATGTATGTCTTTTACTCTTCGGTCTAGTTCAGTTAAGGTCAGGTCTAGTAGGTTTTCTAAGTTACTGGACCACTGGTCCAGCTCTCAAAAAAGTTAATGTCGAACCCTGTTAACCAAAATTCTAAGTTAAAAGGGGGCCATAATTTTTATTATATTCCATCAAGTGTTATCTTCCTTTATAGTATGATACCCCTAAACACATTAAAGATGTTTCAAATCAATCCCATGCCTGGACTCTGAGATATAAGCATGAAAGTATCTTGCATGCAAAACTTTAACCAAAATTTCTAAGTTAAACAATGGCCATAAGTTGTAACATATTCTATCAAGTGTTATCTACCATGATAGTATGATACCCCTAAACACATTAAAGATGTTTCAAATCAATCCCATGCCTGGATACTGAGATATTAGCATGAAAGTACCTTGCATGCAAAACTTTAACCAAAGTTTCTAAGATAACAAGAGCTGTCAGAGGACAGCACGCTCGACTATTCAAAATGCTTGTTGGTAAATCAAATGAAATCTATTTCAATTCTTGCCCTTCACATTCCCTGTACATAATACTAGGCAAAAATGATAAACCTGGATAGTCTGATACCCCTTAATATAATTATGATGTCTAAAATCAATCCCATGCCTAGTTACTGAGACATAAGCACAATAACACTGTGCATGCAAAACTTAAACCAAAAATCCAAGTTAGAAAAGGGCCATAATTTGCATCAGTCCAAAAGTTATCCTCCTGTTTTCTGATGCCCTTGAAGACACTCCTTAACTTTCTAGTCAATTCCACAAGCAATTTCTGAGATATAAGCTGGATAGTAGCTTGAATGCAAAAATTTAACCAAAATTCTAAGTTAAAAGGGGGCCATAATTTGTAATATATTCCATCAAAAGTTATCTACCTTGATAGTATGATACTCCTAAACATATTAAAATGTTTTAAATCAATCCCATGCTGGATACTGAGATAAGCATGAAAGTACCTTGCATGCAAAACTTTAACCAAAATTTCTAAGTTAAAAAGGGCAATAATTTGTAACATATTCCATCAAGAGTTATCTACCATGAAAGTATGATACCCCTAATCATATTAAACATATTAAAGATGTTTCAAATCAATCGCATGCCTGGATACTGAGATATAAGCATTAGAGTATCTATCTTGCATGCAAAACTTTAACCAAAATTTTTAAGTTAAAAAGGGCCATAATTTGTAATATATTCCATCAAGAGTTATCTACCTTGGTTGTCTGATGCCCCTTAACATATTCATAAACTTTCAAGTCAATACCATGAATGGTAATCGAGATACAAACTAGATAGTAGCTTGCACGCAAAACTTTAACCAAATATTCTACTTCATGCAAAACTTTAACCAAAATTTCTAAGTTAAAAAGGGGCCATAATTCATATTAAATTCCATCAAGAGTTATCTACCTTCGTTGTCTGATGCCCCTGAACATATTTATAAACTTTCAAGTCAATACCATAAATGGTTATTGAGATATAAGGTTGATAGTAACTTGCACGCAAAACTTGAACCAAAAGCTGCAACGCCAACGCCGACACCAGGGCGACTACAATAGCTCTCATATTCTTCGAATAGTCGAGCTAAAAAGTCTGGAAAACTGTTATTTTAAAGAAATTTTCTAAGTTCAAGGCCTGTATTTTGTCAAAAATCAGTGGACCGGAACGAAACTCGAACTTGATCTGTAACTTATGGTGGTCGACTTACCTACCAAATATTAGATCAATATCTGCAAGCGTTTAGAGAAAGTCTGGAAAGTAATAGTAAAATAATAATAATGAATTAAATAAAAAATAACATGTATATAATTATAAAAGAATGAAAGAATTGATGTTTTAAATGTGACACAATGCAGTAATAAAGTATCTCAAAATATTTTAGGAAATTCTTTGGCTATATATGTATAGTATGTTTTAAATACTAGCTTTTATACATCCATTATTTTGTCAATTTGTATTTTCTACCTTCTGATTTAGATCATAGACCTATTAAACAGGTTAGGTTATAAGGTCAAAAAACAGTAGAAGAGAGAAAGAGAGGGGGGCAGTATGCTTATTGTAAGCCGTCCATTAAAACATTTTGTTTTGATCTTTAATTTCTTTGACTCCAGCATGCACCACATAATCAGTGTATCACTGTATCCACAAAGAATGAATTTTTATATTGTTAAGAGTTTGTTGATGGAATTTCTAAACTTTTAGAATTATTGCAAAGATGTTTTTTCTAATATATTTGATGTTATACAACGACTTATTTATTTTTGTTCTTATTCTTTTTTGTCTGGTGAATTTCTCAAAGTCTTGTGTTGGCAGTGCTGGAACCAGGGTCTCTTTAATACTAGGGTCATGCTCTCTGATTGGTTGAAACATCATGTTGTATCACGAGGACGAGATTGGCTTATCTGCACCATTTTTAAATCTCACTGAGTGAAAGGGGAAATACGTGCTTTGTATCCACTCGTCTTTACTCTTTAAAGCTGGAAAGAATATTAATTATTAGTTCACACACAAAGTATAATCATTTCCATTTGTTTCCCCTCTTTATTTTTCTATTATAAGGTGGTTAATGACGGTTAAAATAATATCAAAAAATGTTGTGTAATCATCCCGGGATCAAATGTTTACAAAATGGCGGATTTCGCATGTTTATGTATAATTTTATAAAACAACTTGTCAATAAGGAAAAAAAAAAATATTTTATAATTTACGCAACATTGTAAGAAAAGAATGGGAAAATGTAAACGTAAGTGTTTTAAATTATTGTCGCACTGACCGGAAGATATTAAAATCTGAAAGTTTGCCTAAAAACCTGATTTTGATGTTGACTTCGAATTTAATTCACATTTTATTTATACAGTAGTTGTATTCTATTACTGTTCAAAATTGATAGTGTATGAGTAAGTTTTGAAATAATTATTTGGGAAGGAAACATTCCCTTAGAAATACTCTTTTGAAATAAGGAAGTTAATCATTTTCAAACTGAAGGATTAACTGTATTATATTTTGTGTGTGTGTGTTTTAAAAGTTCATTTTATTTTATTTTTATTATGATTATATATAAACATAGTATTGTAAAGATTTTTGTATATGGTTTGTCATCATTTGGATCCAACTATTTAAAGAACTTAACTCCTATATGACAATTTCAAAATACAGGAATTCATAACTCTCTCTTGTGATTTGCCTTGTTTCCTCTGTTACAGATGAGAAGTTGGAATCACGATTTTAAAAAAATTACACAGAATATCTTTACGTTGTTTCCTAGCACTTTGCTTCACAATATCTATGTTAGATTCCAGATCTTAATCCTCACCCCATTTTAATTTAAATCCCATTTGCTGTGTGTCATAACGCCCCCATACCCTCTTCAAATATGCATTTCACAATAATATGAAGAAAGTTAACTGAAGGTGGTATGTGAAAAACAGTTTTGCTTAATTAGCAGATTACCTTTTTCATCTTTATTTTTAAATGGTCTCATTTCAATAAAATATCACCTGACATGGTTTCCTGGTCAGATCATAGAAAATAAATCACATGTAATTAAGGTATAACCCCCCCTAATACCCATATTCCATATCTTGCCATTGGATGGAAATATTTCTATGAAACTTTGTCACTTTGAAGACATCCAAAAATAAAAACGTTTCACTGAGAGTTTTTCCAGGTTTTATTAGGTGTAGGGGAGATAATCTGTATTTAAGTTAACATTGAAGTCTATTGGAAATATCCAATTTCTGTGAATATGAGCAACTGAAATTGATTTCGACGAAAATTTACGGTAGAAAGATGCATTATATAATTCTGATTCAAATTTCATCAACACATCTAAACTTAACTGTAGGAAAATGGAGAAAATCACTTTTTGAAGTTTTCAGGAAAGATAACTCATATCAACAAAATTATAAAGGGGAGGTAATAAAAGTTTTTCTGTCATATGTCATAAACCTGTCAATTTGCCTTTAAGATTTCCACATGTTTTATATTTTAAAAGCTTATATTGTAAAGTTATATGCATGACTTCGATGGTTATTATGAGGCATGTACCTTCACCGGGCATAAACCTTTATGACGCTGCATTCTTCATTAAAGTTATGCTCAATAAATATATAAAACCGAAAATTAAAGTTATGCTCAATAAATATATAAAACTGAAAATGTGAGGGAAACATTTGGCGGACGGACTGATTGTCAGCTACCATCTTTTTAAAACATTTTCAAATATGCTTAAAGTGAAATTCCTACTTACAAATAAAATACACTGTAATTATATCTCAAAATCCGGTAATAAGAAGTGTTTCATTTATTAAGTATGAAAATATGAGAGTTAATATCCTACCCCATTACCTCCAAATAACAACAACAGTAATTTTCATTTTATTATCATTCATGTATTTTTTTTTTAAAGTTGTTATCAAATATCATTGATTTGGGATTCAGTACATGTAATTATAAAACGGGGATCAGACCTCTTTACATATTAGTAATAAATAGACACCAACTAAAATATTTAATGGCTTAAAAAAGGGGGCTACAGGGAAAAGATATTACACAGGGTTATAAATTCTTGAAAGATGCCTTTCTTAAAACCAGGCACAGTGTGATGCCATACAGCAGGGTCATAAGGCAGGGGTTTTACTTAAGGATTTGACATACACTTGTCGAGGGGGCAAGTTACTTTGAACATCTACTAGCCCCCATTGAAAACAGGTTGCCCGATATTTAAGTTAGTGTTTGTTGATGTTTAAAACTATATATGTGTAATATTAAGGTGAATTTTAGTTTATATGTATCAAACACAATTTGCAAGCATTTCACCCTTGATAGTAATACCCGAAAGGGGAGTTTGTGCAGTATATATAGATAGATATGGCATGCTGTAGAAAATAAATAAAAAACAAAAGATTTCATTTACATAAATAAACTTGCCCACCAGGCTATCTTCTTTGAAAAATCACTTGCCCGCAATGATTTTAACCCGGCACGGGCAAGCGGGCGTCCACTTAAGAAAACCCCTGTCATAAATCCCTGTTGCACCTCAGTGATATACCAACAAAAGCCCCACAGCCACTTAATTGTCTGTATTATGATGAAACTATTAACGATGAACGTAAATTCATTGATGATATATAAATTTCAGCACTTCTTTGCATATCAAGTAAGACTGCTGAATAAAAACCTCTAGAATAACTATTCAAGTTAAAAAAAACTGTGTAGGAATCACTTTTTAGATGTCAAAATAATTTTTGCAGATGATCATTGTAATATGCTTAAATTTGTTGGAAGTGATGTGTTATGCGCTGTAAAAATTGTTATCACTTCAAGCATTTTTTCTTGTGTTTTGAACAGTTTTATTCTACCCCAAAATTAAAAAAATTTTAATTTTTAATTTTTATTACTTATTAAAAAGAGAAATGAAAATATCTTATGAATAAACTATGAATAAAAATGCGAGTATGTGCAGACAACATCAAACCATTAATTTTAAAAAATCTTTGTCAACAAATCTCACCAATCTTGCTAATACTATTCCAAAAGTCTCTTGATACAGGTACCCTCCCCAAGGTATGGACATCTGCAAACGTGACCCCTCTATTCAAGAAAGGAAACAAAGAAGATCCAGCAAATTATAGACCAATATCTTTAACATGTATTCTTTGTAAGGTGCTTGAACATATTGTAGCTTCAAATTTAACAAAGCACTTCAATAAGCATAATATACTTTATGACTTACAGCATGGTTTCAGAGAAAAACGTTCCTGTGAAACACAACTCCTGCAACTTACTGACCAACTAGCGAGAAATCTTGTTAATGGACAACAGACTGATTTAGTTCTTTTAGATTTTAGTAAAGCTTTTGACAAGGTCAGCCACTTAAAGTTATTGTACAAATTACAGGAACATGGAGTCAATAATTCAACCCTGTTGTGGATAAAATCTTTTCTCATAGGCAGAACACAAAAAGTCGTTTTGGAGGGAGGATGCTCATCAGAAGTCCCAGTAACATCAGGAGTACCTCAGGGATCTGTACTTGGCCCACTTCTCTTTCTGTTATATATAAATGATCTTCCAGATACCATAACTTCTCAAGTTCGTTTATTTGCAGATGACACTGCCGTTTACCTAGCTATAAACAACAAGCAGGACTGTATTACACTTCAGAAAGACCTCGACAAGCTGGTGCAGTGGGAAAAGAAATGGGAAATGGAATTTAATCCCAGTAAATGCATTGTTTTAAATATTACTAAAAAGAAGAAAGCACTTTCCTTTGATTACAGATTACATGGACAAGCTTTAGAAACAGTGGATAATGCCAAATACTTAGGAGTTACAATATCAAAAGATCTCTCTTGGAATAAACATATTGACAACATTACTTCTTCTGCTAATAAAACTCTTGGTTTCCTCCACAGAAACATCCAGACAAAGAATAAGGAAGTTAGAGAAGCAGCTTACCAAGCATTGGTTAGACCTCAAGTAGAATATGCCTCTACAGTCTGGAGTCCTCATACACAGACATATATAGATAAAATAGAAAAAGTACAACGCAGAGCAGTCCGATGGGTTAATAATAACTATTCTTATTACGACAGTGTCACCAGCATGCAGAAGGAACTTGACTGGCAAACCCTTCAGTACAGACGTGATGTCACCAGACTTCTTATGTTTTACAAAATAGTAAATAACCTTGTTGCTGTCCCATTACCTGCATATCTTGAAAGACCAGCGAGGATATCCCGCCACTTACACTCTTTATCTTACAGGCAAATTCATACTCCAGCTAGCTACTTTAAATATTCCTTTTTTCCTTATACAGTGATACTTTGGAACAGCTTACCAGAAAATATAGTCTCACAAAATGATCTTTTAGCATTTAAACAAAAGCTCCTCTCGTTTCAGATAGTAGACCGTCCCTGAATCAACAAAAAGATGTTTTTACCAGATCTTAAACCTAACATATTCACCTTTTTTTCAGAAAATTTTCTCACCCTAACAAAATTTTTTATTTTAACAGTTTTATCCTTGCACAGACGCGCACCTGCCAGTAATACCCGAAAGGGGAGTTTGTGCAGTATATATAGATAGATAGATAGATAGATAGATAGATGTGGTCGGAACTTGAAAAAAATAGGCCCACGGGAATGGGTTGCGCTGACTTAGTATTGACAAGGGCCGAATGAAGCAAGAATAGGGCAGCGGTTACCTGCATCGCGACAACATGATAAACCGATAATCTTGCGTGCTTACACTGCAGTTTCATTACCCTGTATATGAAGAGACCCTGCTGGAACTAACCCCGCAAACACTTTGTACATAATATTAATATAAGCCTCTGTCTTGTAATGTTTCTAGTTCATAGATCTACAGAGACCCTGCTGTAACTTGCGTAGAAAGTAGATCTAAACAGTTTTAAAAATGAATTGAACAGCGCACAGGTAAACACAAAAAAGACGTATAATAACAATAATATGTCTGTTACAGGAGTTTCCTATCATTGCTTGATAGGTCTTTGAATACAGTAAGCGGAAGATCATAGATGAAAATTGAATGGCCGTGGGCTTATCATGAAACACGAAAACTGATTAAGATTTCATATTTTATACTTTTCAGGTTTTCTGAATTTCCGTGATTTTTCATATTACAAACATCCATGTTTCTTCATTCAGTAGACTAGTTACTTTGTGTAATATCAGATGAAATAGTCGGGAAATACCTGTAACGTTTTTTGCGGTGTCACTCGCGCTCAGAAATTATATCCAGACAGTGATCTCCCTTGCACGGAGTTTTCAAGAATGTAGCATCAAAGACGCCGTGCATGTATTTGAAGCACGACTTAAAGAAAGCAAAGCCATTTCAGAATATTTCATATGTGCCATTTCAGAATATTTAATAATATGTGCACAGCGGGTCTAAATATTTCTAGGGGAGACCGGGGATAGTTATTACATTTTTCACGTTTTGGGATATAACTTCTTAATATTTGCCTATTTAGCAGGCCCGGATCCAGCGGGGGGGGGGGGGGTGCAGCTGCCCAGGTCATACATTTTTCTAGTCTATAAAATCCCTTGATTACATCATAGTAGTGTTGTCTAGAGGAAATCCCCATCGTGCCCCCCGCTGGGAAAAATAGGCAAACCAAAAGTTTGTATCAGTTACAACTATCAACTATTCTACGCAAATGCAGCTAAAGATATAGCATAAAAATAGTTAAGCTAAAAACAACAACTAAGCTGGACATTAAAATGTAATTAGCATCGAAAGAATTTCACTAGAGCCAAAAAGAATTAATAATAATAAACAAACTACTTTGACAATGTCTACTCAACGATTTTTTTAATTCACTTCTCTACATGTATAAAGTTTTAAATCTTGCATTAAAAGCGGGCTAATTAGCTGCCGGCAGGTTGATGAATTTTCGGGTATAGCTAAACAGCGGATATGGCTCATATCCGCGGATATGGAATTCAGTCTGCGGATATGACATTTATTTTTGGAAGTAAACAAAAAGTATGGCAATTTTCATTAAAATATTTATTTGGAATAATAAATAAGTACAAAAAGATTCCTTAAGTGAAATAATATTGAAAAAAATCTCCAATATGAACCACATTCTTTCAGAAATACACTTAAGTCATAGAAGCGGATATGGAACACTGTTACAATATAACCGGAATATACTAGAATTAGACTTGAAAAATATGTATTATTGCTATTAATATATCTCAAAGTATAAATACAATGTATATAACAAACAATCATTCCCCCATTTGCCACTTATTTGCAAAAAAAAATTGTCATATCCGCAGCCCGTATTCCATGTCCGCTGATCATTCATGTAGGTTATTTAAGTCAGTAAGTAAGGTTTGAAAAATTGCCGATTTCGTTTTTGAAAAAGGTAATGATTTTGTGTGTGTGTGTGTGTGTGTGTGTTTTGTTGTTGTTTTTTGGCTGTTGCAAACTGCAGAGTAGATGCATACCTATCGCTAGCCATGCAAATTAAACTTAATCAGAAATGGGTTGTGTTTCTAAATGTCATCAGCTTTACTATTATTACAAAACTTTTAAGTCTTATTTTTATGAAACTAACTCCTAAACATTTTCCTGAAAGGAATAAATACAGTAGGCCGATACATCATCATGTTCACTTTTTTAATATTTACGAATATAATAATCTACAATTATATAATAATCTACATATATGTGTATTCATGGTGTCGTTATATAGAGACCCTGGTGTATTTTAAATTTGAAAATTTCAATCTGCCATATTTTGGGAAAATCCATATTTTGGGACAATGTATATTATACATGATCACTAATTCAAATAAAATCCAGGTAATCAGTCATTGAGCAATGTTACTGATAAGTCGATGAATACGAAATACTAATGCACAGAAAACACAATTTATGTGCGAATTAAAACGGATATTAAAGATTTTATATTAAATATCAACATCTTTCATTACTGAATATTGTTTGTTTTGTCACTGATTTAAAATTCAGAAAAAAATGTACCAAAAATCAACACGCAGAAGGGGCCCAAACCTTCTGCAACCGCCCGACCCTAAAACGTGCGCCTGGTTGTTTTTTTTCTTCTTCTTTTTTATCTGGAAAGTCTGTGTATGAAGGCTGCTTCCAGATCGACAATTAGACAGTCAAGATTACCAAGTTCGAACCTAATACAGCATATACCCGGTATTCCCTTCAACATATTTGACAAAATTTTGGGGGTACATGGCCAATTTGGGGGGTAAAAACCCTCTACAGATAGTAAATGGGCATGCTGTATTACAATTATCAAGTGTGAAATTCTCTATCAGATTAATAACAACTATGACTCTAAATGACTTCCGTACATAGGATCCTTGAGAAAGGTATTCATAATCAAACATACACTATTTTAAGAACAGATGTTGGTTTACATAAATTAGTTATCATCTTCTTGCTGAGTGTTATCGGTAGATTAACAGGTGTTTAAAAAAATGATAAAAATAAGTTTTAGTGAAAATGGTAATGGTATAAAATCGGACTTCTTTATTCAATGAATGTTTTTATCTGTTTCCCAAACATTTTCAATTAAAAAACAGTTTGAAAACATGGATCAATCAATTTTACCAATTGTCGATTGTTTCCCTGTAACGTCACACTCAAAGTGAAACATTGTATGAGTGTAAATAGCTCGAGAATATTAATATGGGGAGAACTGAATACTTGAGATGTATAAGCAATGTATACTTAAAATAGTTCTAGGCCAGCTGTTAAGAATCAATCTCCACACATGAGATCTCACAAAGACCTCTCTGCCACAGTGTGTTGAAAATATCTGAATTTCAGCTATATCGCAAATAAACACTATCGATTTTTTCTCGTTCAGCAAGAGGTTCACACCATAGTCACATGGTAAATCCGTGTGGCAGTGATTGATGCTGCACACCGGAGTTTGGTGTAGAACGGCTGCCGCGTTTTAATCCTGTCCTGTAACAAGACCCAGTGAATAGTTTACGTTAACACCGGCTAAAAATTAGAGCAGATATGTTTCTCAAAACTAACAATTTCAACAGGAATTCAAGAGTGAAAATATCTTAATGGGTTCAAAATGATTGGAAATACGGAAATAGCAGGTGAAATCCAGAAAACCTCATCAGAGCATAACTGCAGAAAGGTAAATTTATAGTCGATTCGTTAACTAGGCCATCATGTACAGTATCAAGGTAAACAAAAACTGCAACATTTCGTGTTTTTGATGTTTTTTATTTTATTTATTATTCATTCATTCATAGGCCCACTATGGGTCATGATGTTACACTTTTCATGAAAAAGAAAATATAAAATGACATTGACATATTGTAGACTAACAGAAATGGTACATAATATGCAAATAACTGCTACGAAATAAAGACAGATGCATTGAAAAGGTGGATAAAATCTTGCCATTAGTATTTTGTGAAGATGTCACTCTGATTGCATACATTTTGCATTGGTGAGCATTCCCGACGGCGGTCCATAATCAGAAATAATCTAAATTTGAAAAACCGTTGACGAATCACAATTTGTTTATCTGCTACGTAAGTGATGTTCTTGCGATTAGTTAACGGATATATATGGAAAACGTCAGAAAAAAGATGCAGAATATGCAAATCAGGTATTTGTTTAAATGATTGAATTATCTTCTGCATATGATTCTTTATTTATGCCAGAGACTTATAAACAGAGATTGGCAGCTTTCTAAAATAATGCCCTTTATCGATGCCTCAAGACTTACTGAGAGTGTTCCCACCTGTCATACGCCTATTGGACATTTTGTTGGGCCTTGGGGGTATCTAACAAAACAACAAATACTTTCCAAGTACTTTCAGTAAATAAACTGATATTAGCAAAAGTGAGTTTAAATGGAGGAAAGAAGAGGACGGATGTATAATTAAACTACTTTTTAGTTTGATTATAATTAAGAAAGGGAGAAATAAAGACAGACAGGTAGATTACTAGTCTGATTTGGCTAAGCGCAACATGAGAAAACGATCAAATTACATGATAGCCTTATGTACAAGCAGGATTAACCTGTTATTTTTGCTGGTTAGGGTCTTCTTGTTTTTTCTTTACATGAAATGAAAAGTAAAAGAAAGGAGAAATATTTTTTTAAAGGGGGAAAGGTAAAAAAACCTTAAGGAACGGTCATTAAAAGATAGGGTCGGTCGGGAGACCAGAAACAGAACCAGGGCTCTCCATAGTCTTTGAAACCCAAGAGTCCTTGACTCTTGGGGCCAAATTTTCAAGAGTCAAAAACAAATTCTTAAGAGTCAAATAAAATTTACAGTATTTCGCTTAGATTGTAATATGTCACAAATTTTACATGTAGCGATATACATGTTTAGATTAACAAAGTTTGTATGTAATGTATACTTGTTTATTGTGTGTACATATTATTTGCAATAAGTGTTCTGATTAAAAGTAATCCTGTTTTAAATCAAAACAAAACAAAATGAAAATTAAATTTATTTCTATAATATTACATACAAAACACAAGAATATAATAAATATCTGGACAACGGCGTATGCTGATGATTTGTTCTCTAGGAAGGTAGCCCCCTTTCTCCTGCTGAATGGTGATGAGTTCATTCTGGGCCATCAATGACAGATTATTTGTCACAATGAAACACAAAGCATGCGACTGGAACTCCTGAAAATAGTCAACCAAAAAATAAATGAAATTAAAAATTTTAATCTGTTCCATTACATAGAAGTGTAGTCACATTGGGAAGCTGCATTTTTATCATGGAATAGTCCAAGTCATCTTAATAAACTGTTGTCAATTTCAAATGTAAACAGGATAATTTAATTTATAAATTCTAGAAAATCTAGGTTTTATTTTAAAAAAATGGTGAAAAAGTTATTCCCTTTATGTGGAAAGAAAATGACAGGTGCAATATTTTTTTTATTTAAAGTAGAAAACAAAAGATGATATTTGGTAATGGCAAATTTTCAAGAGTCAAAAACAAACAAAAAAATCTGACCAATATCATTCAAAATTACATAGATATATATCCAGGCATATTAAAATATAATTGCTCAAATCATTATCAGTTATTCAATACAGAAAGATAGCTAAGGAAAAATAAAAGTTTTACTTACCTTCATCATTATGTGTGTTTTTTTTGTTTTTGTTTTTTCAAAACCTTGTTTGATTCTGTAAGAGTCGATCTACTTTCGGTTTTGGTCCAATATTTTCAGTTGACAGACTAATCATACCTATTTGTTACAATCATCACACCTTTCATTTAAACCAGCATGGTTAAAGTACTGCCATTAAACTATTTGTTATCAAACAATAAAAATTTCAGCCGATTCCGATTGGTAATTAACCTGAGTAACAGCCATAGGAAGTAAACACATTTTGTCATGGTTCCTTGCCTTTAATCTTTCTCACGTCATAAAAACGGGATCCAGCAACCTCGTGTACAGAAGCTAACAGAGTTCACGAAGATTGCCAACGCAATACAGGATTTGTAATTAGGTTGGTTACGCAATCGGCGATTACATTCAGTGGTGTATACGAAGATTGCCGAAGCAATACGAGAATTTATTTGGCTAATTAGAGTAACTGACAGTGATAACGAGTCAATGGGGGGTCAGTTGCACTTACTGATCACGTAATCTGTTTGAGGCGGTACTTTTATGATCGACTGATCTGGTGGTATTGACGCACAAGCTGTTAATTCCCCGGGTCAAAATGACGCTTGGTACAATTTTACCCCGGGTCAAATAAGCGTCATTGAGGAATCTCCTGGGTCAAAACCCGGGAGCTCGGGTCAAAGGAGAGCCCTGAGAACTTTTTTTTTTCTTCCTTATCAATAAATATCCAATAGGAACTTACAATAAATATGTATTTGATTTCCAGTGATGTCTGGGTCTCATTGAAGTCTCATTGGCTGCGTGCGACTTAAGAAAATAGATATGGGCAAATTCTCTGTTTAAGAGGATGGTTAAATAAGTGTTGCAATTTTTGCCACGAAATCCACCATTTCCATGCTTTTTCCTTGGTATTCATTTCATATTATGGTACAATTCAATAGCTGCCTGTTGGTATAGCACACTTTGAAATCTCTCGGTTTTAATTTTAAATTCATTCAAAGTGTGTACACTTGTAGGCACTGTGTATGTCATGGCAAAAGAAAATGGTAAAGAAACAAGAGGGTATATTAAAACCCGTTTTAAACTAGGGAAACCTGCCAAAGCAATATTTGATAAATTATGTGTTGCATATAGACATTGTATTGTGTCATATTCAACAGTTACGAGATGGTATAAGCACTTTAAAATTGGGAATGAGTCAGTTGAAAGTGCACCAAGGCCAGGAAGGCCAGCCAGCACAATTGTCCCTCAAAAAATCCCAAAAGTACAAAAAATCCTGAAAAGAGATGCACATGGGTGCATTATTTCCAGCCAACCAGAAAGTGCAGTAACAAAATATGGGCCTCCAAATGGGCAAGCAGACCTTCTGTAGCTAAAATAATTTTAAGTGTAAAGAAGGTTATGTATGCGGTTTCTTCAATAATCATGGAGAAACTGTTCAGGTGGCGATTCTGCATGGTAGGACAGTTACTGGAAAGTATATTGTGATATTGTACTTAAATAGCTTGAGAAAAGGTTAGAAAAGAGGCGCCCAGTTGTTGGTTTATCATGTATGACCTAGTTACTGTATGACAAAGCTCTGGCAGTTGTTGAAAAACAAGGGCGTGTATGTTCTACCACACCCTCCTTACTCACCCAAACTTGCCCCTTGTGAGTTCTTTTATTTCTAAAACTCAAAAACTTCCTTGAGGGTCGCATATATCACAGTAGATATGCTATAGGGTTTGCCATTTTCCAATATCTCAAGACTATACCCAAACAAGACCACAGGATATTTGCTAAAATTTAGTTGATCTCTGAAAAAATGAGGCCCCACAGTATTGGTTTTTGTTTCTTAAGAAAGATAATTAATATTCTGTTAACATACTCAAAATATAGAGTATTGATTAACTCCCTTTATTAAATCATTTTTGTATAGTTGTTATATATATATATGTATTAATATCATAGATATTGTTACAAAGTGTTTGATTTAATCAATATATGTTATAAGTTTCTTTGAATACATTGTAAATTATAACAAAACCTGCAGTTTTTTTAGCTCACCTGAGCACAAAGTGCTCAAGGTGAGCTTTTGTGATCGCCCTTCGTCCGGCGTCCGTCGTCAACAATTTGCTTTAAACGACATCTCCTCTGAAACCGCTGGACAGAATTTAATGAAACTTGGCAGGAATGTTCCTTGGGTAAGGCTCTACAAAAGTTGCTAAAATAAAGTTGATCCATGAAGAACTCTGGTTGCCATGGCAACAAAAAGAAAAATAATTTGAAAACTTTAAAAATCATCTCCTTCAAAACTACTGGCCAGATTTCAAAATAATTTGGTACAGATGTTCCTTGGGTCAACCTCTACCAAAGTTGCTAAAATTATTCCGATCCGTAAAAAAACATGGCCGCAAGGGGCGGGGCTTATTTGCCTTATATGTATATAGAGAAACCTTTAAACAACATCTCCTGAAACCACTGGACAGAATTTGATTAAACTTGGCAGGGATGATCCTTGGGTCAACCTCCACAAAAGTTGCTAAAATAAACTTGATCCATGTAGAACTCTGGTTGCCATGGCAACAAAAAGGAAAAAAAATGAAAACTTTAAAAATCATCTTCTTCAAAACTACTGGCCAGATTTTAAAATAAATTGGTACAGATGTTCCTTGGGTCAACCTCTACCAAAGTTGCTAAAATTATTCCGATCCGTAAAAAAACATGGCCGCCAGGGGCGGGGCTTATTTGCCTTATATGTATATAGAGAAACCTTTAAACAACATCTCCTCTGAAACCACTGGACAGATTTAGATTAAACTTAGCAGGGATGATCCTTGGGTCAACCTTCACAAAAGTTGCTAAAATAAACTTGATCCATGTAGAACTCTGGTTGCCATGGCAACAAAAAGGAAAAAAAAAATGAAAACTTTAAAAATCATCTTCTTCAAAACTACTGGCCAGATTTTAAAATAAATTGGTACAGATGTTCCTTGGGTCAACCTCTACCAAAGTTGCTGAAATTATTCCGATCCGTAAAAAAACATGGCCGCCAGGGGCGGGGCTTATTTGCCTTATATGTATATAGAGAAACCTTTAATCAACATTTCCTCTGAAACCATTGGACAGAATTTGATTAAATTTGGCAGGAATGATCCTTGGGTCAACCTTCACAAAAGTTCCTAAAATAAACTTGATCCATATAGATTTCTGGTTGCCATGGCAACAAAAAGAAAAAAAATATGAAAACTTTAAAATCATCTTCTTCAAAACTACTGGCCAGATTTTAAAATAAATTGGTACAGATGTTCCTTGGGTCAACCTATTTATCTCAGGTGAGCGATTTAGGGCCATCATGGGCCCTCTTGTTTATTTTATTTATTTATTTGTTGTTTTTTTTGTTAACTTTAAATCATGTCAAAAGATTTGTGCTAAGAATATGTACATAAATAAAAGATTCAAATTATTGGGAGCAGTCTGCCTCTGGCAGCTGATCCTAACGGTCCTTTTCAGGACCACCTCCTCCCTTCACGTCTGTCACAGGGGATGATAACATCTAGGCTGAATTAGCCGACTATGTCATTCCCACTTTGGCTTCAAAATTCTTGATTTTATTAAGTACTTACCTCAGTCACACCTGTGAGGCTTTTCAAAATTCGACCTATTTCGGCATACAAATTCATCTTTAAGGAGTTTGGGTCACACTCCGGGGTCCGAACCATAAAACAGTTAATACTGTAGTCGGACCCTCATTAAGTGGTTCTACCCAGTTGCCTCCGTGCATTTGGGGTCATCCTCCACCTGTAATTAGCTGGACGTCGCTATATGACTGAAATACTGTCGAAGCAACGATAAACTCAAATAGTCAAGTCAAACTATTGGGTATACATTTATATATATGTATATAAATAAAAAGTGGTTTGCTCACAAAGCAAGAGATATTAGCAGACAGACCCTAATTAAACATGATACAATAACAATTTGTTGGGTATATTATAGACTTCTCTGTTGAGTTTTGGATGTGGTTTGCTATATTTTGATGTAATTTGTGCAACAATTGACATATCAGTAGTCCATGATATTATGCTGTCATTTCATAGTTTTGATCCTCTAAATAATAAGTCCTGCTGAATGTTGGCTAGTTATGTCTCCCAAACGAAGTTTGAAGATTTATTTTTTTAGCTCACCTGAGCACGTGTGCTCAGGATGAGCTTTTAGGATCGATGAATGTCCGTCGTCCGTCCGTCCGTCCGTCGTCCGTCGTCCACAATTAGTTTGTTTGCACTCTAGCATCTTCATTTTATGAGCAATTATCTTCAAACTTTAAAACAATGTTTATAACCATAAAATCTCGGCCAAGTTTGATTATGGCTGATATCGGAACATTAGGTCAGGAGTTATGCCCCTTTTAATATTCAAAAATGCCATATTTCAAGTTGTTTACACTCTAGCATCTTCATCTTTTGAGCAATCCTCTTCAAACTTTATTGCAATGCTTATGACCATAAGGTCTCGATTGAGTTTGATTATGGCTGAGATTCATCAATTAGGTCAGGAGTTATGCCCCTTTTAATATTCAAAAAATGCCATATTTCACTTTGTTTACACTTTAGCATCTTCATCTTTTGAGCAATCATCTTCAAACTTTATGGCAATGCTTATGACCATAATGTCTCGATTGAGTTTGATTATGACTGAGATCAGTTGATTAGGTCAGGAGTTAAGCCCCTTTTAATATAAAAAAATGCCAGATTTCACGTTGTTTACACTCTAGCATCTTCATCTTTTGAGCAATCATCTTCAAACTTTATTACAATGTTTATGACCATAAGGTCTCGATTGAGTTAGATTAATGCTGAGATCCGTCAATTAGTTCAAAAGTAATGCCCCTTTTGATATTCAAAAAATGCCAGAAATCACTTTGTTTACACTCTAGCATCTTCATCTTTTGAGCAATCATCTTCAAACTTTATGACAATGCTTATGACCATAAGGTCTCGATTGAGTTTAATTGTGGCTGAGATGGGTCATTTAGGTCAGGAGTTATGCCCCTTTTAATATAATAAAAGCCATATTTCACTTTGTTTACACTCTAGCATATTCATCTTTTTAGCAATCATCTTCAAACTTTATGACATTGTTAATGACCATAATGTCTCGATTGAGTTCAATTGTGGCTGAGATGGGTCATTTAGGTCAGGAGTTATGCCCCTTTTAATACAAAAAATGCAAGATTTCACTTTGTTTATTCTCTACCAACTTTTTTTTTTTAACAATCATTTTTAAACTATAAGACAATGTTTATGCCCATAATCTCACAATCGGGTTCAATTATAACTGATATTGACTAGTAAATTTAGGAGTTATGCCCATTTCACCATAAAAAAAAGCCAGATTTCACTTTTACACTCAAGCATCTTTATGTCTTAAGCAATCATCTTTCTCAGGTGAGCGACCAAGGGCCATCTTGGCCCTCTTGTTTACTTTGTTTCTTCTCCTTATTATTATTAGCTCACCTGAGCACTTCGTGCTCAGGTGTGGTATTGTGTCCAGTGTCTGTTGTGCGTTGTGAACTTTTGCTTTAAACGACATCTCCTCCTTAACCCCTGAGCAGATTTTAATGACATTGGAAAGGAATGATCATTGGGTGATACTGCACAAAAATAACTAAAATTGTTTGTTTGTTTGTCTGATTGTCAAAACTTTAACGTTGACCATAACTCTGAGGTCCTTCCACCTACAGTCTCCAAACTTCACATGTGCATACACCTTAACGAGCTCTACATACCAGACCCACTAAGAGGTCACAGGGTCAAAGGTCAAGGTCACCATGACCCAAAATAGCAGATATTAACCTCATAAGTGAAACTTAATAGGTGGGTAGATGTTTTGGACAAGAATAATTATTATTGCAATACACAAAAGCATAATCTATTTCCAAGGATTTTTGATGGAGTTTTCCCCCTTTTATACAATTTTGTGTCCTTAAGATAACTCAAGTTTGACTCATGCTATTGAAATTAAATTTCATTTATGGAAAGAAATTAATGAGAGAAAGTGTCATGCACAAGGTTCATAACTCTGGCCTCAGTATTTTTGGAGTTATTTCCTCTTTTCACAATTTCTTGACCGCAAGATAACTCCTGACCTACTTATGCTATTGAAACAAAATTTCAATTATAGAAAGAAATTGATTAGAGGAAGTGTCACACTCAAAGTCAATAACTCTGGGAGGAGCTCTCTCAATATAGTCAGCCATTTAGCTTTTTTTTTCCATGCATACTGATGACGTATTTACCATAAAAAATCAATGAATATTAAAAATGAATTAAAACAATAAGATTTTTGGCATGAATGTACTCAGTTACTGCAAACCTCTGCAAACGTATTGTACCCTAGCCACAGGGCTTACCTGTTGCTTGTCATCCTTATTATTCTTTTACATGTGAAAAATAATATTGTATTCGTATTTTCAAGTCACTGTTTTCAACAGTGAGCTAATGTTTTGGTAACTGAAATCAAAGTAAATAAAGTATCTGTCAGTGTGTGCTTCAGTATGTGTGTGTGAGGGAATAGTGGTAGGGGGGAGACATCAGTTTTATACGGAAACAAATTTCTAGTTTTAATCTGTTTGCCCTTCAGATGAAATTTGAAGAAAAAAAATGCTGTTTACAATCTGCAAGCCCATAAGTCTTAAAATCTTACTGCAACTAATGTAAACTCACAGGGGTGTAAAATTCCACTCACCCGCTAGCCCTGGACAGTAAACTCTAGTGCAGGGCAAGTGAAAAACAAGAACATTTCTTTGTATTTTTCTTGATTTTACCATCATTCAAATTTGGTAAGTGCAAGGAAGGGCATGTGATAATTTTAGGAATTTTACACCCCTAATTCAGCAAGTCATTACGGATATGTGGGGATGGCATTTATATTATTATTTTTGAAATACAGAGTTAAGTTTTGGTCGATTAATAGCAAAATGATGTGGATTGTTAAGTGCAGATGTGCAGTTATCTCATAACAAAATCTGTATGCCTGAGTCATTAATTACAAAGCAATAGTAATATTACATGGAGGTAATTAATCATTTAATGCACAGCTGAAATAGTTCATATGTTTTTAATATCCTCAAGTATTCAGATCCTAACAGATTTGTATGTTCAGGCTATGTACAGTAACACAATATTTCACTTTGCGTGTAACGCTATGTGACAGGGAAACCACTGATACTTCAAAAATTGGTTGATCCTTGTTGCCAAACTATTTTTTTTTTATTGAAAAAGAAACACATTTATTTAGTAAAGCAAGAATTACCAAATTATAGCTTTTTCACTAAAATGCTTATTTTTTTTAGCTCACCTGAGCACGTGTGCTCAGGATGAGCTTTTAGGATCGATGAATGTCCGTCCGTCCGTCCGTCGTCCACAATTTGTTTGTTTGCACTCTAGCATCTTCATTTTATGAGCAATTATCTTCAAACTTTAAAACAATGTTTATAACCATAAAATCTCGGCCAAGTTCGATTATGGCTGATATCGGAACATTAGGTCAGGAGTTATGCCCCTTTTAAAATTCAAAAAAGCCAGATTTCACATTGTTTGCACTCTAGCATCTTCATTTCATGAGCAATTATCTTCAAACTTTATATCAATGTTTATAATCATAAAATCACGGCCAAGTTCGATTATGGCTGATATCGTACCATTAGGTCAGGAGTTATGCCCCTTTTAATATTAAAAAAATGCCATATTTCAAGTTGTTTACACTCTAGCATCTTCATCTTTTGAGCAATCCTCTTCAAACTTTATGGCAATGCTTATGACCATAAGGTCTCGATTGAGTTCGATTATGGCTGAGATTCATTAATTAGGTCAGGAGTTATGCCCCTTTTAATATTAAAAAAATGCCATATTTCACTTTGTTTACACTCTAGCATCTTCATCTTTTGAGCAATCCTCTTCAAACTTTATGGCAATGCTTATGACCATAATGTCTCGATTGAGTTTGATTATGACTGAGATCATTTGATTAGGTCAGGAGTTAAGCCCCTTTTAATATAAAAAAATGCCAGATTTCACGTTGTTTACACTCTAGCATCTTCATCTTTTGAGCAATCATCTTCAAACTTCATTACAATGTTTATGACCATAATGTTTCGATTGAGTTATAATGCTGAGATCGTATTAGTCAGAGTTAAGCCCTTTTAATATTTAAAAAATGCCAGAAATCACTTTGTTTACACTCTAGCATCTTCATCTTTTGAGCAATCATCTTCAAACTTTATGACAATGCTTATGACCATAATGTCTCGATTGAGTTTAATTGTGGCTGAGATGGGTCAATTAGGTCAGGAGTTATGCCCCTTTTAATATAAAAAAAAGCCATATTTCACTTTGTTTACACTCTAGCATCTTCCTTTTTTTAGCAATCATCTTCAAACTTTATGACATTGTTAATGACCATAATGTCTCGATTGAGTTCAATTGTGGCTGAGATGAGTCATTTAGGTCAGGAGTTATGCCCTTTTTAATACAAAAAATGCAAGATTTCACTTTGTTTATTCTCTACCAACTTCATTTTTTTAACAATCATTTTTTAATCCCCCGCCGCGAAGCGGGAGGGGAGTTATAGGAATGCCCTTCGTCCGTCCGTCCGTCCGTCCGTCCGTCCGTCCGTCCGTCCGTCCGTCCGTCCGTCTGTCCGAAACACTTTCGTGTCCGCTCCATATCTCATGAACGCTTGGACACATTTTCTTCAAACTCGGCTAAAGTGTTAACCTCATTGAGCTGATGTGCAGAAGGCATGTGGCGGTCATGCTGGCTCAAGGTCAAGGTCATATTTGAAGGTCAAATGTTATTTTCGTGTCCGCTCCATATCTCATGAACGCTTGGACACATTTTCTTCAAACTCGGCTAAAATGTTAACCTCATTGAGCTGATGTGCAGAAGGCATGTGGCGGTCATGCTGGCTCAAGGTCAAGGTCATATTTGAAGGTCAAATGTTATTTTCGTGTCCGCTCCATATCTCATGAACGCTTGGACACATTTTCTTCAAACTGGCTAAAATGTTAACCTCATTGAGCTGATTGCAGAAGGCATGAGCGGTCACGCTGGCTCAAGGTCAAGGTCATACTTGCAGGTCAAATGTTATTTTCGTGTCCGCTCCATATCTCATTCAAGAGTGTTCCCCTTGCCTTACACAGACCACTTCTTGACCTGGATTGCACTTCCACAGTGATTTATTGTACTCGGTAAATAATAGTATGTCATGTTCACAATCATACAAATTATTTCATGATATGTAAAGTTTTTAATTGAGTTACACATGTACTTTGTGGTTACCTAACACATCCTATACTTCATTGATGTTCACTTTTTGTACTGTTTCCCATGTAAAACTTGTCAGTAAACTTTTAATATATGTGCCTCCGAATTCTGAGATTCATACATAACTCCGGAAAGTTAAATTGTCTTAAACTGATCTTTTATGTCTGCTACAACCATGCCAGGTTAAGGTGAACATAATCCTATGACCAAACAAATTCTAATATTTGGCCAGCGGCGGGGGATATAGCTGTCCTTTGGACTGCCTTGTAAACTTTAAGACACTGTTTATGCCCATAATCTCACAATCGGGTTCAATAATAACTGATATTGACTTGTAAATTTAGGAGTTATGCCCATTTCACCATAAAAAAAAGCCAGATTTCACTTTTACACTCAAGCATCTTTATTTCTTAAGCAATCATCTTTCTCAGGTGAGCGACCAAGGGCCATCTTGGCCCTCTTGTTTCATATTTAACTTCCAACAGTCTAACTCTTATCTAGCAGACAATGGCTGATTTAAATTAAACCCTATCGCCACTTTTTAGCTCAAATATTCGAAGAATATGAGAGCTATTGTAGTTGCCCTTGCGTCGGCGTTGGCGTTGCAGCTTTTGGTTAAAGTTTTGCATGCAAGCTTCTATCAACCTTATATCTCAATAACCATTTATGGTATTGACTTGAAAGTTTATGAATATGTTAAGGGGCATCAGACAACCAAGGTAGATAACTCTTGACTGAATTTAATATGAATTATGGCCCCTTTTTAACTTAGAAATTTTGGTTAAAGTTTTGCATGCAATAGAAAATTTGGTTAAAATTTTGCATGCAAGCTTCTATCAGGCCTTATATCTCAATAACCATTCATGTTATTGACTTGAAAGTTTATGAATATGTTTAGAGGCATCAGACAACCAAGGTAGATAACTCTTGATGGAATATATTACAAATTATGGCCCTTTTTTTACTTAGAAATTTTGGTTAAAGTTTTGCATACAAGGTACTTTCATGCTAATATCTCAGTATCCTGGCATGGAATTGATTTGAAACATCTTTAATACATTTAGGGGTATCATACTATCAAGGTAGATAACTTTTGATGGAATATATTACAAGTTATGGCCCCTTTTTTAACTTTGAAATTTTGGTTAAAGTTTTGCATGCAAGGTACTTTCATGCTAATTTCTCAGTATCCAGGCATGCAATTGATTTGAAACATCTTTAATATGTTAAGGGGTATCATAATTTTATGGTAGATAACTCTTGATAGAATATGTTACAAATTATGGCCCCCTTTTAACTTAGAAATTTTGGTTAAAGTTTTGAATACAAGGTACTTCCATGCTAATATCTCAGTAACCAGGCATGCAATTGATTTGGAACATCTTTAATACATTTAGAGGTATCATTCTATCAAGGTAGATAACTTTTGATGGAATATATTACAATTTATGGCCCCTTTTTCAACTTAGAAATTTCGGTTAAAGTTTTGCATGCAAGGTACTTTCATGCTTATATCTCAGAGTCCAGGCATGGAATTGATTTGAAGCATTTTTAATGTGTTCAGGGGTATCATACTATAAAGGAAGATAACACTTGATGGAATATATTAAAAGTTATGGCCCTCTTTTAACTTAAAATTTTAGTTAAATGTTTGCATTCAAGCTACTATCCAGCTTATACAGAAATCTCAGAAATTGCTTGTGGAATTGACTAGAAAGTTAAGGAGTGTCTTGGGGGCATCAGAAAACCAAGGAGGATAACTTTTGAACTGAATTTTATGCAAATTATGGCCCTTTTCTTGCTTGGATCTTTGGTTAAAGTTTTGCATGCACAGTGTTATTATGCTTATGTCTCAGTAACTAGGCATGGGATTGATTTTAGACTTCATAAAAATATTAAGGGGTATAGACTATCAAGGTATATAATTTTGGCTGTTATTATGTACAGGGTATGTGAAGGGCAAGAATTGAAATAAATTTCATTTGATTTACCAACAAGCATTTTGAATAGCGTACTGTCCTCTGACAGCTCTTGTTTGACTAAGAATTTGCAGAAAAACACTTGTGCTCGCTATAACTCCCAAATGGATTAACAATTTAAATAATTTTTGGTACACATGCTTATGCTAATAAAATCTACTGAATATATGATATTCTCCTAATTCCAGATTTTTATGCTCCACCTACTCCATTGGGGTGCATATAGATTTCTGTGTGTCTGTGTGTTCATCTGTCTGTCCATCACACCTCAGGTTTACCTTTTCATTTAAGCTTTTTTTTTCTAAGAAGATGACTTCACATCTTTTTGAAACTAGGTACACACGTACATCATTATATTTTATTTTTAATTTATGATCTATTTAATATTTATGCAGATTTATAGCTGTGGCTTATATTTCAGGATTGGATGAATATGGTTAAATCAATTGCTCTGCTGCAGGTTTACCTTCGTGTTTAAGCTTTTTTCTAGGAAGATAACTTCACATCTTTATGAAACTAAGTACACATGTACCTCATGATATGATATTTTTTTATATTTATGCAAATCTATGAACGTGACTTATATTTCATGGTTGAATGAACATGGTAAAATTGATTGTTCTGCATATGTGTTTAAGCTATTTTTCTATGAAGATGACTTCACATCTTAAAGGTATGTATTAAAAATTGGTTTTCCCAGGGTTTCCCCTTTAACTTCTTTTTCAATATAGGTACTTCACATCATCACAAATCTTTATACAAAATAATGTACACCATTATGTAAACTTTTAAAAATGCAATGAAATATTTGGTTCTGACCATATCCTGGCGGGGCAATTAGTGTCTCAGAGACACATTTATCGTTAAAGATGTGGAAATAAAATATATAAGATTGAAAATTTATGGTTTGGGCAGTTTCTTCAGTTTTATAGTGTGTGTGTGTGTGCATGTACACACACACAAGCTGTTCAACATTCAGAATGATTTGACAGTCGAGACAAAATAGTTCAATTGGAATATCAACATTTAAACTCTAGGAATAAAAAGAAACTGAAAGGTGTATTAGCTGTTTTAATTTTAGCGACTTAAAGGTCGCTGTGAAAGTGGATTGCTCGGCAAGCTTTGTCGTCTCCTGACAACTTCTTGTAAATGAATTATTGCCCTTTGATATATTAATTGAAAAATATTCGCCCATACTATTTCTCGGCAACCCTTGGTTTGATTTTTATGGAACTTCACATTTTTAATAAACATCAAATCTAGTTTGCACATATCATTGGTACATCATCACTGGCTTGATTTTAAATGAGTTATGGCCCTTTGTTATACTCATGGGATGTAGTAATTACTAAGTTGCTCTGTAAAACCTCATTAGTCCGGGCTCCATTGCTTCGGAAACCTTGCCATCTGCACACTTTTCTCTTGGAACTGATTTCCATAACGTAAAAATGCTTCGATAAGAAGGAAATTCACATTCTGGATCCGAATATCTGGGTACCTTTTCAGACTGGATTTCCCTCCTACAATTTTTATGCCCTGCCAATTCCATTGTGGACATACAGATTTTCAGTCTGTGCATCCTTCCGTTCGTCCGATCATCTGTCCGTCCATCATGCCTCAGGTTTACCTTTGTTTTTAAGTTTTTTTTTTAAGAAGATCTTTATGAAACAAGGTACTCATGAACATCATCATGATAACTATGATCTATTTAATATTAATGGCTGTGACATATGTTTCATGGTTGGATGAACATAGTATAATTGTTTGTTCTGCCTCAGGTTTACTTTTGCCTTTCAGCTTTTTATGCGCCCACCAAAAATGGGGAGGGGGGCAATAGATTTGCCATTGTCGGTACATACGTCTGTACGTCCCGAAACTTTGTGACATGCATAACTCCAAAAGTATTTGTACTACAGACTTGATACTGCATGGATATATTATTCAGGATATAAACTTGCACTGTACCTGGGTATTTTCATCGAACCACCATTAAAGTTAAAAGTTATGGGCCTTTGTTTTTTAAAAATATGGAATTTTATGCTTGTGACGCACGTAACTCTGAACGTATTTGTACTACAGACTTGAAACTTCATAGGTATATTATTCAGAACATGAACTTGTGCACCTGGATATTTTTATCGAAACTTCGTTTAAGTTGACAGAGTTATGGACCTTTCTTTTTGAAAAATATGGAATTTTATGCTTGTGACACATGTAACTCTGAAAATGTTTGAACTAGAGACTTTAAACTTCATGGATAATTATATTAATCAGGACATGAACTTGTGCACCTGGGTATTTTTATCAAACCGCCGTTGAAGTTGACAGAGTTATGGGCCTTTGATTTTGAAAAATATTGAATATTATACTTGTGACGCATGTATTTGTACTAGTACATACTTGAAACTTCATGGATATATTAATCAAAACATGAACTTGTGCACCTGGGTATTTTTATGCCCCCTACCAAAAAGTGAGGCATATAGATTTGCCTTTGTCCATCTGTCCATCCCAAAACTGTGACACAGGTAATTCTGAAGGTATTTGTGCTACAGACATTAAACTTCATGGATTACTCAGGACATGACTTGCACTCCTGGGTGTTGGCCTTTGTTTTGGAATATGCAATGGATGGGGTCATCTGTGTCCTCTGGACACATTTTTAGTTTCTGTGAAGATGACTTTTCATTTGGAATTACGATTATCTTGATATACTTCTGCATGGATTTTGTGTTCAGTATGACTTTGTTATAAAGGGCAATGAAGGCAATATTTAATATCATGTGAGCGATTTAAGGCCATCTTTGCCCTCTTGTTTAGTTATACCCCCACAAATGAAATTTGGGGGGGGTATATAGGAGTCACCCTGTCGGTCGGTCGGTCCGTCGTTCCGTCCGTCGGTCGGTCTGGCGGTTGGTCTACAAATATTTGTCCGGAGCATTTCTCCAAAACTACTGTACCTATGTTGATGAAACTTCATATGTAGATAGACCTCATATGTAGATAGACCTCCTAACCCTAACCTTGATGAGAGGAAGTGCAGTGCATAAGAACCATAACTCTGCATGTATTTTGAAAGGAGTTATTGCCCTTTGTCATTTTTAATCTTTTGATTTTGTCCGGACCATAACTCCAATACTAAAGTAGCTAGGTTGATGAAACTTCATATGTAGATTGATCTTGATGAGAGGAAGTGCAGTGCAAAAGAACCATAACTCTGCATGTATTTTGAAAGGAGTTATTGCCCTTTGTCATTTTTAATCTTTTGATTTTGTCCGGAGCATAACTCCAATACTAAAGTAGCTAGGTTGATGAAACTTCATATGTAGATTGATCTTGATGAGAGGAAGTGCAGTGCACAAGAACCATAACTCTGCATGTATTTTGAAAGGAGTTATTGCCCTTTGTCATTTTTAATCTTTTGATTTTGTCCAGAGCATAACTCCAATACTAAAGTAGCTAGGTTGATGAAACTTCATATGTAGATTGATCTTGATGAGAGGAAGTGCAGTGCATAAGAAAACCACAATGTAAATTCTTAAAGACAGGTTTTTGCAAACAATAAATATGGATGTGAACCATAATTAGACTGCATTTTTATTCTCCTCAGCTACAGATCCTGGGGGCAAATTGTTTTCTTCTGTGTGTCTGTATGTGTGTCTCTCTGTCTATCTGTCTGTCTGTTAAAACTTTTTAGCATTGTCCAAAACTTTTGAACCATTGCTCACACTAACTTTAAACCTTACATACATGTAGTCTTTCACTCACGCAAACTTTTGAAACTGTATTCCTACACATGACAGACTTCCGCTGTGGGTATTGATCACCTTTAGTGATAATATTTTTTTTTTGGTATGCTTAAAAGCCCAAATCCTATGTGTGAACATTCATTTTATGTGTCATGTGAATACATCCTGTGTCAAAGATGGGGGTGGGGGTATGAATCACCTTCAGTGATAGTTCTAGTTTTTATTAGCTCACCTGAGCACAACGTGCTCATGGTGAGCTTTTGTGATCGCCTTTTGTCCGTCGTCCATGCATGCGTGTGTCCGTCATCAACAATTTCTTTAAACAACATCTCCTTGTAAACTACTCACTGGATTTTGATAAAACTTCACAGGAATGTTCATTATGGGGCCCTTTACCAAAGTTGTTAAAATTATTTTGATTGGTCAAAAATCTAGGTCACAGGAGCTAAAAATAGATTTTAAAAATGAAATTTTTAAAAATCTTCTTCTCCGAAACCACAAGGCCTAGCCTTTTGATTTTTGGTATGTAGCATAATCTTATGACTTTCTACCAAGATTGTCCAAATTATGACCCTGGGGTCAAAATTGGTCCCGCCCCAGGGGTCACTTGATTTAACATAGGCTAATATAGAAAAAAAAATTGAAAAATCTTTTCTCAGAAACCACGAGGCATAGAGTTAAGATATTTGGTGTGTAGCATTGTCTAGTGGATCTCTATCAAGTTTGTTCAAATCATGACCCTGGGGTCAATATTGGCCCCGCCCCAGGGGTCACTTGATTTAACATAGGCTAATATAGAAAAAAACTTGAAAAATCTTCTTCTCAGAAACCACAAGGCCTGGGGTTTAGATATTTGGTGTGCAGCATTGTCTAGTAGATCACTACCAAGTTTGTTCAAATCATGGCCCTGGGGTCAAAATTGGCCCCGCCCCAGGGGTCACATGATTAAACATAGGCTAATATAGAAAAAAACTTGAAAAATCTTCTTCTCAGAAACCACAAGGCCTGGGGTTTAGATATTTGGTGTGCAGCATTGTCTAGTAGATCACTACCAAGTTTGTTCAAATCATGGCCCTGGGGTCAAAATTGGCCCCGTCCCAGGGGTCACTTGATTAAACATAAGCTAATATAGAAAAAAAACTTGAAAAATCTTCTTCTCAGAAACCACAAGGCCTGGAGTTTAGATATTTGGTATGTAGCATTGTCTACTGGGTCTCTACCACGTTTTTACAAATCATGACCATTGGTTCAAATTTGGCTCCACCAAAGGGGTCCCTGATTTTACATAGGCTAATATAGGGAAAAACTTGAAAAATCTTCTCAGAAACCACAAGGCCTGGTGTGTAGCATTGTCTAGTGGATCTCTACCAAGTTCGTTCAAATCATGACCCTGGGGTCAAAATTGGCCCCATCCCAGGGGTCACTTGATTTAATATAGACTAATATAGGAGAAACCTGAAAAAAATCTTCTTCTCAGAAATCACAAAGCCTGGAGTTTAGATATTTGGTATGTAACATGGGCTAATAGACCTCTACCAAGTTCATGAATCATGCATTGTCTAGTGGATCTATACTGAGTTTGTTCAAATCATGGCCCTGGGGTCAATTTGGCCCCGCCATAGGGGTTACCTGATTTTACATAGGCTAATATAGAAATTACTTGAAAATTCTTCTTTTTAGAAAACTAGAAAACACATGGCCTGGTGTTTAGATATTTGGTGAAAATTTGCCCCGCCCCAGGGATCACTTGATTTTTACATAGACTTATTTTGGAAAAAAAATAGAAAAATCTTCTTCTCAAAAACCACAAGGTCTGGAGTTTAGATATTTGGTATGTAACATGGGCTAATAGACCTCTACCAAGTTTGTTCAAATCATGACCCTGGGGTCAAAATTGGCTCTGCCCCAGGGGTCACTTGATTTTACATAGCCTAATGATACCAGGTGAGCGATCCAGGGCCATCATGGCCCTCTTGTTTTCATTTTTTCAGCTGTGTCAAAACCCAATCTAACATGGTTATAGGAACTGTGACATAGCACTACTTGGGGCTATCCATTATCTTCAATGGTAGTTTTATTTATTCTATTGGGTCATGTTGGTATTTATCTATTGGAATGTGTGTGTGTGTGTGTGTTTTCTTCATTGTTTTTTCAATTATGCACATTGCATAGTTTCATTAAGTAAGTTAAAAGTTAGTCCACTCTCCTCATATATGAACTAACTTGACACAATTATTGTTGGCAGGGTGCAGACCCTCTAGTTTCAACAGCTCGAGGAAAGCTTCAGAAAAGGAGATCCAAACTCAATGATGAGATTAACAGGGAGTTGAGAATGCGAAATGGAGCAGAAAATTTGTTCAGGTATGAATTCAAATCTTGTTGTGTATAATTTGATTCGACATCTAGTTCATCAGTTTTTATAGTCTTTTATATAGGGTGTTCGGTTGATCCAAGCTCCCAGGTTTTGACACATGAAAATGAGCAAATACCCATGATTGACGGACAGCAAAATTGCCTCAAGATGACCTGCTGGAATTTTCAGCTTTGTGTAAATCAAAATGATCAGTCCCAAAGGCTCAGCTAGTTTCCTTATATTCTCAATATAAAAGATTTCAGAATTCTTCTATGGCAAGAATTTATGAACTTCATGACCGTCTACCATAATTGCTAAAATAAAATTGATCCCATGAAAAATGAGGCCCCTCGGCAGTCCGATAGTTTCTGATAGTTTAAAATAGATTTGAATCTAGTAGGTAACCAAATGAAAAGAATGGTTTTAAATAAACATAGGTACTCAGGTGGGATATCTACTAGGGCCATATGACCCTCTTGTTTTCTTAAGTATTCATGCATAATGAGCCAGGAAGGTCAGACTCTGTATTTTATTAATGAAAGCAACTCAAGGGTGTCCTTTTTACTTCTGGCATTTTATTTAAATACTTAAAAGTTCCAGCATAGTGTCATTTATTCCAGAATCTAAATCATGAGGCAGCACTGTGAACTGGTGGTCATGTTATTTACAGAGATCATTCTGATTTATCATAAAAAAGATGTAAATTCATTGTAATGGCACTAATTAACTTGTTTCAACGTAAGAGCTATCAAGGAATTGCAACTGGTATAAAACCTAATCAGAGGCTAAATATCTAGTCACTAACAAGTATTCAGTTTTCTCATTGGACCATTTAGATAAGGTAAAACTGACTGCAAAATGCTACGTTTGAAAACTTTTTGCCAGTCTTATCTAGGTGGTAATTGAGGAATTTGGGGTTTAAAAGGATGTGGGATATAAATTATCTATTTTATGTTGATTGGGAAACATGTTCATATACCATATTCTTATACCTCTAGGCAGTACCTGAGTTGGACAAGTACTTTGTTTTGGAAAGGTCATGAAAAATCCTTGCCCCCAAACAAGGTTTGAATCCACAATCTTTTGATCCACAGTATGTTACCACTGAACCACAGTTATATTGCACATTGTTCAGGTATCTTAGAGAAGCAGGATGTTTGTTTATATACAGAGCCACAGACAACAAACGTTTGAAGGAGCTGGTGTCAGTTGAGCTTCTCTTCTTCAACTCAAACATACAACTGCTGAAAGAAGAAGTGTCAGAGCTGAACAGCTCTGTACAGATCTACCAGCATGATGCGTGAGTACCTACGGTTTATGTATCAAAATGGCATGTGACTGAAATTTAGTTTTCCACAGCTCAAAGATAAGGATGCTCTTATATTTAAATTTGCTTAAGAAATTAATTAAGGAAGGTATTCACATTATCTAAAATTTTGTATTTTCAAAATTTCATCAACATATGTTTTCAGATGACTTATTCTTCAATCTTGTGTTTGCATTGAAATTGTGTTTGAATGAAAATGAGTTACCAGTCGTGGTGGCCAAGTGGTTACAGCATTCGCTCCATAACCAGGAGTTTGTGGATTTGACATACTGAAGTTGGTGAATAATGCTTAGCAGATATGGGGGGTTCCAAAACTGGTTGGCCAGTCTCATCATAATGTGACTTGGTATGGTATCATGTCACATTGCTGCGGCATGATATCGCACTGAGGCAGCACTATATCTGTCTATGTAGACAAAAGTGCCCAGATGACTTCATTACTGTTTTTATGCTCTGCCAACTCTGTAGATTTTTGGTCTGTGCATTTGTCCGTGCACCCATTTATCGTCTGTCCGTCACACATCAGGTTTACCTTTGTGTTTGCCAATGTGCTCAAGGTGTGCTTTTGTGATCCCCCTGCGTCCGTTGTGCGTCATCTGTCGTGCGTTGTCAACAATTTGCTTTAAACGACATCTCCTCTGAAACCACTGGACAGAATTTGATTTAACTTGGCAGGGATGATCCTTGGGTGAACCTTCACAAAGGTTGCTAAAATAAAGTTGATTCATGTAGAACTCTGGTTGCAATTGCAACAGAAAGAATAAAAAAATTAAAAAATATCTCCTTCAAAATTACTGGCCAGATTTCAAAATGTTTTAGTACAGATGTTCCTC
>CM037778.1:17430288-17441924 GCA_021229015.1 Solen grandis | reverse complement strand
AATATTAGCTTAAATGCAAAAATTTAACCAAAATTCTAAGTTAAAAGGGGGTCATGATTTTTAATATATTCCATCAAGTGTTATCCTCCTTTATAGGATGATAACCCTAAACATATTAGAGATGTTTCAAACCAATTGCATGCCTGGATACTGAGATATAAGCATGAGAGTATCTTGCATACAAAACTTTTTCCAAAATTTCTAAGTTAAAAGGGGCCATAATTTGTAATATATTCCATCTAGAATTATCTAGTGGGTTGTCTGATGCCCCTAAACATATACAAGTCAATACCAAGAATGGTTATTGAGAAACAAACTTGATTGTAGCTTGCACGCAAAACTTAAACCAAATTTTCTATTGCATGCAAAACATTAACCAAAATTTCAAAGTTAAAAAGGGGCCATAATTCATATTTAATTCAGTCAAGAGTTATCTACCTTGGTTGTTCGATGCCCCTGAACATATTTATAAACGTTCAAACCAATACCATAAATAGTTATTGAAATATAAGGTTGATAGTAACTTGCATGCAAAACTTTAACCAAAAGCTGCAACGCCAACGCTGACACCGACGCAAGGGCGACTACAATACCTCTCATATTCTTCGAATAGTCAAGCTAAAAATGATAATGATAACCCTCAACTAAAACTGATCAAACTAGAACTGCCATTGTAATGGCGCAAATACCCCCCACATGTCGCTTTGTCACAGGAATGAAGTTTACAGTTCTTGTTTCAAGTTTAATCTTGATGCCTTTTATACTTTTCGAGTTACGGCTCGGACAAAAATTATGAAAATTTACAAAGGACAATAACTTCAAAATTACGCGACAGAGAGTTATGGTTCTTGGTCACTGCACGCCCCCTCAATGAGGTCTATCCACATATGAAGTTTCATCTTGATATCTTTTATACTTTTTGAGTTACAGCCCGGACAAAAATTAAGTATGAAAATTTACAAAGGGCAATAATTTCCAAATTACGCGACAAAGAGTTATAATTCTTAGTCACTGCACTCCCCCTCAATGAGATCTATTCACATATGAAGTTTCATTTTGATGCCTTTTATACTTTTTGAGTTACAGCCCGGACAAAAATTAAGTATGAAAATTTACAAAGGGCAATAATTTCTAAATTACGCGACAAGAGTTATGGTTCTTGGTCACTGCACGCCCCCTCAATGAGATCTATCTACATATGAAGTTTCATCTTGATATCTTTTATACTTTTTGAGTTACTGCCCGGACAAAAATTAAGTATGAAAATTTACAAAGGACAATAACTCTAAAATTACGCGACAGAGAGTTATGGTTCTTGGTCACTACACGCCCCCTCAATGAGATCTATTCACATATGAAGTTTCATTTTGATGCCTTTTATACTTTTTGAGTTACGGCCCGGAAAAAAAATTAAGTATGAAAATTTACTAAGGACAATAACTCCAAAATTTCGAGACAGAGAGTTATGGTTCTTGGTCACTGCGTTCCCCTCAATGAAATCTATCCACGTATGAAGTTTCATCATGATGTCTTTTATACCTTTTGAGTTACGGCCCGGACAAAAATTAAGTATGAAAATTTACAAAGGACAATAACTCCAAAATTACGAGACAGAGAGTTATGGTTTTTGATCACTGCACTCCCCCTCAATGAGATCTTTCAACATATGAAGTTTCATCTTGATATCTTTTATACTTTTTGAGTTACTACCAGGACAAAAATTAAGTATGAAAATTTACAAAGTACAATAACTCTAAATTACGAGGCAGAGAGTTATTGTTCTTGGACAATGCACTCCCCCGCAATGAGATCTATTCACATATGAAGTTTCATTTTGATGCCTTTTATACTTTTTGAGTTACGGCCCAGACAAAAATTAAGTATAAAAATTTACAAAGGACAATAACTCCAAAATTACAAGACAGAGAGTTATATTTCTTGGTCACTGCATGCCCCCTCAATGAGATCTATTCACATACGAAGTTTCATTTTGATGCCTTTCATACTTTTTGAGTTATGGCCCTGACAAAAATTAAGTATGAAAATTTACAAAGGGCAATAACTCCAAGGTTCTGCAACAGAAAGTTATGGTTCTTGGTCACTGCATGCCCCCTCAATGAGATCTATATAAATATGAAATTTCATCTTGATATCTTTTATACTTTTTGAGTTATGGTCTGGAAAAAAATTAAGTATGAAAATTTACAAAGGGCAATAACTCCAAAATTAAGCAACAGAGAGTTATGGTTCTTGGTCACTCCATTCCCCCTCAATGAGATCTATTCACATATGAAGTTTCATCTTGATATCTTTTATACTATTTGAGTTATGGCCCAGACAAAAATTAAGTATGAAAATTTACAAAGGACAATTACTCTTAAATTACGCGACAGAGAGTTGTGGTTCTTGGTCACTGCACTCCCCCTCAATGAGATCTATTCACATATGAAGTTTCATTTTGATGTCTTTTATACTTTTTGAGTTACGGCCCAGACAAAGAAACCAACAGACGGACGGACGGAAGGACAAGCTGAATCCAAAATACCCCCCTTTAAACTTCGTTGTGCGGGGGGGTATAACAATACTGATCCTTTGAAATACAGCTTCCCAGGGGTTATTAAGAAAGTAAACTTACACAAACCTGATAGCAATATTAATGACTATTATCTTGCTGACTTGGTATTGGACCACTATCTCCAATTATGGCCCTTGAAGCATAAAAAATGTCTTATTTAACTTTGTTTACATTCTAGCATCCACATTTATAAAGCAATATTGATCAGATGTATACATAATGTTAATAAACCAAGGATTATTATGCCTTGTATGGGAATTATGGTCGTGTAGTGATACTCAGGTAAGCGATATAGGGCCATCATGGCCCTCTTGCTTTAATTTTCTGTTGCTGGGACAGGCTTTCAGTCATATAGCAATGTCCAGCTAATTACAGATGGAGGAAGACCCCCAATGCACTGAGGCATCTGGGTAGAACTATCGACCTACCGCAAGCATAATTATTTGAAAAGTTTTATGATCTCAGTTTCAAGAACATGTGAAAAATACTTTACTCCATCAGTCCAACAAGTGTTCATTTGACTCATAGGGATGTATGCATCCTAGTAAATTGCATGCAAAACTCTAAAACCAAATTTACTACCACAAAAAAACTTAGCCAAAATGTCTAAGTTCAGAAAGGGCCATAATTTTAAAATGAATTCAGTCCAGAGTTATTTAACTTGATAGTCTGATGCCTCTGAACATCTATGTTGAGTTTAAGGTCAATTCCAGAACTGATTGCTGAAATATAATCATGACAGTATGCTGCATGCCAAACTTTAACCGAAATTCTAAGTCTGAAAAGGGCCATAATTTGTATTGAATTTGGTCAAAAGTTATCTTACTTGTTTCCCTAATGCCCCAGAAGACCATAGTAAAGTATAAAATCAATAAACATAGCTGATTACTAAGATATATGCATGATAGTAACTTACACTCAAAACCTTGTTACTGTATGACATGAACACCAGGTTGAGTGGAATTGTTCACATTATCCATATAGTTGAGTAAAAAAATCAAAGCTCCACACTGACTAACATTACTGTAAACTTCCTTTTTCAAAAGAATCAGTTGATAATATATCTCTATCTAAGAATGTTCTGAAAATATGACAGCCTGTTTTCTTCTTTACAGTAAAATTAGGAACTGTGTTTAATTTTGCCTTTGGGGAAGTCCACACCCCTCAAACTATGTGCTGAAAATTTATCTAAGTTACCACATACCTTAAAACATGACTGTCTTAATCCACCTTGACATGGTAGCACATAATACTGGAGAATAACATCATTAAGCATACAGTCATATCCTGGACAACAATTAATCAAACTGAAAAATGATCTGTGAAATCAACTCAGACATATTCTTATCTGAAAGGAAATGACCATGGTTCAGTGGGGAATAATAATCTAATTGTAACTTCACATTTGATATCAAATATTCCTGTTAAACCAAGGTCTATAGTGTGCACATCTACAGACATGGATGTATGGATCGATATACAGACTGATGAACAGACATAATAATAAGATGGATCCAGTATTCTACTCCCACAACTTTGTCATGGGGGATATAATGAGCTTGTCAACGTATCTCTGTGTCCTCAAACCAGAAAATACACACAGCTATTGATATACTGATCACTGCTCTGCATACAGTAAGAAAAATAATTTGAAATCATTTAAAACCTAAACTGAATCTTGGATCAGACTTTGTAGAGGCTACTATAGTGACAATATTGACTAAACCCTTTAAGTATTTCTCAATAAATGCACTTCTTTATTACCTTTATGAAATCATCTGGACCATCAACACTGCTGACTGTTAAGTTGTGTCGGTGTGTAATGTTCTCCAGATTAATCCCAATATTAACCAGTCCACTTAAGTCTGTGTCTCTGGCAGATTTAACATTTTTGTACCCTCCTGTGTTGGGCAGAAAGTTCTTAGCCACCTCCCAGTGGTCTGTTACCCACTGGGAGATGTCTGAATTTTTCCAGGAGGGTCCCTTAAACCTGTGTTCTGACACTATATCGTCAAATAAAGTCCCACATACACTGATAGGACAGAATCGTCGCATGTTCCTGGGACCTCTGGAACAGATGCAGTTGGTCCTTCTTGGACATGCTGATTGCTGATGAGGCAGCAAGTTGTCATCTGTACACTGGCCACAGTTTTGTGGTTGCTGGCCTAGTTTATTTAACAGTGAGGAGTGAAACACTCTAGCTTCATTGTCCATGAATGATTCTATTCCTTCTTTTGTATATTTGAGGCCCAAGCCCGCCCGCACCCAGTTAAGGTAGGTCTGATCCTTTATCTGGGCCTGATGAGGAACAGCCATCTGGATGAAGGTAGAAGTCTTTACAAATCAAGTCTTCTAATGAAGCACTCCCCTGTCTGACCTAGAAATATTAGAATAACACCACTTAAGAATTTAGAGCAACGTTTCCTATAAGGACAGTGTCATGTTACATAAATAGATTTCAGATTTCTAAGTAGAATCAATCATTAATTTATTTTACAAAGCCTTGGTACAAAACTATAGCAACAACACATGAAGGAAGAAGCAGTTAGAATAGTTTCGCACAATATGAATTTTTACATCTCTTGAAAAAGATTTGTCCATGTCATAACTAAAGTCCACAACCTTCTAAGACACTGATTATATCTTTAATTGCTCTCATGGTTGTCAGTGTTATCATGGATGTCAGTATTATCATGGCTTTCAGTGTTATTATGGTGTCAGTATTATTATGGTTGTCAGTATTATCATGGTTGTCAGTGTTATTATGGTTGTCAGTATTATCATGGTTGTCAGTATTATTATGGTTGTCAGTATTATCATGGTTGTCAGTATTATCATCATTGTCAGTATTATCATGATTGTCAGTGTTATCATGTTTGTCAGTGTTATCATGGTTGTCAATGTTATCATGTTTGTCAGTGTTATCATGGTTGTCAGTGTTATCATGTTTGTCAGTGTTATCATGGTTGTCAGTGTCATCATGTTTGTCAGTGTTATCATGGTTGTCAGTGTTATCATGTTTGTCAGTGTTATCATGGTTGTCAGTATTATCATGGTGTCAGTATTATCATGGTTGTCAGTTTTGTCATGGTTGTCAGTATTATCATGGTTGTCAGTATTATCATGGTGTCAGTATTATCATGGTTGTCAGTATTATCATGGTTGTCAGTGTTATCATGTTTGTCAGTGTTATCATGTTTGTCAGTGTTACCATGGTTGTCAATGTTATCATGTTTGTCAGTGTTATCATGGTTGTCAGTGTTATCATTGTTGTCAGTGTTATCATGGTTGTAAGTATCATCATGGTTGTCAGTGTTATCATGGTTGTCAGTATTATCATGGTTGTCAATGTTATCATGGTTGTCAGTATTATCATGATTGTCAGTGTTATCATGTTTGTCAGTGTTATCATGGTTGTCAGTGTTATCATGTTTGTCAGTGTTATCATGGTTGTCAATGTTATCATGTTTGTCAGTGTTATCATGGTTGTCAGTGTTATCATGGTTGTCAGTGTTATCATGGTTGTCAGTGTTATCATGGTTGTAAGTATCATCATGGTTGTCAGTGTTATCATGGTTGTCAGTTTTATCATGGTTGTCAATGTTATCATGGTTGTCAGTGTTATCATGGTTGTCAGTGTTATCATGGTTGTCAGTGTCATCATGGTTGTCAGTGTTATCATGGTTGTCAGTATTATCATGGTTGTCAGTGTTATCATGGTTGTCAGTGTTATCATGGTTGTCAGTGTTATCATGGTTGTCAGTATTATCATGGTTGTCAGTGTTATCATGTTTGTCAGTGTTATCATGGTTGTCAGTGTTATCATGTTTGTCAGTGTTATCATGGTTGTCAGTGTTATCATGGTTGTCAGTGTTATCATGGTTGTCAGTATTATCATGGTTGTCAGTATCATCATGGTTGTCAGTGTTATCATAGTTGCAAGTATTGTCATGGTTGTCAGTGTTATCATGGTTGTCAGTATTATCATGGTTGTCAGTGTTATCATGGTTGTAAGTATCATCATGGTTGTCAGTATTATCATGGTTGTCAGTGTTATCATGTTTGTCAGTATCATCATGGTTGTCAGTGTTATCATAGTTGCAAGTATTGTCATGGTTGTCAGTGTTATCATGGTTGTCAGTATTATCATGTTTGTCAGTATCATCATGGTTGTCAGTGTTATCATAGTTGCAAGTATTGTCATGGTTGTCAGTGTTATCATGGTTGTCAGTATTATCATGGTTGTCAGTGTTATCATGTTTGTCAGTGTTATCATGTTTGTCAGTGTTATCATGTTTGTCAGTGTTATCATGGTTGTCAGTGTTATCATGGTTGTCAGTATCATTATGGTTGTCAGTGTTATCATGTTTGTCAGTGTTATCATGGTTGTCAGTGTTATCATGGTTGTCAGTATTATCATGGTTGTCAGTGTTATCATGTTTGTCAGTGTTATCATGGTTGTCAGTGTTATCATGGTTGTCAGTGTTATCATGTTTGTCAGTGTTATCATGGTTGTCAGTGTTATCATGGTTGTCAGTGTTATCATGGTTGTCAGTGTTATCATGGTTGTCAGTATTATGGTTGTCAGTGTTACCATGTTTGTCAGTGTTATCATGGTTGTCAGTGTTATCATGTTTGTCGGTATTATCATGGTTGTCAGTATTATCATGGTTGTCAGTGTTATCATGGTTGTCAGTGTTATCATGGTTGTCAATTAAGCGCCTCTCCAACACACACACACACGGTGACACATGGACCAATTAACCTGGGTAACGCTTTTATTACCCCCTGATTAACCCCAAACAGGAAATTACATACCAAACCAAAAACTTAATTTTTATCAGTAGATATGTTATGGATTTTACTCATTCAGAAACATGCTGTCTGTGAAATGAAAATAAGATGGGTTTTGATATGAAGCTATGTGAAATGTTTATTAACATTACTCATATTTTTTATATGACAAGGATGTTTATGTCAATATAATCAAATATTGTATTTAGAATACATCCTGATATGACATTTTTTCCATTAAATGCCCCCCATCAGTATTCAGTACATTTAGAAATTCTGAAGAATATATCTTAACATTTTTGATACGAATGTAAATTAATATTTCATCTTGGATTAAGCTTGAAAGTAGTTACAGTAACTGTGAATTGTTCAATAAGAACAGGGTTTCTTTAATACATATATTAATATATATATGTATATATAGAGACCCTGATACAACGTATAGTGCTGGCAGAGTTTTGTCTATAAATGACATCATAGCAATGGGAAAGAAGTCAGTCAATCTTTTCTCACCTGGGTCATTTTTGCAACTTTCAATAGCCAATTTCATACAAACTACAAATAATTTTAGCATATCTTTAGTACAGAAGGTCTTACACCTATATATTCTTACAGATAATAATGAAAATGCAATCTTTGTGGTTGACCTTTAAAAAAGCTGAAACTTGCCACGTTAAGCAGTGATTTGAAGGTATTGACTGATGTTGCTGTTACAATTTCTGTGGTTAGGCTAATCCAATGTTTAATTGACCTTTGGCTCAAACTATATAACCTTAGATCTTGCTACAATGATTTGCTTTTAATTTCAAGTGGTGTTCCCTTAAATCATCCTGTGTTTATGTATATAGGTTTTTTTCCATTTAAAGTTATCCAGTCCATGAGTAGATCTATATCATATCTGCTATTATCCTTCTGGAGTGTAGGACAAAACACCTCCCGGACAAAACCCCCCCTGCCCAAATTTGTATAGGTGGACAAAACCCCTCCTGTGAATTTTACAAATCGGACAAAACACCACCCGTTGGATTTTGCATGGTGGACAAAACACCCCTTATTCAAAATTAATATCATTGTTGTACAAAAATTCACAAATTTTACATAGTGGACCAAATACATAAAAATTTTTTATTTCAATCAAAGAATGATTAATTGTTAGTTAACACATTGTTAAATAAGGTGTTAATTGCTATAATTACTACACTTGTTTGGCATCAGTTTGTCAAATTGAGCAGGTATGTTAATGAATAATTATTGGTGTAATCATCAATGATTGGTAATAAACAATCAGTTTCTTTAATGTTTTACGCTTGAGTTTTTAATTAGTTTTTTTTTGTTTGTTTAGTATTAGACATCTTTTACTCATTTGCAAACAGCAAAATGCTTGATTATATAAAGAGACAAAGTTTACTCTCTCTTTTCAATATAATATAAATGTTTTACAAAGATGGGTTGTATTGATTGCCATTACCATAGACTTCATTACTTACCCCCTAGGTGTTTTCTATTTTATCTCTTTGGGGGCCATTTATCTATTCTTTTATATTAAATTGTATATATGTAAATAAAAACCATGCCTACCATTGTGTTGGTTTAAACCAACATACAAAACATTATATTATAAAATAAACTTGTATTCTTTCATTCCTGTTTGAGTACAGCCCACTCAGGACAATTGACAAAGCTCCTCAAACCCCTCTAGACACAGAGAAACTAAGTATATATTGAAGTATAATCTTCATTATTGTATTATTATATATATACACTTCCCCTTTAATTATAAAATTACTGGGGACATTAGGGTAATTTATCTCTATGAATACAGGATAAATTACAATACACGAGTACAAGTAAATATATTGCAAAACAAACAATAGTACATAATAAAAGGTATATAAAATACATATATGACTTAATCATTATTATGTCAATTTAATCACCCTATGTTAGATAACTCATCTTTTATTCTTCATAAACATCTGTGTTACCATATACACAACACTTTTTAGATAAACTACATTTCACAAATAAACATCTTTTAACACCTACTCGCCAAAATGACAAGCTCAGGGTGCGAGGTAAAACAAAAACTCTAATCAATCATCTCTCTTTTCAAGCTAAATGTTCTTTATTGTTTTCTTTCATTAATGTATTGAATTTATGAATACATGTTTATTTTGCAATAAAGTTTTCAAAGATAAGCTCTTTACTCTCTTTACTTCCTTTTGTTTGGTGAATGGTTGATGCGTGAGAAGTGCTAATTATTTAGAATAGGGGGTCAAATATAATCTCTTTACTTCCTTTTGTCTGGTGATAGTTGATACATGAGAAGTGATATTTATTTAGAATGGGGGGTGTTTTGTCCACCCTTGAAAAACTAACGAGGGGTGTTTTGTCCGCCTTGTAAAATTCGCAGGGGGGTTGTCCACCTATACAAAATTGGACAGGTGGGGTTTTGTCCGGGAGGTGTTTTGTCCGGCCCCCATCCTTCTGTATTCCAAAGTGACAAGACCGAAGTCTATCCTCGTATGATAAATGAGAAATTTCTTTTACCAGCTTGGTGGCTCTTCACGGAATATTCTCAATTTACATGATGTGTTTCAGCTTGTATGGTGACCATAGTGATCAAACATACTCTAGTATAGGTCTTACTAAGGACTTATATAGGATTAAGAACATATCCATCTCCATATATTCGCAAGATCTGTAGATGACACCAAGTACCTTTTGGGCTTTGTTGGTAATACATGATATATGTTGGTCGAAGCTTAATTTATGATCAAATGTCACTCCTAAATCCTTTTCAGATTCAACACCCTACACATAGACATAATTGCCATCAGAGTGGAAGTGCAAGTTGAGGTTTCAATATAACCCTGCTAAATGTGCCAATATGGTTTTTAATGAAAATAAGATTTCTTACTTTTGTTCGTCCAGGTCATGGCATTTAGGCGATGATAAAATTTCCGAAGTCTGTAACTACTTACGCCTTGGTGTTATGTGATATTGTGACTATAAGTTAAACCAAAGGGTTAAAATAATTTCTGATAAGTTAAGGAAAACGTTCTTCGGAACTCTGGACTATGAGTCTCTCAGAAAATTAAATCCAATTACATGTAAAAGGATTTATGATCATGTAGTTCTCCCAAAAGCACTTTACGGCACAGAATGTCTCTACACCTTATCGTCTAATGAAATTATCTCCCTTGAGCGGGCTCATCGTATGTGTGTCAAATCTATGCAAGGCTTCAGCTGGAGAACACGCACTGATATAGCACTAAGCATGCTTAATGTATTACCGATAAAATGTATAATTGATAAACGGAAACTGATTTTTCTTGGTCAACTGTGTCGTATGCTGTGCAATAAAGCAGTTAAGCATATATTTCTCTTTCGATTAACATATAGTAAGTGAAACCGCTCTAGAATATCTGGTTTCTTTAAGGATATATGGGGATTGCTTCAGGATTATGATTTAACAAACTATTTGAACAATTTCATATGTGATGGTAACTTTCCAAGAAAGGTTACATGGAAGCGTCTCGTTAATCTTAAAGTTCGTTCAAAGGCGATCAATGACTGGACTGTTACATACAGTGCGGCAGAATTCGATCGTGTCCATTCTGTCCATACAATTTATGGGATAAGTGAGATCTGGCAACACAGTTTTAGGTATACATACCAACTTGCATACTGCAGAACAGTTTGCAAGCTGGTTACTTATTTGTCATGGCAGGGTGGTTCATGTCGAAGATGTGGTGCTGAATTCAATGGCACTAGTCTTACCGATCATATTCTCACTGTCTGTCCACATTTGTTTATTCACCGTCAACAGTTGGCGGATAGTTTACAAACAAAACTCGGAGATCACGTGTTGTCAACCTTTCTCTCATTAGATGAGAAAACAAAAGTTAATACACTTCTCGGGGTTGAGTGCCCGTTACTCGCTGTATGCTCAAGCTTACCATATCATGCTTTGATAAATATTTTATTTCGCCACGTTCATCTCATGCGGATGTCTTCCTGTACGAAATTTTACAGCCGTAAAGTAGACGGAAATTTGTCAACATTTGTAATGTAAAGTAGACGGAATACGTGCGTAAAATAGACACGTAATATGTTAATTAGATGGAATTTTTTCCAACCGTAAAAATCATTTTACGTGTGTGCATATTTACGTACGTAAAATCTAAAAGTTACGTACATAAAAGTAAAATAATTTACGTACGTAAAACTAAAAATTTACGTACGTAAAACTAAAATAATTTAC
>CM037778.1:17380188-17430188 GCA_021229015.1 Solen grandis | reverse complement strand
GTGTTTTTTGCATTTATTAATTACATATACCGTATTTTATTATCTGATATTATGCCTGTTTCAATATGATACATAATTAGGGTTTTGGTTAAGGTAGCGACATTGGGTAATAACGGTAAAATGCATCAAAATGTCTATGAAAATAAAATTAAAGGACAAATTTTGTTTCATCAGTCTGTATCTTCATTCTGGTACAGATCTCCAAAATTAATAGAAATAATCGATTATAAGAAAATAACCACATCATTTCTTACATATAAACGGTTTCTTATCCTGCTAACATGCAATATACGAACCCCAATATACAAAAACTGTAAACTTCTATAACAATAGATTGATTTCTTAAAATTAGTAATTATAATGTGTTTTTTTTTATTAAATGTATGTGTAAATATAATTGCTAAATAAAAGCTTATAAAAATAAAGCCATTGCTAGGGAATACTTTTAACTGAAAATAACCTTATTGAAACGTATTGGCATATATAAAGTTTTGTTTACTACTTTTGCAACAACACAATACAAAAACTTTGTGTTTAAAAATATTGTCTGTATAGATTATGACTTGATTTGTCTGGGTCGGGTTAATCAGTGTCCCCTGAAAACTGGTTTCCTGTGTGTACTGCACGTGTGCTTTTATTACCGTGTGCCGTTTGGTCATATATCACACAGTTTACTGGACTCGGGGCCCAAGCTGTCACCTAGTATATTACGTAATAGACTTCCTGTCCCCAGTGTAACTGGCTACATGTTGACAACTAACGGGCCTCTAATTTGTTACTATTTGGGTCTCTAAGAGACCGCGTGGAAACAATTGTACTGATAAAGTGTAATGAAAAAAATGAAGTTCATTCCGATATTCAAATAAAAGGACAAATACTTTAAGATGTTGAGTATATTAAATACTATTGAAAAGATTTCTTTTATTTCCCATATTTACTTCAGGTGATAATAAACATTAACCTGCTGCTATAGTAACTGATAGTTATTTGACAAACGACAAACTAATATCTTCCTAGCGTATAAACTGATTTCCCTACACGGCGCCTCTGAAAGCCCCGCCTACTCGACGTCACGTGATCGAAATAGCGGACTGCTTTTTCGGCTATATGGGGTCTGGTTATTCAGGGCCATAAATCGCATATCTTAAAGTGAGATATTGGATTTTTGTTTTCACAGATCATTAGAAGAAGGTGTGAAGTATTTTATTCCGTTAAAAACCCATTTTGATGCATTTTACCGTTATTACCCAATGTCGCTACCTTAAACAATTAAATGATAGATAGACAACACTAGTTTCATTAAGGCAGCCAACAAACCCTTCAAAATAAATTTTTAAGCATGAAAATAACCTGATTTAAAAAATATGTATATAAGGTTACCTGTTGAGTTCCGGACAGGGACACAGGTACAGGTATGGTGATGATCTGTTGTTGACTACCTTGTTGTTGACCACCTGTGTATAGATGTACTAAGTAAAATGAACACAGCATTTTGTTAACATGGTTTATTATTGCTGTAACTCATAATTGGAATCGTGTAATTCGTGTGTCTAACAGGTCAAAAAATTTATATGTAAAAAAAATGCAAAATTTGTTAAATTGTCAGAATCTCAGAGAATTTTTTACAACTTATATACATCAATGTATTGTGCCAGTTTGGCAAATGAAATGAGTTTGAGGTTTGAGTAAAAAACACCATTTTAACCATTTTTTACAGAAATTATGTAACTGATACACATTTAGACTTTAATAATAAACACAAAAAATTGTTAAAAGTAATACAGAATTCTAGACCAGAAATACAGAATACTGTCATCATGAGATGAATTGTAGAATGTAGGATAAAATATATTCTGAGTAATTATCATACATTGTATGTACAGGGACAAATCAGATTGTCTGTTCTGACTTTATCTTGAAATATATAGATTATCAATTTACTGCCAAAAGTTCACATAAACAAGGATGATACTTCAATAATGTTCAAGCAAGTAAATGCAGTAAAGACAAGCACTTCGTCTAAATATTCAAACAAGAAGGCCAAGATGGCCCTGTGTCGCTCACCTGAGTATGATTGCTGTGTTAGGCATGATGACAAAAAATGTGGCATCTAAAGTGTTTTTCTAACATTTGACTAAGTGACCAAGATTTTGATACTACCTGAATTTGCACTCAACTGGGAATTCATGCAGTCACCATTCTTATTACGTTTAATGAAGACTGGTACAAAAAAGCCTCTAGAGTTTCACAAGATTTTTCTAAAATTTGCGCTGGTGACCTACTTTTTGACCCCGTGTGGCTCAGTTTTGAATTCATTCGAGATTTGATGTAAACAAACATTCTGATCAAGCTACATTAAGGTTAGGCTGTAACTGAGGCCTCTAGAGTGTTCACCAGGTTTTTCTAAGATTTGACCTGGTGACCTAGTTTTTGACCCCACGTGACCCATTTTCGAACTCATTCAAGATATGTAGACAAACATCCTGGACAAAACTAATGAAGATTGGGCTAAAACTGTGGCCTCTAGAGTGTTCACAAGGTTTTTCTAAAATTTGACCTGGTGACCTAGTTTTTGGCCCCACGTGACCCCATTTTCAAACTCATCAAAGAAATCATGTAGACAAACATCCTGACCAAGTTTCATGAAGATTGGGCCAAAACTGTGTCCTCTAGAGTGTCCACAAGCAATTGCTGACGACGGACGATGCACGACAGACAAAAAGCGGTCACAAATGCTCATCCTGAGCACAAGTGCTCAGGTGAGCTAAAAATGCATTTGAGCATAGCAAAGTTTAATAAGAATCTATTACAAGTAATACAACTATTAAACAATCTAAACAAGAAGCCGTTGGAAACGGGTTACCCTCCTCAAACTACGCTTTCTTACAGGATTTGTGCAATGTATGGCAAAAGACCGGTTATTTCGGTATGTTTGCTGATAATATGACAATTTCAATCTATACAGCTTTTAATATTTAACCTATGACCACACACAGATAGTCAATATATCACAGTAGACCAGATATTGTGGTATGTTTGCTGACAATACTATATCACGATATGATTTTCCTATACTGGTATTTTAGAAATTCAAAATAATCACAATATATTGCAAATACAAGTCTAATATCCTAGTTATTGTGCATTGCAAAAAATTTCCATGAGATCTATCCACCTATGAAGGTTCAAGGTTATATGTCTCATATTGCTTGAGTAATGCTCAAGACAAAAATTAAGTATGCAATTTAACATAGGGTAAAAAACTCAAAAAATAGTATGTGCAGAGTTACGGTTTTTGTGCACTGCACTTCTCTTCCATAAAATCTATCCACCTGTGGAGTTTCAAGTTAACTATCCACCTGTGAAGTTTCAAGTTAATAGATTTTATACCTTTTGAATTATGCTCCAGACAGAAAGTGTAATGGATGAATTGATTGACTGACAGACAGATGGACTGACAGACAGTCACAGGACAAAGTGGCAACTATAAGCTCACCCTTTGGGGAGCATATAAAATTATCATTGTACTATGCAATTTTTTTTTTCTTTAATGCTGGTATAGACTGGTCCCTTCATATAAAGATAAAGAGACACATTTGGAAATATTTAAGATTCATTTAGACAACCTGAGCTTCAAAATGTACAAATTTGTACATCATGGAAGACCCTGTATGCAGTACACTACCCTACCTGTGGACTCTTGTTGAACTGACAAGGCTTGTTGGGGTTGCTGCAGGTTGAAAATGGTCTTGTCCTGCATCGGGCCTGTGGCGGGTGCATACACGATTCCCTGCGGGGTCTGGTACATGAACACACTAGGTGTCAGGGCTGGTGAGGCCTGGGGCGTGGCTGCAACAGATTCACCAAAGTAAATACCATTGTGTCTCATGCTATCCTTTGATAATTATCAGTGTTCCTAGCTAAATTTAATGAGCAACTGTTAAAATGCAAAATTCTATATATGTAGTTTATTCAATCCATTTTCTCTCAATAAACCCTAGCCCTGTGATCTAGAAAAAATACTTAAGTATGATCTGAGGCTTATTCTCATTTTTAAGTATAAGCCTGTACTTGATATTTGAGCGTGTTATTGAACAAAAAAGTTCTCGCACACAAATCGTGCTAAAGCTGGATTTCTCATGCACAGTTGAGTTTGAAATTTGACTTAGCAGAGAATGTATTTAAAAAGTATTCTGAAAATGGCTCATTGATCAAACTAAGCATGATAATCAAGCTTAAGTCTGAGATTGAGCATGTTTTTTCAAATTCTTCAAAATCTTGCCAAATTCAATATTCTGATCCATTTCCTTGCTTCAAAGGTAGGTAGATGTTGGTATGACATATGATTAATTAAACTTATTGATCAAACATCAATCTGTAACTAGGACTGTTGTGAATAACAATAAAAAAACTGAAATCATAAATTCTACATCTAAATGATTAAAAAAGATAAAGTACATCAGATTCAAAGAAGTCATTTGTTTTTTTTTTCTCTTTCTCTGAAACTTTCTATTAAGTAAATAGTTGTGGCCAGTTATCTCCCTTTGTTTACAAATAGTTCACATTTTCCCATAAAACCTCATCCAATGATGAATTTTCTTTTTAAGTTATCATCTTTGTTTTTCCAATATTAAACAACTCAATATATTTTATATTAAGATTACAATGACCATTAATTCATAATTTATGATCACTGACATTTATCTACGGTAGTTTTTGTTCACATTTCATTTTTTTTACAATCTAGGGAAAATAAAGAACAAGACCTAGAGTATGACATGAATATTTACTCTTCTTAGGGGTTTCCTAAAAGTTACCATCCAATATTTTTGACAAGAAACAGAAGTAGCAAAACAAGTCCAGCAATTTGTGTAACAAATTTCTTGCATTCACAATTTTTTGGTGTATGCAGTCAAAATGTCAGCGGCCCCAATAAAAGGTATCTACAACACTTATCATTGGGCCAAATCATTTAAACAGACCTTGCAAACAACGGAAATTAACTGCAAATAGATTGTTATTGTTTTATTCTTAGAGAAGTAAACACATCCTGTCCCTGTTACCACAGAAATGACTCATTAGATCCTAAATGAAGTTGGTGACCTATGCTTTCTTTTTTCATTCAAGCAACATTTAAAGAATTAAAAATCCATTGAATAAATTTCTGTAAAAAAATGAAGGTATTTTTTTCCCCCTCTTTTCAAAAAATTCTGTTGTTTTTCTCATTTCTGTAAAAGTGAAATACCTGAGGATATTTAAACCATTTAATCAAATAAATTGATCTATCATGAATTACCAGTTAGAAAGTATGTCTTCTATGTGTAGATTTTTTTATTTCTTTTTTGCAGAGATGCTTTTTCAAGATATCTATTAAAATGGTTACCATGGATATACATAGCCTAAAATCAAGCATGGTGACCTATCATTTCTTTCCTAATTCTTGCATTCCACACAATTTTTTACACATCATCAACATCAGGAACTTCTACAGACGAAAAAAAAAACAGTTGTAAACACCCTTAATCCTGAATTCAATATTCTGTGCATTTCCTTGTTTCAAAGATGAGTAGTCCCTATTCAAACAAAAGTGATATTCTCTTGTTTCTCAAAGCCCTAGAGACTTGTGTTGACATGGAAACCATAACACCTACATACCTGTCTGCTTCACGAATTTAAACCTAAATAACTGCTGCTATGGGAACACATATTATCACTTTTTCTCAAGTGCAAATTTTACATCAGCATAATCACCTCTATTTTATGTCTTGATACCAACAGTAAAAAGATAAAAATCTGTCTATAATTCATCCCTAGACAACATATACCATTCAGTTTCTCTTTAAATTTGATGAAAGAGCAATAAAATGTCATAAGTTAATATAATTACTGCTCAGTTCTTCTGCAGGGAGTCTACATGATAATGATGCTTCCAATATTTCACAACCACGCTCAACCACAGACTTCTAGAAGAACGTAGAACTTAGAATTTAATGTAATAACTGGATGATAACACAGAACAGAATAATAAACTACCTGGATGACAGTCACAAGACAAGACAGTAAGCATATTTCCATATAAGGTTATATGATAACCAATGGATGAATCAGAACAACATTCATAGAATCACCTAGTGGGAGTCTTTACATACATTATATTTTTTTAATCTTTTTAAAAAATAACCTACTCCTTTAACCTTTGCTTTAAAAACTATAAATTTAAAATTCAAATATAACTTCCTTAACCCTTTCCCTCATAGAGGATACCATGAAAAGACCTATGCGAACAGCATAAAACCAGATCAGCCTGCGAGTAACTCGCAGGCTGATCAGGTTTTATGCTGTTCGCTGCTCCTCAGTGGTCTGGTAATGAGGATTTTACAATTAAATTTGGTAAGGTTTGAGTTTGGCTTTCTGCAGATCAGGCTTTATGTGGTACCCACTGAGTGCGTCAAAATGAGTCTATATGAGGGAAAGGGTTAACCAAGACAAAAAGTTATAACCTGGAGAATAAGCATGAGGTCCTCTAAGCTCTTAGTTCAAACCATTCTGGTGGCAAACCTCTTCCATGGCCTTCGCTATCATTATCAAATGGACTGCCTTTCCAAATCATTATAATCATGACATGTGTTTTCATTATCATTCCAGATCCCCCCCACCCCCCACTTACTCTTCTTTCGAGGAATCTAAAGTTATAACCAGGCAGTATGATTTTCACAAATTTTCATTCAAATTTAATATTGTTGGTCTGCATTACCTTAGAACATGGTTACGTTTTGTAAGACAACACATTTGCAACTTTTTAAAAATCACTAATGTCAATCACATATAATTAAATTTCTCTATATTAAAAGCCATTTCCTTGGTACACGACTTGTCCATTCTTTATGTTCTAGAGATCCATACTGAATTTCATGAAAATAATCTTTGCGGTGGCTGGAAAAAATGAACATATAAGCTCTAAAGTCCCGCAGTAGAGAAAAGGATTGAGAATCAGCAGATGGTGCGTTTGAACCCTGTTGAAGGCAAAAAAGTTTCATGGTCTTCTCAGGCACAAAGTACTGGTCCACCCCAGGGACTGTCAAGAAGTAAGCAAAACAAGAGGGCCATAGAGGCCCTGAATTGCTCACCTTAGTATAGGGTTACACAAGGAACATTTGTACTAAATCATTTTGAAATTTTCATTTTTTTCTTTCTGTTGCCATGGCAGCCAGAGTTCTACACGGATCAAGTTTATTTTATCAACTTTTGTGAGGGTTCACCCAAGGGTCATCCCTTCCAAGTTTAATAAAATTCTGTCCAACGGTTTCAGAGGAGAGTTGTTTAAAGCAAATTGCTGACAATGGACGACAAACGACAACAGACACAGGGTGATCCTAATAGTTCACCTTGAGCAAGATGTGCTCAGGTGAGCTAAAAAGAGCTTGCTTCGTAATCAATGTTAAATGATGATGGTTTCACAATACTCCTGCCTACCTGCTGTGATAACATTCATGGCCTGCTGTTGAGCGGATGTGTTGGCAATACTGGACCTCTGTCCACTATCGGACTGGACCATGCCTGAACCTGCGGCAAACACATACATACACATTACTGGGTTTCCATCGTGCTGAATTTCTGAACCAAAACTCCCTAGATATTATTTTAATATTTCTTACTTCATCACCTAAAGCGACGAAATACATGTTTTTTACATATAGCACCCATGATCAAACAGACTAGACTATTTCTTTTATAATAAATTGTCAAATACTGTTTCCATAGTGATAGAACCTTGCACTTACTGGTGATGATCTGTTGAGAAGGGGCAGGTATTCTGTAGACAGTGGGTTGCTGGGGTGATGAAGATGCCTGTGAGCCGTTGCTTGTCTGAACAGGGATGGTGAAGGAGGTACCTGAAAAGAAAATAAGACGTAAACAAACAGGTGTAATGCCAACATGCCAACCTATGATACAGAGTCATTAAAAGAATGTATATGGAGCACCAAACCTAGACAATATGCTGCATCAGAAATCACTCTAAATATTGGGACAGAAAAAAATATATAATATGGTAAGCTTATTTTGATGCATTATGATGCTGCTTTTAGGAGCTGTCTGATCAGGGTCTCCTCTGCTTGTTTAAACAATATTCTACAAAGTCTGCACAGCAAAAAAAACCTATTGCTTGTTTCACATACCATTTAAAGTTTGGTAAATCATTATTTATCAAGTAATAAATTTGTACATGAATATTCATGAGGTGAAAGCTTTTAAATTTAGGGTCCATGGAATGATCCTAATAATAATGGAATGGCCTTTTTGGTCAGTTGTGCAGCAGTAAACTAGCATTTTTTTTATAAAATGATGACTTAATGTCTCCTATACCAGTACTGTAGAATCAATCATTTTTGTGGGGGGAACTAATTTTTGTCGATTTTAAGGATGATTTTATCCACGAATACATTGTATTTATCCCCACGAAAACTGATCATTTCATATACCTCATGTTTTCTAGAACATGGTTCCACAAATACATGTACTAACAAAATTGAATTAATCACAGATTCCATGAAATTTGATATCAACGAAAATAAATGATTTTACTGTACCCATCATAACAACAGTATGTGCCTCCTCAACACACACTATCACTGAGTGATCAGACAAGAACAGGAAGCTGACCTCACACAATCCACATATGATTCAGCAGTAGGGGAAATAATGATTCAGTCATAACAAAGGTTGACGTCAGTCAAAATAATGATCTAAGTTTTAAAGAATGCCTTTTCACAATTCATGGTTTTCATGTGACCCTAATTATATAAATGTCCTGAGTTTATCTATTTAAATGACTAACCAACTGACCCAATGACTTCTCAAGAGAGACTAAGTGCCTGACAAGAAAGCTAGTTTCTCATCAAAAAGCTAAGAGACAATACTGAAACTACATCAATAAAAACTTGTGAATTCAGATCCTACAGGGACAACTTTTCAATTAAATTTCCTCTGTTAAGAGAAAGTCATCAAGTTACCACTCATAATAGAGAATTTTTTTACTACGATTTATAACTTTGATGTGATGATGACCATCATCATCATCATCAACTACAGCAAATCAAAACCACACGAAAAAACCTGATGGAACAAAAGAGGACAATGCACAGGATTCCTATATAGTTCCTACATCACTTTGTTATGAAGGACTCATTCTAATAAGTTTCACACCACTATCACATGTCAGACAGCCCATCTCTGACAGTCCACATACCTGGCTGTAGAATGATGCCAGGTGGTAGACCAGGCAGCTGTAGTGATATGCTGCCCTGGTTACTGGTCTTCGTGGAGGATGGGGAACTGTTCACTGCCCCTGACATGGGCTGCTGGACTAACGTTGTCATGGATACAGCTGAATATTGAACAAAATCCTGGTATGATTATAATGGTATAGAACAATACAGAAAAACTTACTGAATTTTATTATGTCAGTGGTATCATTTTAAGGACACCAAAGTACAGTGGAAGTGTTCATTTACTACAGATCCAAAGGTTGCAAGATCAATCCCCAAGACTGGTTCTGGACCTTCCCAGGTGTAAAGCACTGGCATTTGAGAAGGAAATAAATCATTTTGAGACCTTATAATTATCTTCAACTCTATAAATATACATGATTTACTCTTTAAACTTTCATCATTACAATTTATTTCTGTCAAAAGGCTTACCATGGTTATGTTCAAATCAAACAAATTAAAAGTATATATATATTATGTAGCATGATGCCTGTAATACATTTTCTCTTTTCCCATTTATGAAATAAGCCTTATAACAAGTCTGGTAGTCCCAGACAACTCACCTGATGATGTTGGTGTTGCAATTTGATATGTCTGCCCCTGGGGGTTGTGGGAGGGAGTTACAGCCTGCTGCTGGGCTGCCACCATCCCCGAGGTGTCCACAGAGGTGTGGTTCGTACTGCTTAGAGAGTACACAGGCTTAAGGCTTCCATTACTGGCATCCACACTGATCAGCTGCAATCAAAAGTTTAATTTATTTACTAGACAGGTTTAATTCAAAATAAAATCTTCACTTTATAGCATGTTAATGGCATCATGCTGAAGGAAACTGCAGTACCAAGGGGAAATCCACATATCTGAACAGTTGACATAGCTGCATGGCATAAAATAACAGATAGCATTTGATCTGTATAAGGACAAATGAAAAATCAAAATGTCGGGCTGGTTATTTGTTGCTAACAAAAGCATGGTTAAACCTTGGATCTTTCTACTGGGGTTACCTGAGGGTTTTATTTTATAGGTGATATAATGTAATCTATCAGTGAGATAAAAATCCATTTTACCCAAAGTGTGAGTGATATAGGTCTGCCAGAACTACCCTTTACTTTTAAAGGGTATGTATATGATTTAGTAGCACCCCAGTATTTACTAGTTGCCTTTCTTTGTTTTTTTTAATGATAAGTATTCACATGGATTCATCAGTGTCTGTAAACATGATCGAATACAAAAAATAATTCTTTCATCATCAGTTAGCATAAAATAAAAAGAAAATGTGTTTGTTTTCAGTAGATAAACAGAAAATGTGTTTGTTTTCAGTAGATATGGAAAATTGACAGTGCCCATGAAAACAACTCAAACAAATATCCTCTTTTAATCTCATTTTTGCTACCCCGTATTTCTGATTCTTTTCGGTATAGATCTACATGATTGTAACAATGAGTTTCAACTGTGTCTTGCAACAGATACACATGTATCACAACAGCATCTGGGAAAACCAAGTCATAAAGCTTTCATTCACAATCAGTCACGGATCTTGATAGCTTGTTTATGAGAAATGTTATCAGACAATTGTGTGATATAATATCTGGTTAAAACAGATCCCTTGTCATTTTTTATCCAATTTACAGTTTTCATGACATTACTAGACCTACTTAATAATTTTTTGTGAGAATGAGCTCAATATTAAACCATGTGGGTAGAAAGTGAACTTGACAATCAACCTACGCATATTTAGTATTTGCTGTTTCAAAAGTACAGAATCACTGCTCATTTCATTACTGTAAAGTACACTTAGGAAAAAGATTTTATTTCAGTTTTAAATGTCACTACCATTGCTATTTCAATATCAACTTATTTTATTGTTTATTGTTATTGCACAAAATTCTGATTTAAATCAATAGCAACACAATTGCAAGCAATGACTTTTTAAAATTTCATTTAAATACATATAAGAAACAAAAGAACACAACTTTTGAATAATTCCATCCCATTTGAGACTCATACTACAAGTTTATGAATGTACTGAGATAGCTTTACTTAGTTTACAATCCTGCCCATCACATTAAGTGGTTTAGTTCATCATGGTACCAAAAATGTACTTAAACATTTGGAAAATACAGAAAATGTTAAACACAACTCTCTCTCTCTCTCTCTCCCACTTGACTAACACTCTCTTTCTTCTCTCTAAGCTAGTAATCTACAGTGGTTTTCTTTTCTCTTACTATTCTGGACTTCTTACCTCTCATGATCCTTCTCTAAACTACTAGTGCTATTTTCTCTCTCTCTCTCTTCTTTTTTTTTCTCTCTCTCTCTCACAACATACTCATTTTTTTCCAATATTATTTCCTCATTATATTTGTATTACAATCCTAACTGATCCTAACTATAAATCCACCATCATCTTCAAGAATGTTTCGAAAATACTTGTCTTTAAAAACATGTCCATAAATTATCATTTTCAGTACTCTCATTTTGTAACAAAATCTATTTATGCTGGAAAGTAAATCCTTTGTACAAAAAATAATTCCTGAAACTAGAATTAAATAAAAAAGGAGATACTGCAACAAATATGATGTTTGTCTAACTGAATGAGACATAATTTCAAATTAAAAGACGTATCAGACCATGAAATAACTCAGACAAATTAACAATTAAAATATTTCTTTGGCAAACAGACAACATTCTAGAATTCTGACATGATTTATGATATGGTAGCTTGCCTGTTAAACAGACATGGAAAATTCCAAGGATAAAATTGTGAGAGTCAAATTGCATGTTTAGACTGAAGAATAAGCACTTTCTTAAGTAATTCACAATCCAGAGGATCAGACATCATGGCAACATGAAGTTTAAATATTCAGATTAAGCCATATTTTATGTTTTTTGCTTCTCTTTGATATGAACAACCTCTAAATATTAGTGATGCAAACCAAAGTATCACTTTGGTTGCGAGTGCAGATTGGAAGACCATGCAGTATTCTGATCGGTCCTCGAAATCAGCAGTGACCAGCGTGTGATTTTCAAAGTAACAGCTCTATAAATTGATTTTTCTACTGCCATGTATGTACTAAACTGTGGGATTTTTTAATAAAAGAAGGAATATGATGATTATGATATATGTATGAATCAGCATAACCACCTTTTACTAACTAAATGTATTCCTCACACTATTGGCTATATTTCCCCTCTATGGTACCCCAAAAACTGAACACTTCAAGACACCCCAAGGACCCCTCCCCTCTTTATGGTACCTCTCCTTCTTTCTGCCTGATCAGACTGATTCTGGCACTTTACAAAGGATTAACACATACCATATGTGCAAGCCTGGCCCATGCTATAAGACCCCCACCAAGTCTGGCTCCTGGCTCCTTTATCTAGATAAGGGCAGCTGTTTGTTTATAGCCTCTTACAGGATGCTGCGATGCTACCATACATATAAAGCGCATTATACCTGTCTAAAAGCAGACCCTGGTCTTAGCAGCAACATGCCCTCTGCCAGGTCTTATTTCTATCAAATGTGGATTTTTTTTACATCCCTGTATATAAAACATTAAACTTGGTAATGAAAGGGGATCCATAATAGTGATAAATAATGTCATAAACAGTTACTTTAACCCTTTCCCTCATATAGACTCATTTTGACACACTCAGTAGGTATCACATAAAGCCTGATCTGCAGAAAACCACAGTTAAACCTTACCAAATTTAATTATAAAATCCTCATTTCCAGACTACTGAGGAGCAGCGAACAGCATAAAACCTGATCAGCCTGCGAGTTACTCGCAGGCTGATCTGGTTTTATGCTGTTCGCATAGGTCTTTTCATGGTTTCCTCTATGGGGGAAAGGGTTAAGACCTTAAGATCTTTACAACTTTACAAGTGTGTAATTTTAGCCTAAGTTTTAGTTTTCTACGATTAACATTAATTACTACTATTGAATCCATATTGGGTTATTCATGAGGGAATATCACTGAAACCTATCACAATTACAGGTTTAAATTCATGAAAGGTAGGTAAAGATGTGTAATTATTATATTAGTTGAAGATAAAAATTGTCATAATTTTTACCTTTACTCTTTTTTTTTATCCACTTCATTTTAATAACATAAAAATGATCAATATATTACCATTTTATTATATATTAATATCACTGAGATATATTTCTGACAGTTACTGAATGGAAATTTCACTTATTCTTCCTACCACTGTCCTATACAAGACTGGAAATTTCCCCTTTCCAATCAAAGGCTAATATATATGGCATGTCTTTAGCTGGGATAAATAATTGCTTTGCTGCAGTTACCTCTTAAAATTTGGCAGAAAATAGGTTTCACAGCTCTCTGGAACCGGCTACTGTAAACCATCTGAAAATGTGCCATGGTGGGACTTACTAGGCAGTAGAGCCATATATACTGGGGGAATCCACCTTCTTCAGACTTTCCCAGGCTACATATTTACTTGATATGTCTACACATGATATTTACTTCGGAGCATGGAATGCACACTGCTGAATCATGAGTGATGCCTCCTGTCAAAAGTGTTTCTATATTGTGATGTGTTCTTTTTTTTGTGTGGGTGTTTCTATAAAAAAATTTGTATGAAAATATGAACCTTTTCATAATTATGAAAATATAATATCATTTAAATTCCTTTTGTGTATAAAATAGTTAAATAGATCATTAGTTATTTTCATAAGACCAAATTTCACTGAAAAATTTCAATCCTAGGAATGTGTCCATAGGACACAGATACCCCCACTGTTTTGTTTTATTAGTCTGATATCAAAATTTATCAAAAAGGAACTAAAGATGGACATTAAATTGAAATAAAAAAGGGCCACAACTCTATAAAGTCTTATTGAATTTTAAACTAAATTAAACTTGTTCTGTTTTTTATTAGGATACAATTACAAGACAAATATGATCGAATTAAAAACATCAAGTCCTTTAAAAGTTCAGCAGAAACTGAAATCTGACATTAAAATATCTCAAGAAAGGACCTTAACTCCATCAAAATTTGCCTGTTTCTTGATATTACAAACTTACAAGCCAAATATGAATTATTGATATCCATCAAGTTTCTCAAAAGTTATTGATTGGGAATGAAAAACTGAAATTATGATACATCCATTTTAACCTGTATTTTGGTATCATATACTTATAAACTAAATATGAATTAAATCAGTTGAACCCTTCAGAAATGAAAAGCCACAGATGGACAAAGGTAGCTGGTAATGTCCAATCACCATTCTTCAAATGACAGGGGCATAAAAAGTTAATGTATCTAAAGAATCAAAGTCTATGGTAATTTTTTTTATTAAGCCCTGATGTTTTTTGTCTTAATGATTATCCACTTTTCATCAAATCTATTTCAACAATTAAACCACACAACAAACATCAACAAAAACACTATTTCATGGGGAAAATTGTTAATTATTTGGGGAAAAAATGTCAGTTTTTTGGCTATGGGAAACCACCAGTTAAAAGTGTTAATTCCAAAAAAAAATCACTACCACATATAACTTCACATGAGCAGTTGTGATTTATAAACACAAATCCTAATTTTATTATAGGCAATATGGTAGGACGTTGTTTGATGTATATATGGTAAATACCATAAGTTGAGAAGCAATCAACTCCCAGGCAGCTCATGAGAAATCTCTGCCGCAGCTGGATGGGCTGATAAGTAATAGAAACCAGCAACACATAGGCAAAAATGTTCCAGGTAAGGGCACCCAGCCAAATTTAGATCAGGCAGCTACACCCTCCTCCACTGAGTACACCAGCCAGTCAACACAGTGCTGCTGCACAATAACCACTCTGCAGTGGAGAATACTGTGGATTCCTTATTCCCCCAGAAAATCAACGCCCATGTATGAGAATTCCACATAAAGATTGAGCAGTGTGAGAGGTGGCAGATTCCTTGCTTCTTATCTCAGTTGCAGTGCCTTTGAAACCCACTCTATGTACAAACATTATGTTCATTAATGATAAGAAATGGGATTGTACATGCATGTAATTAATACCGTAAGAGGCATTTCCTCTAATGAACTCATCTGTTTTGTTCTCTCTTTCCAGTTTAATTTAAATCTGTTTTTCATGATGCACCGCTGCCTTCCAAGTTCTCATTATACATGTATCTCAAACCACGACAGATTTAATTTTTTAGAGAAATCTGATTTTATGAACTCATTTTCCAGCTTAATAGTACAAATGCATTATTTATCAGACAACTTCATAAAGTTTTTGCTTGCCATTTTCTAATCAATTTATAAAAAAAGAAGAATAAAGTCTAAAGATATTTCCAGTATCTAATCATTCAACCAAATAGGTTTTTATCCCAGGTAGTCTTCAGACTGACAGGTAAGGCCTATAGCTCTGGAAGGGAAGATGACATATACAGCTATCTCTGAGCTGCTGTTGGCTGAAGCATTCCTTTCTCATGAGTTTTCCTGCCATTACAGTTTCTTAGCAGACAGGGCAATTCTATTTATACTTTCGAGAGTGTATATTTCATAAGGCTTTGAAAAGAGTTCCAGATATTCAGCTAATTAAACCCAAGATATTTGTAAGAAATGGGTGGATGAAAAATTGAATCAATTTGGATAATATACAGACAACCAAGAAAAAAAAGTCTTTAGTAAACAAGCTTTTAAGCCTTATTAATCTTTCATCACCACTAAAAGTATAAAATAAAATAAACAAAAGCTATCACTAGAGGTGATAACGGTCTTGCTTGGACAGAGTTACAGACCCACTTGAATGGGACAAAGTAATTCACTAACAAGAAAAGCACTTCCAACATATTAACATAGGTTAACAATGGTGTTAATTGTGTCTGTCTTTGCTATGTTAGTGGAGCAACCTAATACTGTGTCAAACTGAAACTACACCAGGAAACAGACAAGAATTTATGAGTGTGTTTTCTAATATACTAACTATGATTTCCTCTTATTATTTTTTTTATGAAAGCTAGCCAGGGGATTGTTCAATGAATGTTTATTATTTTCTTTTTTTTTGAGGTGAGGGGAGGGGTAAATGGAGCTACTTTATCTAGCATATTCCTTTTCTGAAAATCACTCTCTATAACACAATAGACATTTCAATCCGAAATGAGACGTAAACCTACGTAAATCAACATGCACTTCTCGAACACCTATTCTACATGCTGGTGTATAAATTATAATTCCACATACTGTTCAATGGGAAATAAACATATAATTCAGATGTTTCCTCAGTCACTGAGTGGTCAATTTAAACATGTGAATTAAACCAGGCCAATCCTCTGTTGAAATAGTCTATAACAGAAGCACCGAAAATTGCTTTAATAAATTTTCCCCATGCTGAGTGGAAAAAATTTGCATATGCCATCAAGGTAATAACTTATTCCATCAGGATTACAGATATAGATATACATGTAGCATAAAATCTATATCTCCCCCAAAAATGGCAAGTTAAAGTTATTGAAACAATGACATTGAGAAGATATTGATTGCATTCGAATATTTTTCATACCTTCCCATTTTCATCATCTACAGCGTATGTCAACTCTGTCTCCTCAAAGCCTGTGGGGTTCATGCGCTGTTCCACTGCCTGCTGCTGCCCGGGGGCCACGGGTGGAGGGTCTGGGGAGTTAAGGCACGTCTGTATGAGGGCCTTCCCACTCTCACTTGTGATCATCGGCTGAAGTTTACGGGTGGCGAATGTGTAAACATGTCCGGTCTCACTGGCCACCAGTAACATCACTTGAGTCCCTGTCAATGTGGACAGCTCATAGGCCTGCATGGATCGAAAAAATAAAATTTGAGGAAGTTATATTCATTTTCAACTGACCTAATTTTGTTTTGGCTGGGAATGCACTTTTTCAGTTTTTAGTGTTTGTTTATTGGGTTCAACATCCCACTGACAGTATTTGGAGACGATGTCTACTTCAGTGCTGCCACACTGCAATATCACGTTGAAGACATGTGGCATGATTCCACACCCAGTAACATTATCCTGACACCGGGCCAACCAGTCCTGGAACTACCTTTATATACTGAGCACCAAGCAAGGGAGCTATACTAGAACCAATTTTTACGACTTTGGTATGACACTGCCAGGGATTGAACCCTAGACCTCCAGCTCTTGAGACGGAGGTTCTAACCAATAGGCCACCAGGGACAGTTTTCCAGCCTTTAGCAGTTGATTTCTAAGTGATGGCTTGTTCAACTGCTCACAAACAGTATCACAAACAGAACCATGTTTTTGTGAACACCATGTCAACCATTGACTACCTTGTTATCCCAGTGAGGCTACTGGACAGCTTGTAAGTCAATTTGAATATAAATCTGCTGCTTCTTTGATATATAAAACCAGTTCTAACCTGTCACATAACTGTCTTGGAAATGCCAACTTGATCATGTATAAGCTTCACACACACACACATCTCATTCAGAATTTTACAACACTACTAGCAGATTCAAAGCACCCGGCACCACCAGTTGACCCTAACCCAAATTCCCCAATCATAGATAAATATAGACACCAACCCAAAATGCACTATTTCACACCTTTAAATCAAAATACTTTGCATAGAGTTCTCCCAGACCCCCAGTCTCATCTCTTACTCTTTTTTTTTTAGTGTAGCCCCCACCCCCACCTTAATACCTGGATCCAGGATTATTTAATTTATAAATATTCATCACTGACCTCAGCATTTGACACTAACTTTTTAGCCAGGTATTTTAACGGAACACCTGCTTTTAAATTAAGGAGTCCCTTCTGAAAATTAGGAGAGAATGTTGTGTCATTCAGACATATGATGGTTTCATTCATATAACATTTAGTTAACAAGAGGGCCAAGATTGCCCATAAGACGCTCACCTGAGAAAAACTGCCTTTGTTGCCTGTACAAGTTAACACATTATAGCATAGTTGTACTGAATACATAATCCATGAAATCATATATAATTCCACAAACTAAACAATGCCTGTAATTGAAATTTGAAGTCAAACTTCACTGAGTAATTATGACAAATAAAGTGAAATATGGCATTTTTTTTAAATCAAATGGGGCATAACTCCTGACCTAATTGATGGATATCGGCCATTATCAAACTTGGTCAAAAGAAAATGGCTATAAAAATACCAGAGTAAGAAATGATGATGATAGAGTGCAAACAAATGAAAATCTGGCATTTTTTAATATTAAAATGGGCATAACACCTGACCTAATGGGCCGATATCAGTCATAATCGAACTTGGCCAAGAGAATATGGTAATAAACATTGTCATAAAGTTTGAAGATGATTGCTTAAGAAATGAAGATGCTAGAGTGCAAACAAAGTAAAATCTGGCTTTTTTTTTTAAATATCAAAATGGGCATAACACCTGACCTAATGGGCCGATATCAGTCATAATCAAACTTGGTTTGTGAGACTATGGTAATAAACATTATCCTAAAGTTTGAAGATGATTGCTTGAGAAATGAAAATGCTAGAGAGCAAACAAAGTGAAATCTGGCTTTTTTTTAATATTAAAAGGAGCATAACTCCCCAATCCATAAAATTGGGAATTATGGAAATTTAATATTGTCATAAAGTTTGAAGATGATTGCTTAAAATGAAGATGCTAGGGTGCAAACCAACTAATTGTGGACAACAGACGGATGGACGACGGACATTCATTGATCCTAATAGCTCACCCTGAGCACATGTGCTCAGGTGAGCTAAAAAGTTATGATTCATCAAAGAGGGTTACTAATAAGAAAGTTTTATGAAGATGTTTACATAGGTTGTCAACAAATGTTGCTGTTCAATTTACTTTTAGTAAATTGGAAAAGCAAGTGTCCCAACGGAACTCTCAACATATCTATTCTGGAGTCCCTTCCCAATTTTTGGTGTCCTCAGGAGCCAAGGACACTGTTAGTGTTGACCTCTGGACTTATTGCCAAATAAAGAAACATTTAAAGCATACATTTCAGAAAAAAAGATCGGATCTGAACAAATAAAAATTTAATAAAATCCCAGATGGACTACAGTAGCCCTTTCAGATCAAACAGGACAGAAACTTTTTGACCAGACCCCTTAGGATGATAAGATTTTAGAAAAAATGCAGCTTTTCAAAACAGGACCAAGTATTTTAAAATTCACAGCCTCAAGTAACATATGATATAGTATACCTATTGGTCTTGTTAAAAAACACATTCTTCCATCTGGAAAACATGATTGACACTTGGAGCCCCCTGAGACTGTCACACAGTAGCTTATCTGGATCATTTACTGACTTGAGAGGACATCTTAATTATCTACAAGCATTCATAATTAGTAGCTACAAGGACATGACAAGAAAATTCCAATACCATATGTGTCTAACAGTGGGATACTGACATGTGGCCAGGGGGTTAAGAACTTGTGTATCTCTGCATATGGCCTAAATCAGCACTGTCTTTCTTCAAAATGTATTCAAAATACATAATTATGGGCCATCAGGGTTTGGTCTGGGTCTAATTCTTTAGTTTTCAAATTTGGACCAAATGTTCTGAATATAGCAGCATATTAATATTAATTGTCTTTATTGAAAAAATGAAAGCTAAAAGGAAATACTTCAGTAATGAGTTATAGAAGAAAACGTACTTAAAAAATAAAAAAAAAAAATCACATTATAATGGTTAATATTTAAATACATTTTCCTTTTGTAAAATGTTTTGTTCTTGTTAGTTGTAAAATGCAATGAAATGTTCAACTTTCTTCATGTTTTATTGTGAATATAAGACATTAGTAGACACTATCTAGAACAACAGACTTATGACTAAGATCAAATCTGATTGTACGAAGTTTAGTGAAACGGGCACCAGGGATCTCATAAGGATTCTGAAAGACCATGCAGTAGTAAATGATTCTTATCATGGCTCTCACTAAACACCTTACTTACATGGAATTTCTTGGAAAAGGGCATTTGTTTTTCTGAGCACTTCTTGTATGATTACAAGTGTAGAAGGAAGGACTCTGACTTTCAGGTAAATATCTTTATAGAAGACTATGTTACAGAATCCTACCAAGAACTGTGATTCTCCAAAAAGATGGGAGACTCCTCCCACATATTTATGCACAGGGTTTTCCCTAGATATTTTCAAATGCTGGACAAAATAATGACCCCGGCCCTTCTTATAAAAAGAGACAGAATTTGAAATACAAAGCTTGGAGTCATTTAAGCAATTTTGTGGGGTCAAAATGGTAAATTTTCGTGCCAGAGAAAACTCTGTAAGCATGAGCAAATGAGAAAAAATGGAGTCCGATTCCAAGAAATTGAAGTAAAATAATTTGAGAGAACCAGGTAAGGACTAGACTTATGATGGTCTAAAATAATGTGCTTGGTGAGACTGAATGATAAATTCGATATTTCATCTAAAAATCATCCGATATACTACAAAGCCCTATTTGTTTCTCTTCAAATATGGTGTGCATCTCACAGGCAGCATGTCAGTTTAACTCACTACTGGCTAACATTAATGTCACAATAACAACAACTGTGACATAACACAGTTTTGTATTTGCATATTTTTGAATTGATATTAGCATTACTAGATTTATAATATCACATTGTGCTCAAACAGCTGTTTTCCGTGCCGTATACCCATCATATATTTTCTTATATTTAACAAGTTACATATAATGCCAGAGGCTCGCTTAATAACATTTTCCTGAACTTGTTTAGTAAAACTTGATATGAAATAACAATTTGTGTCAGATCCTATATATATAGAATATTTACTTTTATATACAGTCATAACAGCTGCCTCATTTCATGAAATATAATTTTATTTTTCTAGTGTATAATCATAATAGCTATTATACTTACAGATGAAAAATGTTTTACAAAATAAATATTTCCATGATAAATCTGTGATTTTATATGGTTTAGATGTTTCTTAATAAGAGCAAATTGTGACAAGAAGTCTGTTAGATTTCTCAGTCATTCATTGGAAATGTTAATTCAAAATATACACTTTTTTAAATTATGGAAAATTAAAACTGGAAGTCTGGTGAATTTGCTACCATCATAAAGGTTGAAGTTATGCTAGTGATAATAGTATTGTGATATCCTGCATGTTTAGACTATCAAATTAAAAGTCAAGAATGATTATCAAATTTTTATAGCCCTAAATATCTTGCTTTACAAGACAGAAATATACCAATTCCATTTCCAAGTATCCAGATTTCTCACCAGGATTCTGAAAACTTAGTCTTTGACAAAGATTTGTAAGAAAAGATTGGGGTCCTCCCAAATATTAATACTGGAGTCCTCTTCCCAAAAGCTGGTGTCCAGGAGACTCCAAATTACTGTATACACTGGCAGATTAGATGCACCTTTTTTTCCAGATGAGGGGTGTGTAATTTATATGATGATATACAGGTTTTCAGTGACGTTACTAACTGCTTTCGGTCTGTCAAAAAGGCTAGCAGCAAAAATTACAAAACACTATTATACCTTATATGATGCAATAAACAATGTTTTTTCCAAGAAAGTTACCGAGAATTAAGATGCATCTTATAGGTTGCTGTACTTAAAATGCCAGTGTATACAGTAGGTATTAGTGAGAACCTTGGTTGTTTGTTTGGTTTGACGTCCCACCGATAGTATTTCAGTCATTTGGAGACAATGTCTACTTGAGACAGATATAGTGCTGCCACACTGCAGTATCACACCGCAGACATGTGGCATGATACCACACCCAGCCCTGCAACTATCCTTATATACTGAGCGCCAAGCAAGGGAACTATGCCAGTACCATTTTTTACGACTTATGTCATGCCAGGGATCTAACCCACAACCTCCCGCACCCGAGGTAGACGCTCTTACCACTCGGCCACCAGGGTCGATCAGAACCTTGGTTGTCACTAACTCCTAATTTACTGTTGGTCTGGTCACCATTAACACATTTTTCAACAATTAGTATAAATACAAATCCTTGGAAAAGGCAATCAATAATTTTTGAATATTCGGTTTAGTTCCATCAAGGCCTGATTAGACCCTGTTTTTGACACATTCTCTGATTGACATGTCTCAGTATGATTAAAAAAAAAAATATTTTACAGGAATTAAATACAGTTTGTTGGTGTAGTACATGCATAATTATACAATTACAACAAGTGAAGGTCTCAATTACTTTGTTGTTTTTTACAGTCAAAATGACTGCTAATCAAAGTGTGTGCATAGACAACAATTTTCCAATGGATAGAGCATTAGTAATCACTGGATTTGAACCTGGATCAAAGACAAGATTATCTCAGCTTTAAACAATTTAGTTGACATTCAGTTATTTCTGACAATCACACACACCCTCTGTTAATATATAAGTGCAGAATTTTCTAATATTTACAGCAACCTTTCCCTCTATCCAAAGTGTACATCATGAAGACGGTTAAACACTTACTCTAGGAATTAGGAATCATGTCATCAAAAAATCATCAAACGTATACTGTTACAGGACATGCATTACTGATTGCACTTGATTCCATTTCAAGGCGGTCATTGGCGTGAATGAAAACAAATCAATACACAGCTCCTTGTAGTAGCACCACCAAATATGGGTCAGGCTACTACGGGTGTACACTCACCTTTTTCATGATGCCGGTCTTTCTTTTACTGAACGTGGTATATCGTCTGAGTTTATTTTCGATAAATTCCATTTTGATCTTGACTCTGCCTTTTGTCTTTTTCCCAGGCTTGACTCCTTTCGAGAATTCATCGTCGTCCGAATCCTCATCAAAAGTTGATGGGTCCACTTGTTCCAGTGTAAGTTTATTTCCTCCAAACGAATGACCGGGAAATGCTGGCTGATTTCCCAAATGTCCACCGTTCAATAAATCCATACTATATGTCTGTTGTGTTGTCAGAACTTTAAGGTCTTGAAATTCAGAATCAGTTTGCATAACCTGCTACTTGCTACTTACGGTCTTTTTTTCATCGAAGAACCTTGTTTGTGAGTTTTCCATAAACGGGGAGATCCGCATTACACAATTCCCATACATCCGCGTATAAAATAGTGCTGCGCGGAGGGAGCATTTACATGTTGTAGACCAATATCGCGAAAATAAACAGCATCTGTTAGCTATGTAGTATAGTGAAAGAAGGATTTCTGTAATGCTAAAGTTGATATTATATTGGGTTAAAATAGCCTAATTAATGAATGGAATACCATTAATTGATTCATATATCATTGCGCAAAATTAAAGTAGATCGCTCCATGTATGGCAAATGGACTCCCCAAATAAGGGTTAAACGCCCATATATGGTGCTTGTCAACAATATTGGGATTCGATTGAAGACATGCACTAAGTCCGAAAAAAATTATTTGAATGGCAGTCAAAAAAAAAAAATTAAAAATAAATATATATATATTTATATTTATATATATATATAAACAATATTTGAATGGCAGTTCAATATGTATGTGGTTTTTAAAACTATAAAAATAATTTAACTATGGAAAAAATAAACTATGAGCATTAATTATATAGTTACCATGTTTGAAACCTATTCACAGCAGACGACAAAAATTCATTCAGTCTTATTATTTATATGTTGATCATGCCACGAAGATACATTAGGTTTTCACATCTCTGATCATGCTTAAATTAGAGTACATTAATATTCAAATTCTAAAATATTGAAAAGAATATTCGTGATCCAATTTGATAAACAATTATACATAATAATTTAGGTGAAAGAGATCGCTAGGGCATAGGCTAGGTAGACCTTATTCTTTAATTAAGAATTAAAACATAATCATTAAATGAATTATCTTTGAATCAGAAGTTAAAAATGTTCCACTTGATTTGAATATGTTCTACACAAGCCCACTTCTCTGAATATTTTCAGATATTTCTATCGAGACGATATTAATTAATTACCGGGTTTTCTCAAATTTGTCAATTTTTTAATCAGGCAAAAAAAAAAAAAAAAGTTTTGTTTCTGGCCTCCAACAAATAAAAAAGAAGGTTGGCAGGTTGGGATTTTTTTTTTTACATGAAAAGAAAGATAAAAAAGAAAATATTTTTAGGTAGAAAAGTAAAAAAAATCTTTAGGGTCAGTCATTAAAAAAGAGGGTTGGTTGGGAGACCAGAAACGGAACTATTTTTTTATGGCCTTAGCATTGTATGTTTATGCCTGATGTATTTGTGGAACTGGAAGTTCTTTGTGCTATCTCTACATATTTTAAAATTATTTTTTCCATTAAAATCACTGATTGGAGAGTTCAATATTCTCCGTAAATCAATATCTTATTTTTATTATTATTATCTATGCATAAATTAACTTTACTTTCCAGCTGCCATAACACCATTTCAACTTGATCTGCATGCAGAAACTGATGCCTCACAGTCGGAATCTGTTTTGTTCGGAATTTGTCAAAGGTGTAAATGACACTGATATTACATAAGAAAATGTATTATAATATTATATATTACTGTGCTTAAGACTAACTGCCATATCTAACTGTACATTTATACGTACACTACAGCTTTGCACCAGGACATTTATTTGCACTCTTTTTTTTTCCTGCTTCAATTTACCATTAAGTTTTCTTAGAATATTCCATATGTATTAATTTAAGGCCATTAATTTATAATTTTCATAATAATGATGAGATTGAAATGCTAATGTAGAGTAAAGCAAACTTTGTTAACAAGGTTTTGCATTCTTTCTTCTTACTCTCTCTCTCTCTCTCTCTCTCACATACACACGGAGTATACATGTATGAGGTTGAAGGGAAGAAGTTAAAAAAAATAATACTATCCATAACAAAATATTTTATTGTTTCCCACATATCGTATGACAAACAGAAACACTGAGTATTCAACATTATTGTATAATGTAATTATGTCTTCCCAAGAAATGTACATATATAAAAATCATTTATACATGACTACCATGGCCCACTAAATAACCACTACACAAGCTCCCAAAAAATAATAAAAAAAATCTGAAATTAAATTTAAAAAAAAAAGCCAGTAAGTTTTCTTTAACGAAAAACAATATCCACTAGATCTATCCATACACTGTGCATATTTAGGAGGGTTGTCAATAACATACAGAAATATGTATGCTGTATAACTCACTTTCACAAAACGATTAAGTAATGATTCAATTATGTCCCCTTAAATTTTCAAATATCTTCACCAGGCTTATCTCCCTTTAAAAGTTTATATGCTCAGGTGTTAAATCAAATGAATGTCATTATGTATTAGTTTATCACTACAAGAACTTTCATTTCAAAGCAAAAATAAAGGTACATTTTAATTAAATGCTGACCAAAAACAAAGAGGGCCAAGATGGCCCTGTGTCAGTTACCTGAGAAAGATTGGTTAAGAAGGCATCATGATGTTATTTTGTTACAAAGTATTTTTGATGAAGACATAGCAAAAAAAGATAGTAGCATCTAGAGTGTCCACAAGTTTCAAAATCATCTGAGATTCAATGAAAACAGACATTCTGACCAAGTTCAATAAAGTTTGAGACAAAAATGTGACATACAAAGTGATCACAATGTGACCTAATTTTCAACTTCATATGACCCATTTTAAACTCATCTAAGATACTATGGAGAAAAATATTCTGACCAAGTTTCATGAAAATGTAGTTTCAAAATGTAGCCTCTAGAGTGTTAAAAGAAAACCTTTGGTTTTTAATTGGCAAGAGACGATATATTAAACTCAAAAATAACTAAAGTATTCATCAACTAAAATAAGTGCAAGGAATACTTAAAATCATACTGACAAAAGCACACCAATCTTGTATCAAGTTTCACTTCAATACAAAATCTTGCAATTGTTGCCATTGAAAATGATATTTTTGGCTCAAAATGCATGTTAATAAAAGATTCAGTTTTTTGTGCACAGTGTCTTACGAAGTGCTGTAGAAAAAAAAAAAACATATTAAATGTAAATTTAAACAAGAGAGCCAAGATAACACTGTGTTGCTCACCTGAGTAAGATTGCTGTGTTAGGCATGATTATTAACAAGAGCATTAAATCAAATGAAATCTGTTTCAATTCTTGCCCTTCACACACACTGTACATAATAATAGTCAAAAATGATATACCTTGATAGTCTGATACCCCTTAATATGTAAATGAAGTCTGAAATTAATCCCATGCCTAGTTACTGAGACATAAGCATAATAACACTGTGCATGCAAAACTTTAACCAAATATCCAAGTTAGAAAAGGGCCATAATTTGTATAAAATTCAGTCCAAAAGTTATCCTCCTTGGTTTTCTGATGCCCCTGAAAACACTCCTTATCTTTCTAGTCAATACCATAAACAATTTCTGAAATATAAGCTGGATAGTAGCTTGAATGCAAAACTTTAACCAAAATTTCTAAGTTTAAAGAGGGCCATAATTATATATGTGTGTATTATATATATGTTATATATTCCATCAAGTGTTATCTTCCTTGATAGTATGATACCCCTCAACATACTGAAGATGTTTCAAATCAATCCCATGCCTGGACTCTAAGATATAAGCATGAAAGTACCTTGCATGCAAAACTTTAACCAAAATTTCAAAGTTAAAAAGGGGTCATAATTTGTAATATATTCCATCAAGAGTTATCAACCTTGGTTGTCTGATGCCCCTAAACATATTCATAAACTTTCAAGTCAATACCATGAATGATTATTGAGATACAAGCTGGATAGTAGCTTGCATGCAAAACTTTAACCAGATTTTCTACTGCATGCAAAACTTTAACCAAAATTTTTCAGTTAAAAAGGGGCCATAATTTATATTCAATCAAGAGTTATCTTCCTTGGTTGTCTGGTGCCCCTGAACAAATTCATAAACTTTCAAGTAAAAACCATAAATGGTTATTGAGGTATAAGGTTGATAGTAACTTGCATGCAAAACTTTAACTAAAAGCTGCAACGCCAACGAATCACAGCTTTTTTCCTGTTAATCCGGCTGCCGTCTCTCAGCGCACTGAGCTCTTTGATTAACTCATTCAAGATTTCATGAAGGAAATCATTCTGACCAAGTTACATAGTTAGGCTAAAAATGTGGCCTCTACAGTGTTCACAAGGCTTTTCTAAGATTTGCCCTGGTGACCTACTTTTTAACCTCAAGTGATCCATTTTCGAACTCATTCAAGATTTCATGTAGACAAAGTTAACTTTCAGATCATAGTCCATGAAGATTGAGCGAGTTATGTGGCCTCTAGAGTGTTCACAAGATTACTTTAAGATTTACCTTGGTGACCTACTTTTTGACCTCATGAGCCCCAGTTTGAGCTCATGCAAGATTTGATGTTAACAACCATTCTGACAAAATTCCATGAAAACTTGAGTAAACAAGTAACTGGTGTTGTATGCAACACATAAAGTCCCCTACCGGCTCCACCTTGACTCAATATGGTAATCAATCCCATTTTTTGCCATATTTTCACTATTTCTGTTACCATAGCAACCACAATTTTAGTCGAAGAACAAAAATAAAATGAAGTGCATAATCTACACATTGCCATCTAGTCATATACCAAGTTTCATCAAGTTAGCTTGCTTAGTTATCGCGGGATCCCATTTTTGCCATATTTTCACTATTTCCGTTACCATAGCAACCACAATTTTAGTCGAAGAACAAAAATAAAATGAAGTGCATAATCTACACCTTGCCATCTAGTCATATACCAAGTTTCATCAAGTTAGCTTGCTTAGTTATCGCGGGATCCCATTTTTGCCATATTTTCACTATTTCCGTTACCATAGCAACCACAATTTTAGTCAAAACAAAAATAAAATGAGTGCATAATCTACACTTGCCATCTAGTCATATACCAAGTTTCATCAAGTTAGCTTGCTTAGTTATTAAGTTATCGCGGGATCCAGATTTGAGCGGACAGACGGACGGACAGACGGACGGACGGACGGACAGACGGAGGGCAAACCTATAGTCCCCTCCGGTGTAAACACCGGTAGGGGACTAAAAATGTGGCCTCTAATGTGTTCACAAGATTATTCTAAGATTTGCCTTGGTGACCTACTTTTTGACCCCATGTAATCCAGTTTTGACCTCATCTGAGATATTATGTAAACAAAAACATTCTGACAAAGTTACATGATGGTTAAGCCAGAAATGTGGCTAATTCCAGAGTGGTCATAAGGTTTTACTAAAATTTACCATAGTGACCTACTTTTTTACCCCTTGTGACCCAATTTTGAACTCATCTGAGAAATCATGTAGACAAACATCCTGACCAATTTTCATGAAGATTGGGCTTAAACTGTGGCCTCTATAGTAGAGTGTTCACAATAGCAATTGTTGATGACATACAACGGACAAAAGTCAGTCACAAAAGCTTATCCTGAGTACAATAAAGGTACCTGGTATGTTGCTGCCCATTCAAAATAATTAATTGATGACCTTATATATATATGATATATAATATATTATTATATAATGATATATAATATATTATTATATATCAGGTTGTTGAATTTTTTTTTTTAATGCAGTAGTTTTTCGTACAGGATACCTTTGAATCACAAGTGCTCAGGTGAGCTGAAAAAGTCCAAGAGACAATTTTTTTTTGCAACTCAAAATTTCAAACTCATTGGCTCCCACAGACTTAGGACAAAACCATAAAAATCCCCAACACTGTTATGATTAACAAAATATTACTGCACTAGCAAGAAAATCAATAGATAATTGGTCGCAATCTCCACGAGTTCCAGATATGCACGACACAGATGTAATCAATATGGCAAATAATATCATGATAACATGAATAATAAATCATCTGCTGGGAAAGCTCTTCATCAATTATGTGGAGGGACATAATATCCATACATATTTAATCGTATTTCTTGAATACAAGTCTAAAATATCTGTATTCAACTATGCTGAAATCTAAACCAGTGAACAGTAACTTTGGAACTATCATAGAGTGGGTTGTCTCATAAACCCTTTACTTTATACAGACAGATATTTATAATAAACCTTTGAAAACAAGTCTTGAGATATATAACAAAGGACCATAGCTCATTCAAAATCAAGCTTACCATGTGATGATATGCCAAAAATGTGGGCAACTAGGCTATGTACTTATCAGTCTTGTAAAGTTTCATCAAAATCTGATCAAATCTCGTCTACAGAACGACAGACTGATGGCTATGACTCCAATATATAGCCCCCATATATTTTGTATCTGGGGTATAATGATGTTAAGGATAGATTTGTAAATGGGTGCAGCAATTGTGCTTAAAGCCTAATTACAGGGCCAGAATTATTCCAGTCTTGCCATGATGCGCTTGCCTTAATTGTAAACATTAAATTTATAAAAAAAGAAATGCATCAACATTTTTGTTAGAAGATATGAACTTAAAATATAACTATACAAATTGTTATTTCATACTTCTAAATATCATTTATAAGCATGTTTTGTATGTATAATAAATGGATTTCATAATGACACACATGTATTATAATTATTATTATATACCGTATATTATTTCGTATATTTACAATTTACAAATGTAGTAGTTGATCACTTGATATGCATTATAGAAAAATCTCAACCTTAATAAAACAGAAATAAACGTGACTTCCATTTATACAGATACAAACATATGAATGGGACTGAGTTTTAAGAATAATGTAAATAAAGTGTTTGTGATAGAGTTCACCATTGCTGCATGGCTTTTCAGTGATGTAGCAATGTCCAGCTAATGACAGGTGAAAGAAGACCATAAGTGCACAGAAACATCTCGGTAGAACCGACGACCATCCCCACCCCAAACCAGCTGGAAGGTTTTCTCATAAGAAAAATGCTGCAGGAAATTAAATCCATAAAATTGAGGGGCTGAGTAAGCATAATGTAAATGATCATTTATCTGAAGTGGGCAATAGAACATGTTTGCATTGTGCTTTCCTGTATCAAATCAAACAGGACAGCAGATGAAATGCATGTTTATGTATACAAATCAGCCATCAAACACTTGTGAGCATGCACACATTTCAGGTCACATGATTTACAAATTATTTTGATGATCATACACATGCATATGGCTATTAATGGTTTAAAAGCATAATGTAAAAGATAACTGGGAAGAAACATTAAAAAATGTTTGTTAACAAATTTGTTGCTCTACCCAAGCTCATAATTTTCTGTTTTCTCAGAAAAAAAATGTTAAGCTATAAAGTATCTATTATCAAAATACATGACCTATCAAAATAACATTTAAACACCAACACAAAAGATATTTCTCACAACAAATCAAAACAAAAAGTGCCCCAGATATTCTTAATGTCATGACAATATGGTTATATGGATTCAACAGTTGACGGTTTGAATCTTGTTTACCATCGCAAGCTCAAAAACAGTTCCAACATTCAAACCATTTCAAAGGGTTACGCATATGTCAAACTGAGTAGTTTCCAAACTGACCTAAAATAATTGAGTTTTAAATCAAAACTGAATAGTAAGCATGGAATGACCTATTTTGAACAAACTCTAACATGATGAAACCCATCTATACATGATTGTATTCAATTTCATAATCAGATAAAATATAAAATCTAACGACAATTGCACTTACTTCTTTTATCTAAATTTTGTCTTGTCTGCCAATCAATATCATCAACCTCTTGCAGAGACAATAAGACTCCATAACAATATAAGTTTGGTTTCTAAATAGCAAATCAATTAATATGAAAATATAAGCAAATGTAAAGACACCTTTAATGAAAAGGGATTGTTCATATTTGCACCATTCGCAGCCAATCGATCAAACAAATTTACAAACTTTCATTTAATTCATCATTGACATAAAGGTGGTCTAACCATGGCTTATAATATCAATATGTAAGTTAACTACATGTAGTCTGTTAACCCTTTCCCTCATAGAGGACACCATGAAAAGACCTATGCGAACAGCATAAAACCAGATCAGCCTGCGAGTAACTCGCAGGCTGATCAGGTTTTATGCTGTTCGCTGCTCCTCAGTGGTCTGGAAATGAGGATTTTGTAATAAAATTTGGTAAGGTTTAACTGTGGTTTTCTGCAGATCAGGCTTTATGTGATACCTTTTGAGGGCGTCAAAATGAGTCTATATGAGGGAAAGTGTTAACAGTAAAGGTTAATTTTTAAAATAACGTGCAGACTCAGTACATTTGTATCATAATCAGTATCAAACCTAAGTATTGCATTACACAGGACTGCCTTGTTATTGTTAAACATTTTTTTTTAAATATAAGACTTGCGGACAAGTCCATCATAAAATTTCAAAATCTGAGAAAACTGCCATAGGCCAAATTATACTGTAGCTTCATCTATGTCTTGTTGTCAGACTGAAAGACTGGTATTTTCAAACCTCTAATATCAGGACAAATCTACGCATTCTGGGGTAGACAGTTCTTTAACAAGTATACCTACTGGTCTTGCTTTCATTTTGTCCAATCTAAACTGCTGAAAAATGTTTGCATGGAATAAACTAGGAATGTGTCCAAAGAACACAGATGACCATGCCATTTTGTTTATTAGATGATATTTTTGTCAGCGAATATGATGAAAAACTGGAAATATAAAAGATGACATTAAGATTAAATGAGCACTGTGACCTTGACCTTTAAGCTCGCAACCTGTTACTTATTCACAACACATTGTTTAGTCCTAAGGATCCCTTGTACCAAGTTATTTCAAAACATGACTATACACAAAGATACTGCCTACACAAATTTTAAACTCAACTCCTGTGACATTGACCTGGAAGCTAGCAACTTGGTTCTTGTTTGCGTTACATCATATCCTAGGGATCATTTGTGCCAAGTTATTTCAAACACAACAATTCACAACAAACAGCCGGGACATGATTTTAAGGTCAATCGAATGCTGTGACCTTGACCTTATAGGTAGCAACCTGGTTCTTGTTCGCAACACATTGTCTTGTCCTAAGGGTCACTTGTGTTCGCAACACATTGTCTTGTCATAAAGGGTCATTTGTGCCAAGTTATTTCAAAAACAACCGATCAAGACCAAAGCCACAGCTGGGACAAGATTTTTAGGTCAACTGAGTGCTTTGACCTTAACCTTCAAGCTCTAGTCCTGGTTTTTGTTCGGGACACATCGTCTTGTCCTAAGGATCACTTTAAAACACAACCATACATAATGAAGTTACAGCCGGGACACAAATTCTTGCACAGACAGACACAATAACACACACATACATACACGAGACAGATACGAGATATAACTATATGCCAATCGCTATTTCATTTCAGGGGCATAAAAAAGGCTTCTTGAAAATTAATGTATTAAAAAACAGAGAGACAGAGATACAAAAACGCAAAATTAAGACAAAAAAAAAAAAGGCAACAAATATAGTTGATTAGGAGCTATAAATTGCCATCTTTCTCTCTGAACATGAAGCTATCCACATATTTCCAATCTACTCCATGATTTTCTTTTCCCAAAATCAAGAGAATGACATCCAACTGAGATAGAAAATAGGCCTTATATAATAATATATTCGATACAACATTTGGGCTTTTTCAGAAGATTGTGCCCTTTTCTTGATATACATGTACCGGTATATAAATCCTATAAAACTGAGTCAATTCTTTACATCAAAAGAGTTATCTAGTAAATTATAATTAAAAAAAATGCATTCAGCATAAAAACAGGTCGACCAAGGAGTAACTTGCAGGATGATCAATGATCATATTTTATCAGGTTGCTACTGATTAGTTACTGTGACAGTAGGAGGTAACTGTGAAAAGCTGCTGCAGACTAAAAATTTTAAATGCATGTTTCCAGTTATTAGCAGTGAAAATTGAAGCCTAACCTTTCCCATTCATGGCTAGGTTCACTGCTCACTCACAGTATCACAAACAAAACCAAAAGTACTTTTGTGTAAAGCATGTAAACCATTGACTACCTACAAGTAGAGCTATTGGATAGCTTAAAAAAATACATCTGTAACTATTGAAAAGGACTAAAAGAAGTTCACTAAAGCTGGGAGCACAATCCCTGATAATGAACACATATTACAAAACAAAAAATGACAAACCAGTCATTGATCAAATAACACTCAAGCACACTTGCACTTTCAGTTCAATAAAATGATGGAATGCGGTAAAACTCTTGTTTTCATGGGATCACAGTCTCTAAATGACAATAATTATAATCAGTGCCTAGTAGTCCAGTTTCACATACAAATATTTCCCTGGCTGGCCATATAAATTTCCAAACTGGAAATGAATATACAACAAGAAGTATGGTTATCTGAGCACTAAAATCTCTCAGAGATATATGCACAGTAGAAAAAACATTACCATATACCTATCATAATTATGCTGATTATCCCCCTACTAAACCCATATATTTCATACTTATAGCTAAGCCACCCGAGTATTACCATTAATAATAAATTCATTCATCAGCACTTTGACACCCAGTTTTCCTTTTTGTATGTTTTATCATCCTTACTTCTGAGACTGAATATTTAGTAAAATGGACTACTGAACACCTTAATTCAACACCATTCTTTGACATACATGACCATTCCATACATGGTACTGTCCTATTACAAGGTTATCCCTTTCCCTCATAGAGGAAACCATGAAAAGACCTATGCAAACAACATAAAACCAGATCAGCCTGCGAGTAACTCGCAGGCTGATCAGGTTTTATGCTGTTCCCTGCTCCTCAGTGGTCTGGAAATGAGGACTTTATAATTAAATTTGGTAAGGTTTAACTGTGGTTTTCTGCAGATCAGACTTTATGTGGTACCTATTGAGTGCATCAAAATAAGTCTATATGAGGGAAAGGGTTAATTCAACACCATTCTTTGACATACATGACCATTCCACACATGGTACTGTCCTTTTACAAGGTTATTTAGATATTCTCCATATATCAAGTTACTTTCTGTCCTAGACTCACATTTCTGGGAAAAAGGACTCTTATTTTCATGTGCACCTCCTACATGAATATTTTTCGAGGGAGCAAATCTTTGACAAGGACTTCAAATTTCCAAATCCTTTTTATTACACTGTAACTTTCAAAAGATTACTCCCGAGATCCTTTTTGTTTCTTTTATGTTTCGTCACAACCTATAGGATAACAGCTGTGACTGATTCATTTCTTCTGAGTATCCACTAGTTTCCTTCTTTATCACAATCCTATTCCAACAACCATCTGAGCAGTTTATTCATGGCAAATATCAAGTGTGTATAACATTAAATCCATTTGGGGTAATTTTTGACATTTCTGGTGGAATGACTGCAGCGTTTCCCTTACCAAACATTTGCTGGTATTTCAGGTACACCAGTCCAGGCCAGAGGTAAGCGATGCTGTGTTTAGGTTCTGCTCGCGTACATGCCAGAATCATCATGAACAGTTGTAAGTAAGGGAGTAAAAACACAAGCAACCAGAATGGAAGTGGAAGGTCAGTCACATGACCCCATAGTCTGGACAATAAGGAGGGTCGTTGTGCCGTCTGAGCCGAGTCTCCCTGGTTTACATTGTGGAATTGCTGAACATGCTCAAGAGCAAATTTGTTGTAGCGATCATTAATTTCAAACACATAGTTGAAGAAAGCAAACGACCCTGCCAGGTATAACAAAACCAGGATCCAGGCGATGCGCTGTCGAAACTTCATGGTAGAGGTCATCTAGTGACATCACCTGAGAAAATATTGGTACTAATTTCAATCACATGCTATCATGTCCTTCTTGAGGACCAAACTCACGACCTTTTGCTCTTAAAACAGACATTAACCTTTACGTCATGAATATTCATATATAAATTTATGACTTGATGATTATCAATTTACTAAACTCTAAATAGTAAATGAAACAATGGATTTTTCTTTGCAAGGCAGAATGTATAGAATATGAGCTACGTTACAAGAAGAAGGTAAAAGAAGATGGATGGAGAGACATAAAAAGAAGATGGAAGGAGAAAATAGATGGCCAGAACATAAGGTGGAAAGGGAAGGAGAGATATAAATATATACACATATCCTGTTGAGTTATTACTACAAGATTGAGATACAGATGTCCGAGATGTCATGGTATTTGAGTACTGAAGCTATATGCTGCGTACGTATGATAACTCAGTGTTGTAAATATATTTAAAATCTTAAAAATTCACATTAAACAGACAAGTGATGTGAAAATTCTACAAAAATCAATTGTTTTTTTTTAAATATTAATTGAAAATTCTGCAATGCATGAGTAAGATACAGTCTGGTCAAGGTCTATTACCATATATATATATTTGACCTTCAACTTCTTAGTTTGACCTTTGAACTGTGAACCTGAGACATGCACATGAACAATGTCTCATCATAAGAGACAAACCAAGTAATTTTGAAATATCCCAAAGCATGACAAAGTTACAGTCAAAGAAAGTTGAAAACAATACACCCCCCAATTTTCATCAAACCAATGAACAGATTTTTCTGTTGGAATACCTGGATGAAAGACTTGAAGGAACTTTTAAAAGGTTTCATTTTAAGACCTCCACATGCAGTTAATATTCAATAGGATTAAATATTTTTCCTTACCTTGAACTTCATCTACATACGTAAGTCAACGTGTAGCAGCTTTCTCTACAAAGTAGAAAAAAAAACATTATTCAAAGCTTAAGTATAAAAAAGACAAAGTGGCATAACCATTTTGATACCTTTTTTAATGATTATCTTATTCCAATTGACACTCCAAGGATGGTAAGATCACTCTGCAGTCAAACATCTCCAGACAATAAATGCTTACATCTCATTATTTTTGATGATCTTTGTATTGTTCTAGATGCAGATCACAGGGGCCTGGCACGTGGTGATATGTCAAACAAAAAAGTCCAGAACTTCTTACCACTTTTAGATAGACTATTATGTGTGAAGCCTCTGTGAACAAAATTGCAAACTGGATAGGAGCCTTACCCATGAATTAACCTCTGCTGGAGAAACTTCTATCACACCTTTAATATTAGACAGGATCACAGCTCAAATGCTATGACAACTTAGCTTTTTGGACAAGTCTGTAAACAAAGTCTGTCGCTTACATAAAACTAATTATATGTCTAAGTTTATAGAGTCAATATCAAATTCTGTACCTCTCTTATTCACTGTTGAATTTACATAACAAAGTAACTGAGGAAAGCTTGGAAAAATCAATACCAGCTGTTATTTTATCAATAAACAGCATGCTGTAAGGCATCATATGGTGGAAGGATGAAAGAAGACTAATACTGGAAAAATGTGTAGGCAACAATCCAGATATTTTGAGATAGTATGTTTTTTTTCTGTTCTACAACCATCTCATGCATTAACCCTTTCCCTCATATAGACTCATTTTGACGCACTCAATAGGTACCACATAAAGCCTGATCTGCAGAAAACCACAGTTAAACCTTACCAAATATAATTATAAAGTCCTCATTTCCAGACCACTGAGGAGCAGCGAACAGCATAAAACCTGATCAGCCTGCGAGTTACTCGCAGGCTGATCTGGTTTTATGCTGTTCGCATAGGTCTTTTCATGGTGTCCTCTATGAGGGAAAGGGTTAAACAAGAGCTGTCAGCAAGACAGCACGCTAGACTATTCGAAATGCTTGTTGGAAAATCAAACAAATTCTATTTCATTTTTTGTCCTTAACATACCCTATAAAAATTGTCAAAATTGATATATCTTGATAGTCTGATACCCCTTAATATGCTTATGAAGTCTAAAATCAATAATGCTAAGTTACTGAAACATAAATTAATAAAACTGTGCACCAAAATATCTAAGTTGGAAAATTGCTGTAATTGCCGTAGTTTTTGTGAAATTTAGTCATAGTATCTTTCTTGGTTTTCTGATGCTTCTGTACACACTCATTAACTTCCAAGTCAATACCACATTTGGTCTGAGATATAAGCTGAACAGTGGCTTGCTTGCAAAACTTTCACCAATTTTCTATTGCATGCAATACTAACAAAAAAGACTTAGTCAAAAAGTGGTAATAATTTACATTATACATTGTATTCTGATAGTAAAACAAGGGTCAGGACTGCCACAAAATACGCCCATCATGGTATGGGGACTCTCAGAAATAGCTCAGAGAAACAAGCTACTGTCCATAAATAAGCAAAATAATTCCAAAATCCCATTAGTTAATGATGTTAATCATAAAAAAAAAAAATGTTGATACATTTCTATTAATTAACTGCAAGATCTGACAACACCTCATAGGGTCTAAGGACTAGGGACAAGCAAATTTTCAAGTATGTTGTGTACATCAAGGGCCATAACTTCAAAGTCATTCACATGAGAATGCTGGATATCGAACTCAGCCAAGATATTATGGCAATGCACATGTGTGGAAAGTTTGAAGAGGATTGGGCAAACAATATTGAAGTTAGAGCCCAGACAATCACAATATCAAGTATTTTGTGTACATCAAGGGCCATAACTTCTAAGTCATTCACGCAATAATGCTGAATATCGAACTCATCCACGATTTTATGGCCATGCACGTGTGGAAAGTTTGAAAAGGATTGGTCTAACGGTATTGAAGTTAGAGCCCAGACAATCACAATTTCAAGTATTTTGTGTACGTCAAGGGCCATAACTTCTAAGTCATTCACGCGATAATGCTGGATATCGAACTCATCCGCGATATTATGGCCATGCACATGTGTGAAAAGTTTGAAAAGGATTGGACTAACGGTATTGAAGTTAGAGCCCGGACAATCACAATTTCAAGTATTTTGTGTACGTCAAGGGCCATAACTTCTAAGTCATTCACGCGATAATGCTGGATATCGAACTCATCCGAGATATTATGGCCATGCACATGTGTGGAAAGTTTGAAAAGGATTGGGCAAACGGTATTGAAGTTAGAGCCCGGACAACAAATGTTCCCCACCCACCCGCCCGCCGTGAGTGTTCACATAATACGCCCCATCTTAAGATGTGCATATAAAAATTACCTTTCTCTATAGTATGATGCCAATGAAAATATTAATTTAATGAAGTTTCGAATCAATCCCATCCTGGTTACTGAGATATACCAGTAAGCATAATAGTTCCTTGCATGCAAATCTTTAAACAAAATTTAAAAAAAAAAAAGTTAAAAAGGGGCCATTATTTGTAACATATTCCATCAACTGTTGACATATCAAAGATGTTTCATGGAAAGAGCTCATGAAACTGCCCCAAAGGTCATGAAAGCGCCATCCAAACAGATGAAACTGATCTATGCATCATGCATGGAAAGGTGACTCAGTTTGCCTTCTGGATACTACTGTGCTTAATGGTAAGTGTAAGAAACTGTCCACACAGGAGAAAGGTCCTGTAGTGACTGTTGCAAAACTGTCTCCTATCTTCTCAGGGTTAAGCTCAAAAACTCCGCTGCAGTAGTTACCTCCCCTTACAGCTGTCGATAACCACTGCCACCAGAAGTAGATTTCGGCTGATATAGGCCGGATTTACTTTTATCACTTATGACTAGTTTTGAATATATCATATCAGTTTCATTATATTTCACGAAAATAACATTCATGATTTCGAGAAAAGTAAAAAATCAAATCATATAACATTAATTTATAAAATTTTAAATGTTGGTCACATGGTTTCAACTATCATCACGTGACTTGTGTGATGGCAGTGGTTAAAGTAGCGTAGCTTGACGTAACCGGTGCGCAGAGTTTGGGTTAAGCTAAGAAACCTAGAAACCATGAGATCCCTCAGTGGATGGAACACTGGAAGAAGAACCAAGGTGAGGTTTCGATGCCCGCTAGAGGTGATGATAGGGTTTATTGTTCCTGCAGGAATCCCTGGCAGGGCCACTTTATGATCCAATGTGATTATTGCCAGGAATGGTATCATGGCTCCTGTGTTGACATCACACCAACCGATGCGCTGGATATCAACAAATACAAGTGCAGCGACTGCCGCAGGCTGTTACACAAAGGTGTGGACCTCCTAACACAGGCTTTGGCTAACACCAACAGTACGTCAGTCATAGGCCTCCTGCCTTTGTTGACTGAATGGTTAATAGATAGACCTGCAGAGCTGCCTTAGGTTCAGTAGGGCAGATTGGAAGGACTCCCACAACCTGAAGGCCTGACCTACCACCCCTGACAGTTAGGAGGTGGGTGTGGTACCTTTCAGGACAGGTAGAAGTGTGGTGACATCATCATTTTTTGTGCTCTGACTGATGAAGAGTGTCTTCCAGCAGATCAAGAAAACCTGTCATCTTTGCTAGCCAACAAGATCTATCGACAAAGAAAAACGGGTCACACGACTTACCGAAATACCAAAATACTTCCGAAAAGCCGGAATACCCTAGATAATTGGGATAGCCATATATTGTAGGGCTTAATAAGTGTTAGAATGCTATGTTATGAGGAATCAATGGCTTTATGATGTTTTTAATGTTTAATCAGTTGTTTTGTGTGTGTGTGTGTGTGTGTGTGTGTGTGTGTTTCAAATTTTCTCTTTTATGAGCCAATTGTAGCGAGATTTCCATAACCGAATGACTCGTCTATGGTATTATCCCAAGACCGGAATATCCCTTAATGAACTTATTTTATTGTAATTATTATATTTTTTTGTGTTTTTTTTTTCGTGTGTTTGTTTGTGTTTATAGTGTTTTGAAATTCATCCCAATTATCTAGGGTATTCCGGTTTTTCGGAAGTATTTTGGTATTTCGGTAAGTCGTGTGACCGAAAGAAAAACCAACTTACATCGCCTTCATCAAGGTAAGAACTAAAATTTTGGCCTGTAAACATCTTAGTTTAGGGATCATTAAACTATAGATATTTATTTTTATTTGTTATCAATTACAAATGACACTTCATGGCATTTGAAAGATATACACTGATGCATTCAGGAATATATCTGAAACAAAGGTGAGTGATTGTTTAGTTCATTTTCTGGCAATAATTCTTACACTGACAAGAATTGAATATGACACCAAGCCTAAATACAAGACATAGATCCAAAAATTGATGATGATTCGAATCAGAATCTCAAAAGATGCGAAATAAAATGTGCTCACAATTTTGATTAAATGAGTTGTAAAAATTATTACCCATTCAACTGAAAAGACATATTAATCTTATTCTTAATGAAAAAAAAAAAAGTTTTAGGTGAAACATGTGACAAACGCAAATGATGCAAACTGTCATCTCGTTCAAATATGCATTTAAAGGTCTTTTATCAACTAATGCTTATGTCTTTATTCTTTACATTGAATTTATAAACAATCTGATCCAGATCTATTTCTCTATATTTTTTTTCAACCAACCAGAGTTTTTCGGCTTGCCGTTAAGGTTCTCATTATGTGATGTGCGATGCCCAAACAATAAATTTTAGACAGAAGTAACCCAAATCATATTAATCATTTACCTGAAAAACATATGAAATATCATGTAAAACGACTAAGTTACTGTATCCTATTCAGATTATGACTCTTGCAGAAAATAAAACGATCTCTGAAGCGGTGTAAACAACCAAACGATCCGAATGACATGTCACTTCCGGTGTTTGACTTCCGGTGAGTTGTCAATGCATGAAAATGGATTTTGTTTGACTTTATCGAGTGATATATTAAGCTAACGACAAAATGGGTTTATGCAAATGTCCCAAGAAAAAGGTCACAAATCTGTTTTGTTTCGAACATAGAGTCAATGTTTGCGAACATTGCCTTGTCGCAAACCATCATAAGGTATGTATGATGTTTTGGTTTATATGTGAAATCCGCCAAAAACTTAGAATATGGCTCTATATATTGTCAAAATAACTTCAATTTAGACCGATGTCGTTTTCGACGGCCACCAGCCAGGTTATCTAAGAGGCCTATCCTTGTCAATTTTCACATTAACATCAAATTACCAACCTGAATGTCAATTGCTATCGATAGACACGGTTGATTTCTTTTCCTCCGAGAGGCCTTACGCGCAAAATAAATCCACTAAAGCATGAAATCAGTTGGAGATCACAGCAATGCGTCCGTTTCGAAAGTACGAACCGCCATATTCAAGGAAAATGACGATACGGAATGCAGCTACCTCATTGGTCAGAATTAAACCGGGTCAACACCAAGTAAATCCGAGTTCACCAGAATGACCTAATCAGCCAATCAATGGGCAGAGAAATATTCAGTGCGGATTTAAACTAAATGGCCTGACAGAGTAACAGAAATAATGTTGGCCGTGTTTAATCCGATATATGAGAATTATTTGGCATTTCTTTCAGTACAAAGCCTCTCGGAGGAGAAGAAATCAACCGTTTCTATAGATAGCAATTGACTTTTAGGTTGGTAATTTGATGTTAATGTGAAAATTGACAAGGATAGGCCTCTTAGCTAACCTGGCTGGTGGCCGTCGAAAACGACATCGGTCTAAATTGGAGTTGTTTTGACAATATATAGAGCCATATTCTAAGTTTTTGGCGGATTTCTTTCAAGTGAAAACTTATATTTGGTAGAAAAATCATTTTACTTTACGATAGCAAGAAGGAAAAATCGATCTGGTCAACTTTTACGGCGGTTTGAGTTGATTGATCAGCATGCCTGTTTTGTTTACGTTATATACCTTTTCTCTTGTATACGTTATATAGCATATTTGGACAATTATTGTGGATTGCGTCAAATACCTGTGTGGTTGACTATAGAGTATAGAACAAGTTTTTCAAGGAATTTTACGTTTACACCGTTTGCGCGTGGGAACGTGATATCCCAAGTTATTTTCACTGCCCATTTTATTAAAACAAACGTCAGCCAATCCATGCCCGTATATTCAAATTAAGACATCTGTCATCATGTGACTTCTTGTGTGAATTTCGGGACAATGTTTAAGATACTGGTCCAATTCATTAAAATCTTGGAACTCATATCAGAATATCTATTTTGTAGGTCAAAGTCATCTGAGTTATTTAAACTGACATATTTTCAAACAAAATCCCACTATTTCCTCAATTTATTTTACAATCAAACTGGAATAGTATTTTACATAGACAGCAAAATAATCGTTGCCATGTGCCCAGATAATTAGTCATATGATGGCCTAATTTGAAGAAAAATATGGCAGATATTTAACACGAATATTAGGGCAGTGGAAAATGGCATGTGCAAGAAGCTTTTGAAGGTGTATAAAGCATATGCCTAGTGATGAATATGTGTAAAAATGTTTCACTTACCCATACATGTCACCAGTAGAAACTCTCATCAAGTTTAAAGTGAAAAAATGATCATCAAACAGGGCTTTCGCTTGACCCGAGCTCCAGGGTTTTGACCCGTGAAAATCTCGAAAAACCCTTATTTGACCTGCAGAATAAATTACTGAAGAGTCACTTTGACCCGTGAGAATTTCCGGTCGTGCGTCATAAAATTGTAAATGTCAATCAAAAAAAGCATACATCATTAACATTGATGATGATAAGCTAAAAATACCGATAGGGGGAGCACGCATATTAATGAGCAGCCTCATATTCGTTATTAACCAATCAGAGACGAAGGTGCATCGGCTAGTGGTGTGATTGCGGCAAACGGGTGTCGTTTATGAAAGTGTTAATTGGTAAACAATCAAAATATGATCGGCATTGATTTACTCTGTGAAGGGAGTCATTAGCACCCTGCTGAGAAGGGTGTCATCAAATTTGTATGTCATTATGTGCGCGGTTTAATAACTGGCACGGCGGCAGTTACTGAAAATGGAAAACCGCGAAGCGGGGTCGTCGAGTAATGTTAATTGGAGGTACCGTAAGTTGTTTTTTTTTATCCGCCGAATTGAATAGATTTACTCATCACCAATTGTCCACTTTTTACGCAAATGAAATATAAAAATAATATATATCCCAGAAATTTCGTCAGTCAAAGTTAAACTTTCGAAACATCGCCTTAGTCGATTGTGCAAAAGTGAAAAATATGTGTAAGTGACTTATGAGTTGGGGGAAAAATGGCACAAAAAAGCTTGTTTGATGTAGTTTTTCGAGGTGGTCAGAAACGGTCAAGTGAAAGTGAATGTGTAACTCCTTCAATGCAAACACAATTTTACTATTTATAACCAATTGGTGGCCTTTTTCAAAATTTGATATGATTTGAATTCCTTACTTACAGATGATATTAATACTGGTAGTGCTAAGAATTGATCTGTCATTTGATGTGAAATAATCTGTGTTTGTATGAAATTTGTTTGATTTAGGAATTGAATTCATTTGTTGTTTTTTCCCCATACCAATTATATAATTGAAGAGTAAGTTACTTCAAATGTCCTTTTTACAGATGTTGTTTGTGATTATAAACATATACATGTATGCATAATAAAATAAAACAAAAATGCATAACTTGTATAAATGTTTAGTTTTTGCCCTTTACAGTGTGTGTGTGTGCGTGCGCAATAAAAATGATTTAAGCATATATGAATATATACACATACATGCAAACACACAAACAATACAAGAAAAAAAATTATATATATGAAACACTTATAAGTATTAAAATTTGACTCATGAAAAATGAAATTGACCCTTGAAAATTTGAATTTGACCCTTGAAAATTTTGGCTGAAGGGTCAATGACCCTTGAGTCTCGGAGTCTACTGAACACCCTGATCAAATGGGGTGGGTGTAAGGTCAGCAGTTTTAACAAACAAAGTTGCAACTTTTTTTCAACTGTAGATGCCAATCAGAAAAAAAATATTCAAAACAGCACCTCTGATAAAATAAAGGCTCTATAAATATCAAGTCATAACAGTACTGATTCCCGGAAATGGAATTTTGATGCATATTAAACTAATACAGTACAGTATGTTGAGCTTAATTTGAGAATACTCCAAAACATGTTTTTATGTTATAACCGCTGACATACCGGTACATTGGAATGAACACTGCTCTGTTTTGATCAAGGTGATTTTAAGATCGCAAATGTGTGCAGGGAATGACCAAATTGATTGTTGCACCACTTTTTTTTTCTAATTAAATGAAAAATATAATGATATTATGCAAATATGGATCTATCTCATTAGTAAATTGTTAGACCATCACACTATAATCTAAGCATGTGTGGTGTATAATCTCCATTTGAAATCCTCCTTCTATAATTATTGTATTCTCAAAAAAATTCAAAGGCGTTTCATCAATTAGAGCAAATAGACATGATAATTTTAGTCTTTCAAAAACATCTGCTGAAGAAAGTAAGTCGCTATGGCATCCAGGGAAGAATACTTTGTTGGAATCAATTTTTCCTCACAGGAAGGACTCAGCAGGTTTTAGTAGTGGGGCTGGCATCAAAGTTAGTGCCTGTGGTAATCAGTGTTCTTGATCGGACTGAGAGTGTCTTACACAGCAATATAAGACTTTTTGCCAATTACTGTATCCCCTACAGCCAGATTAGAACCACTGCTGACCAATTGCAGCTTCAGGAATGACAGGAAAGCAAGTTGGGAATAGAAGTAGGGGATGGAAATTCCAACCCCAATAAAAGCCGTATTCTCTGTGCACTGAGATCTGTTTCTTCAAGCTGAAAGATATTCATTTTCCTGAAAGAAAAAAAAAAACTGTCAAAATACCATGGGATATACCTGCAGTTTAGCCACACAAGGCAAAATCACTTCAATAGAGTCACAAAATAGGCAAACAATAATTATGCTAGGCTTTATTCTCCATAACCTTTGAACAGAAAGTGAATGAGGAAACTAAAACCCTTTAAGTTTTAAGATGGGAAGTTTATGGGACCTCATTGTCTTTCTATTGCATTTTGTTGTGTTCCATCTTTTTTTTTTATCAAATGTCTCTACTTGTAACAATATTTTTCCTCCTGACATTGCTTTCATGATTTGTAGCTGATACCTGCCCCAATATTTGACAGCTTGTGCCTGTCTTGACGAAACAAACATCATACTTCATGTAATTGTTGAAATATTCCTGTAATAGGCATATAATTGACCTTAAAGTAAAACAAACATAAGAAATAAAATGGAACAGTGGTCCACATAACTGTCTGAATCTGGAAGAAATGTGCAAAATTTACTGCTGCTGTAAAACAAAATATCTTGTCAGAAAATGCAGGAGATGGCTTCTCCAGAGTTTAAATTTTTAAAATTTTATTGGGGGAAGCCCTCCAAACCCCCCCCTGTGGGAGGGGAGTGCCCCTCCCACACCTACCCCCATTTAGGCACCGCCACCCAGCCCTTTTCAAATCCTAGCTGGAGCACTGAATATGATACATTACTAGTATCTCTTCAAAAGATTTGGTTCAAATTTGCATACAATATTCCATTTGACAGTACTACTCTTATCTCTTACCTACAGAACTGTGACCTTGTCCATCATGTGACTAACAATAGTCTAGTCAAAGCATTCTCATTTAATGTAATACATATCATGGTGCTGTGGTGTGGCGTTGACTCATCATCAGTGATAATTTATAGTTTATATATCTTGGGCATGGAATTTCAAAAGAAGCTTTTTATATGCCCCAGGGTTGATAGATGGGAGCATATTGTTTTTGGTCTGTCTGTTTGACTTTCACCAAACTTTAACCTTGACCATAACACGGAAGTCCTTCCACCTACAGCCTCCATACTTCACAGTGCATGTACCTTGATGAGCTCTACCCAGCAAGTGACCTTGACCTTCAAATGACCTTGAACCCCAAGGTCTAAGGCCCCCAGGGTCTTGTTTTAATCATTATATCTAATATGATTGTTCTGTTTTGCAGTGACTGTGAACATTAAGTTGTAACCATTGTTAGTGTAATGTAAATGTTTATGTTCATATGGTATGATACATGTATTCTAATTTGTGATAATTATACTTCATCTTCCATTCTAACCTCACGATCCTTATAAATGTCAGAAAACTATCACTGCTTGGATAATTTTTTCATCAATTCGATCTTGATGTTGAGGAATACAAATTTGTTCCAAACAAAACAATAACAAAACAATATTTGGGCAATGATTTAAGTTGAACAAAGAAAGAAAATAATTTCAAATAAACACCAGTACATATCTATACATATCGCAATACAGAGGCTGTTGTATCGCAATAGAATTTTGGAGATTGATACTCAGGCCTACCTAGACTACAATCTTCCGTAATAATTATGGTATATTACAACATGTAGTGATTTGATTGAGAATGAAAAAAATAAGTCAAGAGTTTGTGCATATTATATAAATTACACATTTTAGCAATAACTCCTCCAAAACATTTAATTTGATACTGATGGTGATAGCACTGAGCAGAAAAATGAATTCATAGTATATATAAGAACGTTTTCAATAAAGAGGCACACTTATTTGATTGTTTTTATAGAAAACTAATTGTCATTTTTCTATCCAGGTTTTGCCATCATAATGTGTAAAAAAAAAATTAAAAAAAACTGGTAATAAAAAACAGAAACAAAACAAAAAAACATAAAAATATATGTGAATTTATAAAAACGCTAAATTTTTGCTCAAGTCTGCTTAAATTTAAACAGAATTTAGAATACAAACAGTTTACTTTAGCCAGAAATACCTCACCAATTTAAAACTTTTTTTGCAGGTAGTTGATTTTACAATTCTGGTAACTTGTCTTGGTAAATTCTTTTTTTTTTTTCAGTGTATTGTCCAGTCGTATCTACAATGGCTCCAAGATAGTGATTTCAATCCAAACTGTGCTCTCTGCTCAAGAAGTTTATCAGATGAAAGCTGTGGAGAGTGTGTCCGACTTACTTGTTATGGTCAGTACAGTATGGTAGTCAGTTGAATTAAAACAGCTTACTCGATATACCGGAATCAACATATTTACTGGAATCTACCGGAATCCTTTTTGATTTTACTGGGATTTACCATATTTTCATGCCAAATAAAGCATATTTTGTCTTAATGTTACCGAAAGTACCTAGGAAAATGTGATCACATAAAAACTAATTGCATTTTTATTCTTCATTTATGTATTTGACTTAGCGGTACAGACTAAGTCGATTCCAGCATGCAATCATCTTCATGATTTTAAAACTTAAACAGGGACATAGTAAATGGTACTTCAGTATGCATGTGTGTAATATAAATTTTGTTTTTGATATTTCCAGGAGATATCCTGAATAAAGTGATAAGAAAATATTAAATTTAAGTGTTTGCGCATAACATCAAATGTCACATAGCCGCACCCCTGACTAAAGTATTAAGTATCTAAAAAAATAAATAAAGATAAATATCACATTGTATTTCATTATAATTAGTTAACTTACATACTGATAGTATTGACACTTTATTGCCTTTACATGTTTTACATAGTAGGGACTTACATTATTATCTATTTTTGAGATGATTTTTGTCCCACCTTGCTTAGTAGATTAAGATGACAAAATGTAATACATTAATGTTTAAGGTTGCTGCTAGATGCACACCATATGATAGTATTGGGCTATGAGTTTGATTCCCTTCATTACAAATATTGTTATATAAAGAATATATTTCTTAACCCTTTCCCTCATATATACTCCTTTTGACGCCCTCTATAGGTATCACATAAAGCCTGACCTGCAGAAAACCACAGTTAAACCTTACCAAATTTAATTACAAAATCCTCATTTCCAGACCACTGAGGAGCAGCGAACAGCATAAAACCTGATCAGCCTGCGAGTTACTCGCAGGCTGATCTGGTTTTATGCTGTTCGCATAGGTCTTTTCATGGTGTCCTCTATGAGGGAAAGGGTTAACTAAATAAGATAAGACAACTCTTGTTTACAGAAAAAAGACTTTTAAGTTATTAATAATGAACATGCCAGCTTGACAAGAGGATAAATAAAAGCATTACATCCAGTATTTTTAATGTTCCCAAATAATCCCTAATTTATATCAGAAAAAGTATGAAATGTTTTTTATTTAAAAGCAATATTGTATCAACCTACTAGAATAAATTGATAGGATGTCAAACTGATTTGCTATATATGCTTTCACATTTTACCCAAAAAGATTAAAAAAACAAAAAAAAAACACATGCATTACACACCATCCCCAGTGGCCGAGTGGTTAGAGCATCTGCTCGGGAGTAAGAGATCATGGGTTCAATCTCTGGCCACGACATACCAAAGTCATAAAAAATGGTGGTATTGTTATAGCTCCCTTGCTTGGGACTCAGCATACAAGGGTAGTTGCAGGACTGGTTGGCCTGGTGTCTTCTGTCTCAAGTAGACATCGTCTGCAAATGACTGAAATACTATCGGTGGGACGTAAAACCCAATAAACAAACACACATTACAGTGGTTAAGGTCATTTTTTTCCCCTAATATCATGACCTGGATTGTAGTTATGTTAAACAAATGTGTTTCAGATGTGTTCCATTTTGCCTGCTTAAACCAGTATGCCCAGCAGTTGCCTCCCAACACAGCCCCTGCAGGCTACACTTGCCCCTCCTGTAAAGCGGAGATCTTCCCCCCAGCCAACATGGTGTCCCCAGTGGCAGACATGGTGCGAGATGTCTTCTCCAAGGTCAACTGGGCCCGGGCAGGTCTAGGATTGCCTCTTGTAAGTGGACACAGAGTTGGAAAATAAAGAAATTGCTCCAACCGTTCATGATCTTGTAAGGTTCTAAAAGTTTGTTATCAAAGAACTAGTGAATGGTGAACTTATCTGATACCTGTTACATGTACAACGGTAGATGAGACATTTACAGGTAGGAATATTAATCTTATGCCTCTGTCACATTACCCATACAATGTCCATAGAAATATGGAAACCATACCACTATGGGTGCTTAAACATTGGCAAAATCTTTACAAATCCTCAATTATTTTTTGCATGGTCACATTAGGTTTAGGTAAGGGGCTTAATTAGTTGCAAGCAGGATGTTGTACATATACCACAAGGAAAGTACTCGCATACAAAAAAAGGAGCTTGTACAATACATGTTAGCAAGCCAACTGCCAAGGAAGCCAACTGCCTAATGGCCATTAAAAGTTGTTTCCAAAGATTTGGGCTTACGTGGGTACTTAAAGTTAAAAACATCTGTTTTTAGATTACAACCTGTTTAAGAAATGTATTTTTGAACTATTTTGATATGATGCTATCAGAAATGTAAAGCTGTATTTTCTATAAAGAAGATGCATTTTTTTTTCAAGTTAGTTTGCAAAATCAGTATGAATCAAAAGAAAATATGCCCATAACATGGTTAGGTAAGTATACTGAGCTAGACAACAAAAAAGTAAGTTAATGCATCTTGCTAAAGTATAGTAGGTCATGCTTTTTACTGATGTTTATATCCTTAGATCATGATTTACAAAAAAGGTAAATTTACCACAGATATTCCATAACATTGCTTATTCTATTGATACAGATTGAGGAGAAAGAATCGATCCCTGCCCCGGCCCCAACTCCGGCTCCTGTCACCCCTAATGGTGACCTCAGCCACACCCAGTCAACCCCAGACCGCACAGAATCTCCCGTGGCCGAGACAGCAGCTCTAACCAACCTGAGCACCCTTGGGGCCTCCCCTGCCCCCAGTACCACACGCCCCAGTGCCCAGGTGAGCCCCTACACCAGCACTCCCATGAAACCCAGTGCTGGTTCCCAGGTGCACAGTGTCATCAATGTGGATGCTGGGACCAGTGTGCGGGGCCAAGAGAGGACAACCACAATGGCAGGTATGGTATACTTTTACATGACTGTATACTCTGTGACAAAGTAGATTAAACTTCGTCCGCGCATCTACACATGGCTTTTAAAATATCGGCTTAAAAACACACACATTAGCATGTAAGTGTCCAAAAATTGGCTA
>CM037778.1:17330088-17380088 GCA_021229015.1 Solen grandis | reverse complement strand
CGGCTTCAATAAATGTGGGGCTGACTAGTTGACGTCTTCTTTATCTGTCGTTGAATATGGCGAGTGCTTTTATATAATTTGATAACGAATGTTAAAGTAATTAAAATTAAATCTTTAATTTATTAAAATGTAAAATACATTTATTTACTTTCTTAAGTGCACATTTACCTATTTATGTAGATTGGAATTCAACTGTATACATAATGTGCAGAAAATAGAGACATAATGGCGATATTGATTTTAAATTTGAAAACTGGTCATTATGTATATATGTATTTTTCTTGAGTAAGTATATATGGACATATAATTTGACATTTCTAAATATGACCACTCCCTTAGGTTCTTATCACGGAAGGGTCGTTTGGCTTTATCAAAACAGAAAGCCGTTCCAGGTGGTTTCTTGGATGTCTGTGGTTTAATCCGCACCCTTCTGCATAATTTGGACAATGAAATATATAAATATGTAATTCATTGCAATGAAAACACACACATTTCATTTACTTATGTACACTAAGTACATTTTAGTTGATATAAATCGTTATGTTATGTTTATATATGTGTTTGAACAGAAAATACAGATATAAAGGCGAAATCATTTTTATATGTAATTATTTACATATAATTTCTATTTTGCAGCAACTTTATGTGTGAATTATTTAATTATTTTGATTCAAATTAAGAAATCCTTTTCCTGAATAATATTGACATTTTTGCATATTGTACTTGATCGGTGAATTAATTCAGATTAAAAGATGAAAAGATATAAAGGAAATATTCCTTCCATGGCGTATTCAATGAATTGTTCGTTCACTCACGATAAATTTTATTTAATCTTAATTCAAGCTTGAATGGAAACGTTTTGTACTTTCATTGGTCATACGTAAAATCCATCCCATTATAAGAAGATGATCTAGGCTTTATACTTGAATAGTTTTCTTAAATATACATTTTATATTGGTAGGTGGGGTAATTATTTGAACTAAATTCCGATTTTGTCTTTGTAAAAAGACAGAAATATAACAGTTGTTCACTGACATTACCATTTTTCATCAACAGAACAACTCATAACATTTTTTTTCATCAACAGAATTACACTGCAAATATAAATGAGTTTGTTAGTTACTAAAAATAAAACATATGTGCAGTCATCACCATGTCTTTTGTTTTAATTATTGCTCAGCTCATTATTCAAAGCCTTTTAAATTATTTAATACACTCTATATATATCCTTTATGTACATATTGCTTCCATTAAGAGTCTTTGTAGTATGCTTTGATATGTGTAGTACATAAGAAAAAAAATGATAAAGTGTTGTATATAAGATAATCGAAACTGTCGCGATCGTCTTTAAAACAATAAATCAGTTCAATGTTAACTTGCCATTCTTCATTTATTAAACAATAATAGATTTCGCTATATCATTTTCTTCTATTCTTTTAAATCATCTAGTTTTTCCCAGAAACTACAGGTTATATATGACATGATGAAAATGTAGATATTAAGGCGAAATATGTTCTATATATGTTTTTTAATGTAAATATGGGTTGATTGATAACATTGCAACCTTAACATCGTACATGTATATTAAAACTAGGACGTAAATGATTAAGGACTTCCAAATATGATAAGTTCTTGTTCATAACATTTTCTGATGTTAAACCGAGTTCAAAATTCGGATGACAAAACATACATGTATATATTATTTTGCACAATTCTAATATAAGGGCGAAATATTAAATAAATGGTAATTCATTTCAATGTTTACGGTGAATATATACATTGTAATTGGCATTAAGTAAAAATATCTTCTATACATTTGAAAGCAGTTATAATTTAAACCTAAATCAAAGATTTCAATTCTGCGTAATGGTATAAACTATATCTTCCCTATTATGTTACTTGAATGGAAAATTCACTTTCGCTGTCCCAGATGATATATCAATGAAGTTTCAAGTAAGTAGGAGTTACGCATGGAAGAAAGTTTCGGGACGGACGGAAAGACAAATTTATGCTCCACCTTTTGTTTCGGGGAAGGGAGGTGTGGGGATACATAACATTGAAAAAATATGTAATGATGTTGAAGGGATAACCTCGTAATTGCGTTGTTTGTACAAAAAAAAAAAAAAAAAAAAAAGAGAGAGAGAGAGAAACAGAGAGACAGACAGATGATACGACACAATAATTTATTGTATTAACAGGCCTCCAGAAAAAGAATAGAAATATTTTATAATTTTATACAATATCACTGTTTCATACTCAATAGCAGGGATGGGAAACAACATATATCGTGTATAAACTACCCTTTTCTAATGATATTATAAAATGACAGACAGACGACAACGGATAAGTGACACCTAATGCGTCACCGTTGCGTAAAGCAGCAAACAAACCAATGTTTTTTATATGAAAATGATATGATATTATAATATATTTTGAATTTAGGGTGGAAATAGGAAATAAGAAAATAGACAACATATCCAGCAAGCAGTTCATTTAGCTTGCAGAAAAGGGATGGCATTCATTTTTATACCCCTGCTCTGCAGGAGGGGGAGGGGGGTATACTGGTTTACCTCTGTCCGTCCGTCCGCCCATCCGTCCGTCACACATTATTATTATCGCATTTTTCCGTCGTATTTTTTCTCAGCAACTACATATCACAGCCACTTGATATTTGGTACATGGATTCAGTATAGGGTCCCATACTGTGCCTCCCCTTTTTGGCTACATTGGACATCCACTTTCTGTTGAACGAATTGGTGCAGTTTTCTGCATAGTAATGTTAGATTAAAATTTTTCGTCAAATTTTTCTCAGCAACTACATATCACAGCCTCTGGATATTTGGTACACGGATTCAGTAAAGGGTCCCATACTGCGCCTCCCCTTTTCGCCAACATTGGACATCCACTTTCTGTTGAATGACTTGGTACATTTTTCTGCATAGTAATGTTAGATCACAATTCTAATGTTTTCTCTAAGAGCGGGGTTTATTAATTGAGCAGTAACTCACAGATTTCTTGTTGTTCCTTAGTTGACAACATTTGACTTTAAAAAACTTTGCCTTCTGTTTGTTTGTACAGAGAATGGAAAATAAACACAAAGCGATATTTTAACCTTTTTACATTCAGTTTGCAAAAGCTATCATAATAGAATAAAGGAGAAAACAATTCATGTAAGAAGATCGGTTTATCAAATTAAGTATTCTTAGAAATTATCATTTTCTTCTCTTCCCTTCTTATCAAGATGATGAAATTAAAAATATGTCTATCAAGTGAGGAAGCCTAACAACTGGCTTATTGTAAGTCGGTTTATCTACCCGAGTGGTCTGTACATCCTCGACCTTCCTCCCTCTGTAATTAGCTTGGCATCGCTTTATGACTGAAATACTGTCGCAGTGATGGTAAACCCAACACATAATCAACCTCATCAAATAAAAATGAACATGAGGAGAGAGAGAGGGAGAGAGATAAAGAGAATTATTCCGATATTCGATAGCTGACTGATTCCTAATAGGATAAATCACCGAGATACGTAATTTCACCCATACAGTCAAATGATATGATGTCCGGCGTTAAATTACGGATCCCTGTGCGATAGATATTTATTAAGAAAATCAACAATCATGTTAAAGCTTTTGTGACAGTTACCAGTGTAAATACGTTCCTGCTGAGATTAGAACTCAGATCTCTTTCCACAAGGTGGAAAGTGTTCTTCCTTGAACTACAAGAACTCTTCATTTTACTAGTTAACTGCACAAAATTCAATTTTACCTGTCTATGCCTATGAGCTATATATAAACGTGACAAATACACGAATTCAGTTTTATAATTGCTGATTGTATCTCATTTTAAATATATAGATATATATTGTATGCGAAAAAGAAGATAATGTAGAAATCAGAGCATAATAATAAAATATGATACTTTTGTACGTTTAAGCATGTTTTGACAGACGGACGGACAGACGAAATTTTATAACTTTTAACAATACTCTAAATTTATTAATTTACATAAATTGAATTTGAATATTTTTTAAATATCTTTATATGATAGGAAAAGAAGCATGAAGGAGAAAAAAAATATTCGCAAGTAATATAGCCTTTGTTTGAATATCGCTTATTTTTATATTGAAACGTAAATATCATTAAACGAATGTAAAATCGACCAAATTCTGCCATCAGTACGTGACAATACTCTAATTCAATTTCAGAAATGATAAATGTATCTTAATTATAAATTATAAACATATGTAACTTATATTTGATAAAAAAAGAACATACAGGAGAAATTAAAAAAGCATCACAAAATATGATAGTTTTGTATATATTTGAGCTTATTTTGGTATTATATTTCAAAATAATGGTCAATTTAAACATTTAATTTTTTTTTGATGGTGTTTATCGTCGCTTCAACGGTATTTCAGTTATATAAGCGACGTCCAGCTAATTACTGGGGGAGGAAGACCCACGGGGACCTTTGTACAAGGTACAGAGGCCACCCGGGTAGAACCCCCGACCTACCGCAAGCCAGCTGGATGGCTTCCTCACATGAAAAATCCGAAGTCCCAACCGGGACTCACACCCACAGCGGTGAGGGGCTGAAAGATTTGTAGTCCACGACTGTAACCACTCGGCCACGGCGGCCCCATTTAACCTTTTTAACCATTCTTTCGATTCATTCCTTTGCATGAACTGAAGCTGAATATATCTTATATCTTTAAATGAGAGGAAAAGAAGCATAAAGGTGAAAATTATTCGCATGTAATGTTTTGGTTGTATATTGTTTGTTTTTCTATTAAATATGTAAATATCAATAAACGGATGTAAAATAGGTCCCGTGTCTTTAATATATATATATATTTAAAAAAAAAACACACACATAATGTAGAAATCAGAGCATCATAAAAAATATGATACTTTTGTCGGTTTAAGCATGCTTTGGTATTTTATTTCAAAATAATGATCAATTTTAATGTCTAAAACTAGTGTAGCATACTTACAATTCATTCTGTTACAAGAGTTGAACCTTAATTTAAAACGAACATCTTAAACAATGACACAATGTGCTCTTCCACTTCAGAACGTGTCTTCTCTCCCCACTAACCAAAACTTGTGCAAATCAAAATGTTCGTCATTGCAGAATCATCATTAAAACAGATAATCCAAAAACATTTATATATATGCACTAGATAACTGTCATAACTATTAATCATACTAAATCTCTCAATGAATTAACGATGCAACACTTGAGTAAACAGATATCATTTCGCTCTCCGTGAGAAAGATCTCCTTTCCAAAAAAACCAAACACTCCGAATGTGTGCAAAGCCTTGTTTTAGCAGGAGTATTATGTTTTAACCAATGTTGAACTGAAATTTAAAAACGATCTAAAAAATATATTTGGGGTAAAACAAGTGGGATTTTAAATAAAAACACCATAAAACATATCTTGAAATTTTCCAGAACAATTATTCATTTTGTAGAGAGATATTTTGATTTAAATAACTTTTTCTACTTTATAGCTGTTATACAAGACCCACGATATAAATACCTTTGATAAAAATAAACGATAATTTTTTAAATAATGGTTATAACTGAGTAAAATTTAGTATATAGGAAGTTTTTACAGTGTTCTTTAATCTGTGAAGAGTTAAAGTGTGTAAGTTATCCCGTTTTTTACATGTATTAACGAGAAACTAAGGGCGACACGTTTCCTTTCTCCCTTATTTTTTGTCGCCTTTATATCCGTTTTCATCATGTTATATTTCTACCTTAGGGCTAATGTACGTATATATATATATATATATACACCACATAAATAGGTACAATTAAGTGTTACCTTTTAAACGTTTTGTTACAAAACAATGCTCAAATAATTAATTTAAATTAGACTTACATTTAAATGATATTATATTCTTCGATGTCACACACAACTATGAATAAACTGCGAGATATTAACCAAAATATGCAATAGTTTTAATCCTAAATATATGTAAAATATAAGACAATAAAATATACACGATTTTTTTTTAGCTTAATTGAATGATGCAAACACTCAATATTGCACTCAGTGATTTACAGTTGTCATAAATATATCTAATAAATGTTTATTTGAAAATGTGGGGCATATATATATTTCCTGCGAATTTATATATTTCGCCCCGCAAAAAAACCTTGATACTTATATATTTGTTTCAGTGCCTGATAGCACTGAAACTGATGTTAATTATAGCTTGTCCGATTTATCTGATTTCAAATGACAGTGTGTCAGGTTTGATTGATGAAACCTTGGAAGCTCAGAATCTGTCTGATGCTTGTGTTTATCTTATGGACAGTTCATTTTTAAATGATATAACCATAATTGTTGAAGATCAAAGTGTATCAAGTCCTTATACCTCTACTCATGACCTTGACCCTAATCCAGATGCATCATGTCCAAATACCATTAGTTGTGACATTAAAACAGACCCAGTAGGTCCATCTGTAGAGAATACCCCTAGTTGTGACCTTAACGTGGACCCAATAGGTCCACTTTTAGGGAATACTGGTATCAAAAACAGGCAGTCACGCAAACGTCTCAGAAATGAGTCCCAGTGGAAAAGCAATGCATTGAAATATAAAAAAAATCAGGTCAAAGTTATGTAACAAGCTTTGGAAACATTAAGAGGGCTAAAGTAGTCAAGGCTGGCTGTTGTGACTCGTGTAGGAGAAAGTTCCATTCAAAAATTGATCAAGATCAGATAGAAAAAAATCTTTCATAATATTTGGTCAACTGCTTGCTATGAAAAACAAAAAGAATTCTTAGCTCATTCCATTAGAGAAATTCCACGAAAAACAACAACAACAAACCAAACAGGTAGTAGAAGAAAACATTCCAGGTAATATTTCTTTCAAATTCATGGTGAAAAAAATCAAGTATGTAAAACGCTTTACCATGACACTCTTGATATTACTGAAGCTATTATAAAAACAGCCTTGAACAAAAAGAGAGTCAATGGTGGTATCACTGCTAAAGATATTCGGGGTCCCAGAACAAATTGTGACTGACATTAAGGATCACATTAACAGCTATCCCCGGTTAGAATCACGTTACTGTAGAAAATATTCGAAGAATCTTGAAGCAGACCTAAATCTTTCAAAAGTGTATGATCATTACAAACAGCACTGTAGTGATAATAACTTTATTCCTCAGTCAATTCATACTTACAGGCATATTTTTAATACTCAGTTCAATATTGCCTTTCAAAAACCATTGAAAGATCAGTGTGATGTATGTTTTGCAAACAATAACAAGCTTGAAAACAAGGAAAATGAACGAAACACAGCAGATTTTGAGCGTCATAATAAAAATAAAAATCTTGTTGAAGCTGATTGGTCATACCCAAAACGAGAATGACTCCGTTCATTCTTGTATAGAGCGTGCATGTAAAAACATGTCAGTTTACACAACTTCACAGTTTTCAACAATTGTACAAACGGCACGTAGATCAAAACCGTATCATGTCACAGAAATGACTCTGGATCAGTTTTTTTGACTTTAAACACATGGAATCCAACATCAGAAAACTTGATATTGATTCAAATGGACTTGAAATTAAGTGTGTGTGTGTGTGTGTGTGTGTGTGTGAGGGGGGGAGGGGGAAGATCAGACAAATAGAATTCATTAATGAAAATCCTGACTGCATGATGATCAAGTATGACTTTGATGGGCAATACACATGGTAAGGTTACAACCAAGTTTGAGAAAAAGGTCACAGCTGCCCAAACTTTATCCTCTCTTTGGAGATGCAGAGCAACCAAAATTGTCAAGTGACAAATACAATGATTTGATTCGTCTTTGCAGAAAGAACATAATTCCATCTGCCTACCAAAGCTTTTACAGTCACCTGTTTCACACGTAAAATGTAAAGCAGACATTTTATTATAGCTATCAGTTAAGTCAGAAAGCTATTAGGTAAGTCAGAAAGCTACAGTCTCCATTTGTTCTTGTTTTTGTTATTCTTATCATATGGTATTTTTTTGCTATAAACTGTAGTACATGTTTGCTTTGGGAGTTGAAAATTTGGTACAGGAGTAAACTGATTTAATCTTGCAAATAGTATTTGTGTTGCACTATATATGGACAGTCAATATTGACTATTTGATATCTTAAGTTTAAGTTGTTATTCCAATGTAAGTGTACTTGTTCAAAATAAATATATAAATAAAAAAACTTTTTAACACAGTTATGATATTACCTTAAATACAGTTTTAAATGTCTTTGAAATGCAGTAACTTGAATAATTGCAGTAACAAAGTTATTGGAAAAAATATGGTAAGTGCATTTACATCACTTTTTGCGTTTAAAAATTGTAGCGAAAAAGTCACGTAAGTGGAAAATATGTCCTATTACTTTATATTTTTAAATTAATGAATATATTCTTTAAAAGCAGTTAAATAATACTAACAAATACTATCTTCATTTTATGGTGTGTTTTTAAAAAGTATTATTCTAAATGAACAAATGAGTTTTTTGCCTCTCCTGTAAAATTTAAAAAAAAATTGTTACAGTACTTTTTGCGCCAAGGTGACGTTATTTCCCTTGTCATTTTCTTAAATGTCCTTTTTCAAAAACCTAGGTACCGTGAGAAAGGTCTTACAATTTCTAACATTACTTCTGCTTTATGTTTGGACCTATCTTTAACGACTTTTGAGGTATAGAAGGCTAAACCTCAACAAAACGACAAATTTCGGCGAAAAGGTGTTCATGTCAGTTCTTTTCGACCGACATTGCAATTAACGGGGCGATCATCAAAATGTGCATACCATTAGGAAATCAATGCATTGAGCTATAAAAGATATAGATAATGCTATTTGCAAAAACTAATACTTATCTATATAAAGGTCATTAAACGATTAGAGGTGCATGATTAAAAAACGGTTTTAATTAATTCTTATTTGTGATGCGATGTTCAATATCAAAAAGCTACGTACCATTAAAAAGGTATTCGAATTCCAACATTTCACACGCTTTATGTATGGGACTATCCTTAACTAACGCCAGTAGTGATGTATAGAGAATTAAACCCCGAGAAAACAGCAAAAATCGAAAAAAATGTGTTCATGTTGTTTGAAAGCTGGATTGGGATATACATCATGTTCGAAATGTTATTTACAAAAATCAATAGTTTTCGAGATGTAAGCAGTTTACTGCACTATGGATCAGGCCGTTTTTTTTTAATTTCCCGCCAGAACTCATCTTCTTCAACCCAGATCTTCACAACTTTTATATCATCTTAAAGCTCTTTGAAAGGACTATAGATTATATCGGTATGTCTCGATACAATATTTACCGTTTATGAAATATTTAAGGCCGATGAAAATTTAAAAAAAAAAAAACATAATTAATATATGACCTTCACCATTGCTATTTTCCGGATACGGAAGAGACGAGTCACCTTATAGAGCTAATTTGCAATTTTAATGCAAATCAGTCGAAACGTTAGGCAATGCAGAGCTAAACAAAAGTTTGATTTTGTTAGAAACATGCTTTTAACATTATGACGTTAAATGACTTCACATGACGTCAGCCTTCACAAAATATGAAATAAACTTCAGTTCGTATAAACTGTCCAAATTTCCTAATTTCGGCACACTTGGATGGTTCTAAACACTTATAAACATATTTTGAGGCCCTTAGTTCGAAACTTGTAGCTTTGTCTTTTCGAACCTAAAAAAATATATGGAGATGCACATTCATGTTTTGATTTACATCACATGGCCATAGAAGGTGACTGCAGCGTAGACACAAAAGGACTATGTTCACTAAGTGGTAAAAATGGCCTAAGCTCAGAACTTAATGATTTTTGGACAAATAAGAAACAACACTTAAGTGATATTAAAAATGATGATTTCATTCACATAAAACATTCTTCTGTCACCATGGCAACAAGGGTTGTAGTAATGTTTTGGTTACGTTTGCCGAAGTTTTCCGAGTTGTAATTTTGTTTTGGGTGGTCAGATTTTAACATAAATTTGTAAAAATGTTCACTATGGTGTATAAGTGTGTTACATAAATAAACCGATGGATTATTCAAGGTCAAAGTCACTCATGAAGGCCATGATTGTCAAAAATATGCAAAAATCAGACTTTCCGGTGATAATTGAATTATGGGTTACTCATGTGTTACCCAATTTTAACATAAATTGGTAAACGTTTTCACTATGATATGAAAGTATGTCAAATAAAATTAACTGATGGGTTCTTTAAGGTCAAGGTCACCAATGAAGGTCATAATGGTCAAAAATATGTAATATTCTGATTTTCCGGTGACAATTTAGCTTAGCCATGGGTTCTCATGCGTTACTAGATTTTAGCAGAAATTGGTAAAATCTTCACTATGATGTAAAAGTATGTCAAATAAAAACTGATGGATTATTCAATGTCAGTGTCACCAGTGAAGGTCAAAATTATCAAAAATATGTAAAATTCTGATTTTCCGGTTAATAGTTTAGTCACGAGTTTTCAGATTTTAACAGAAATTTGTATATTTGTTCCATATGGTTTGACAGTATGTCACGTACATGGACCTGTGGGCACTTCACTGTTAAGGTCATCATTAAAGGTCAAATTTTTAGAAATATGTGAAATTATGATCTTCCGGGTTGTAGTTTAGTTAAGGGTTTTCTAATTTTACCATAAATTGGTATTCATATTCAATATGATGTGACAGTTTGTCATTTAAAAGAAATGGTGGATACTTCAAGTTAAGGTCATTTCTCAAAGTCATAGTGTTCAAAATATGTGAAATGTTTTTTTGTGTGCAAAATACCTTTTCAGTTTGTTGCTGGCTTTTAAAGATAAGTTACATATTTAGCAATGAGATCTCCTTTTTCAAAATGTTTACAAAAGCTTGTCCATCTGAATTAATCTCTTTAGCTGATTTGTTTAATTACCTGTACGAATGAATACATATATGATCATAATTTTGATTTCAACAACATCTCTATCATAAACTCTCAGGCCCCCCCCCCCCCAAAAAAAAAAAGAAAAAAAAAGAAAAAAGAATAGTTCCATTTCTGGTATTCAGCCAGAAAAAAAGAGCGTCGGTAGGTAGGGATATTATGAAAGTGATGTGTCTATGAAGTCTCATCAAATTAGAAAAATCTGAGTGCCACAAACTGCAAATTTAGACCCAATGACTTTCAAACCATTACTCTTTTGTCGATATGCGATACACATGTCTTTTTGATAAACAGAAGATTTTAAAGACTCACTTTATAATAGTTATTATAAAAAAGTTGATATGAAAAGACAACTTATTTGTCTTATTCGGTATTTTCACAATTTCATATGCATCTACAATAAACGGGGAGGGGGCATAAATATTCCCTCAAATCTGTGTTTAAACAAACTAATATGAATATTTGAAAATTATAATATACTAGTATGCAGGAGAACATCAACCATGCCCATAGCTGTATGAAAAAATAATGTGACTGTTAAGTTCCTGCCCATAATCCGATGCTTCGAAAACAGGTGTACATTTCAGTTATATTTAGAGTATGCTGCCTTTTATAGTGTTATGTGTGGACAGACAAATTCAAATATTTAGTCTTCAACTGTACTGGATTTTTTCTTGGTATCATAATCATAAATATCAATAAATTAAATAAATTAAGCAGCATTATTCAAATACATGTATTCAAATATTTCCCTACTTTTTTATTGGTGTTGTTTTAGAATTTACCTCGCTGCAACCGTATTACAATCATACAGCGACATCTAGCTCTTACATGTTCAGAAAGATCTCAATCAAACAACAGCACCGGAATAAAACCACAGACCAACCATAAATCAGCTGGAAGGTTTCGTCGCATGTAATATCCACTTGACTCTGACTGGATTCGAACCAGCTGCCTTTAAAGCCTGAGTGGTATTAAGTCACCAACTTCACCTGTTAGGCCACAGGGACCCCGAATACTGGTGTATCGCATTTGAAAGATGCTCAGCATGTTGCTGATCATGTAAGTGTAGTTCAATGGTTGGCCCATCGTCGGATACTCACGGCTGCCTATTTAATTTTTACTTCATGTCAGCTATGTATGGAGGGCAACAGATAAATCCCTCGTGGGTTTTCGATGCTTGGTGTTGTATCGATCACGGTACATGTTTGTGGCATGATATCACCATAAGACATCAATTTTCATCTGTCTCATCACAGGACCCTAATATTCAGTAAAAATAAAAAGAAAGTAGAAAAAAAAACTTAAAAAACTTTAATAAAAATCTATATAGAGAGGTCGATTTTCTCAAAGGAAACTTTTTGGTCTGAATATCAGGGTCCTGTAGTCTCACGTAGACATTATGACTGAAATACTGTTGGTTGAGCAGTAACCCACACAAAAAGCGTTTACAACATGTTTTGCGTACATCTTGTGTTCTAGTTATACTTGTTTATTTTAGCTATTGATAAAGTTTTTAATGTCTTTAAAAAAAAAGATTCAAATGAGTTTTGCACTTAATCTACCACCAAAGTGATAGACCCAACTACTCAATCTAAAACAAAATACCACTACACAACAGGTTCCTTCACAATATTACAGACTTTACACAGGAGGGTTAACATGGATCTACACTAATTGTTCAGAAGGGAACAGTGTGTAATATTCAGCGTGCATATGCACATTTCAACCTTCAAAAGATATTTAAAATGATCTTTTCGGCTAGTGTCATACTATAATGAAGTAAAAAGAGTAAATCTACCGGGGTATACAACATTTCCACTATTTTGGTCAGGTACAGATAGTGTCTTTTATCCTTCCAGGCGCGAAGTAGAAGTTTAGTGTTTAAGTGTTTATTTTCACATTGTTCTAAGAGTTTCAAACTATTTTCTTTAGGAAATAATCAGATGAGTGAGAGGTGAGTTTGTTTCGGATGTTTCTATTTCTATGAATTAATGATACCTTTAAGTTTTAGACACGGTGTAATGTCATCATCAACGAGTCAAATAAACCACCGTGTAAACTATGAAAATCAATGTTATCTACCCAACTTTTGTAAATACATGTACACATCTAAAAATAGATTCGAGTACACAATGAACATGCCTTTATGTGTTGATGTATGCAATGAGTTAATACACACATAATGTTTGAAAATGTGCGATGCTTTCGTGATGCTTTTAAAATAAATATCTTGAATCATTTATCCACGGTGCGTAACGCTCCTTTTCAGTATTTAAATACAAAAAGGAATTAAATTATGAGAATTATACTTACGTAAATATTTATAAGAAAGCATGTAAGTGATGGAAAATAATTTGGTTAAATATCAACAGCGCAATCGGCAAAATACTTTAATAGTATCTGTGTACTTTGATCATTTGATGAAACGGTGTATAGTCAAAAATATCCTCTGCTGTTTCGACCGTTTTGTCATCGATTAGCATGTTTCTATGATCTTACATAAGTTAAATATGTCGAAATATTCAGAGAAACATTTAAAATACAATGATAATGTTTACATAATAAAAGATGAGCGAAAATAAAATCGTTAAAGTTTAACTATATCATCTTCTTTATAAACCGGTGAATGCATAGCTCTAGCCGTTACGCGTCTCTGATCATATTTTGTTGAAATTCATATACAGAATAAAGATTTATCATTTAGGTATACATATGGAAAGTGTCTTGTTTGTCGAAGCATGCGGCCACATTGAATTCATCGTATCAAAAAATGAAATAAGCTAATAGTTCGTACAAAACGCGTGTAAATTACGGTTCAATGGATTTCAATAGGTATTTTCAAGCAAATATTTTGTTCAACCTGACAAATGATAAATTCTGATTATATCAGGTTTCGGTGATTTAAGGTTTGTTGTGTATGGTAAAGATTGAAAAAGACTTCTGAAATGTATTTTAATTTTCCCGAAAAGTTTAGGCCATTTTTACCACTTAGTGAACACAGTCCTTTTACACTATTGTTTTAATCTGACGTCATACGACGTCATTGGACAAAAAATCATGTCTTCGAAAGGACAACAGTTGCCGTAGTTGCTGTTCAAAAAACATACCTACAAAAATCAATACTTTTCAAGATATAAGCGGTTATTGCACTACGGGTAAAGTTATTTTCGATTTCTACCATATCTGTACCATTGGCCGCAAGCCATTATAATACTTCATTTTGTGATTCCCTTATTATTTCGGACATGTTGCATTTGGCAGATAGCCGAGTTTATACTTTTGTGTAAACGTCATATGTGGGTTTCCCAAAGTTAAAATGATTGTGAGAAGGAACAAACAACCAACTGCCGTGCGTTCAGTGTAGGTGACAGCTAACTATTAATAGCTAACATTTGCGGTTTGGTACCTTGCTTACATCATATACACTGTGATTAAACAGGTGTGCAACCGCTCACTATAGCGACTGTTACGTTTACTAAACAAGCTACAAAAACATGGGGGCTCGAAGTACTATGGAGGGTTACCAGTCAAAACGGACCCAAGTAAAAACGGACCCAAGTTGAAACGGTGCCAAATTGGTCAAAACGGACCCATAAAAAAGTAAAAACGGACCCATCCTTATTCAAAATAGTCAAAACGGTGCCATTTATAGTCAAAACGGTGCCACTTTGGTTAAAACGGACCCCATGTAAAATTTATTGTAAATTATTGTATAAATATAAGGATGATTTGTTAAGAACTTCGAAGTCAACAGAAATATGTTATAAACCGTTTTAATGAGATTATATTATTGATATAAAGAGATGAAATTATTGATACAAACATCTACTACGGTTTGTTTCATGATAAATAAATGATCATTAGGTTAATCCTTTGAAGAATTCATAAATTTATAAATAAATGAAACTTTGAAATTTAATGGTAATTGAGATGTCAGTTTTAATGGATGATTTTGCTACAAAAATCCACACTACGGAATAAAGTTTAATTGTCGGCGTTTGTGTTGAGAACACTAATTAAAGGTACGTGAAGATATAAAAGTGTGAATAAATAAAGGAAATGTGCTAAATCTATCGTTATGATGTAATTAATTAGGAGAGATCAATAGAAACCGCTGTTTTCACGGTTTACTCTCGCTGCAACATGTATATATATTTCTCAGAGTTAAATTCGTCATAATACATGTTGTTCGGTTATATTCTGTGTGGACATATTAAGTTTGTGTTTTAGTCGTAATTTATATAGGAAAACTGAACTAGGCATAGTGTGGTTAGTATGTCTAACCCTCCGTGTTTGTTCTGTAGCAGGCCTGTGTATCGTCACCATCATGCCATCAGCTGCGAGAAAGAGATAAAGATTATGATGGTATAACTTAGAACACACACACACACACACACACACACACACACACCTTCATTTAAATTCATCTTATGAATGAGAGATATGAAGGGTTAACTGGCCAATTTAAATTATAAAAAATATCACTCATGATGTCAGTAAATCTTTAAACATTTATCGAAAATAAATGTAAGAAATTCTTATAATATAAATAACCTTTCCATTTCGTACAGATACAAATACAAACTCACACATTTGATTTTTCACACTTCATATAAAAATCGACTTGCCTTAAACATTTTCTTTTATCAAATTACTTGATTATTCACACGTACTTAATGTCACGTTGCATTAAACACGTTCCTTTAACCAATGTATCTGATTGTTCACACGTTCGTAACCATTCATATATAATGGGACCGTTTAATGGGGCCGTTTTGACCAACTTGGATCCGTTTTTACTTGGGTTCGTTTTGACTGGATACCCTGTGGAGCGATTTGTCCAATGCAACTTTGAGCTCTGTGGCTTGTTCTGGTACTCTGCTTTGATTTTTAACAAAATACATAACCGGAAACCACTTATTATTATTAGCCCAATTATTATATTGGCCTTCAGAGCAATCAGCGCTCTTTGGAAAAATAATCTGTGTAAAATCTTTTCATATATGATACACAGTATTAAACAACTCTTGGAAGCTTGTGCCAAAATTCTTGAAAGCTAAATTCAAATTTTACCGGTGAATCCATTCAACACATATGCACAACATATGCTTTGGATAGACCGGCTGATTATAACTTAGGCAAGCCTTCCTTTTAAAAGTAAATTTTATTACACCCAGCTATGTACGGAAAAGACCGAGATATCATTGCTAAAAACGGAAATAACTGCAGTATTTGTTTTTAACTCAATGAAATGCTCTTTTAAGCTGGACTGTACTGTATTGACAAACTCAGTGTTTTGTTGTTCCCTTCCTTATAATATCGAACGCTTTTTATTTTATTTCTTTTGTTACAACGGGCATTTTTTTCTTACTTACGCTGATTTTTCTTTTTAAGTATCTCTTGCTTATTTTACCTTTACAGAAACAAGATTTTGAAACTAATTTAATGAATAAACACTGATATTTTAATATGTTTATTTCCGTATGAGGCCTCCTGTCACCTTGAATTCACATTGAGTCATATCCACGAACCATGGTTACAGTCTTTACGTACTGATTTGTGGTCCCCCTTTCAAGCGTGAAGTTTAATCCGTCTCACTCCGAGCAGAAGTGAACGGGTATGCATAATAAAGCTTATGCATAATAAAGCTGGTAAATTGTAGATGATACGTGTATCTCTTGCTTGAGGCTAGGCATAGTGGCAGTGCCAGGACTGGTTGGGGCATGGTCAGGTTAATGTGACTCGGCGTGGTCACTTATGTGGTACTTACTTGTCTGCAGCGTAATATTTATGTTCACAAATGACTGAAATACTGTCGGTGGGCCGTTAAACCTAGGGAAAATAGAAAAGGATAAACGCCATAGAGATGTCGGAAGTTATTGAATGGGCAGTAGGGTGGGTTTTGGAGACGATGTCTCTTTCCCATGTAAGAGCTGGTCTAGGGCGTTCCTCTGAGATTTTTTAATATTGGTTTAAAAGCTTATATACAATGTTTAGAGATTCTGTAATGACTCTTTAAAATACTAGATAATTTGCTGGCCTTATAACATTACTACACACATTTTTTTTTCGTTTGTTTAATATTTTCTTATTTATCAACATATCACAGTGGTGTTAAACTGACATTGATGTTGAATTCAGCTAATATACTCCATATCTGCATCTGTACAAGATATGTCCTCGGTTTGATTTATTTAGTGATCTAATTGTACAATTTACATTTTTGTAAAAATAAAAATCAGTATCTGTCGTTTCTAAATAAGAGGGATAAGTGAAAGGTAGAGGAAGATAAATGAGATAGAAAGAAAAGGGGGAAGAAACAAGAAAGAAAAGACAAGAAAAAATGAATATTTTGAACATCATATGTAATGTCAATCTGAAATGGAATTTGTTTAATTGCGATGCAACTAATAGAAAATATAGAGAATAAAAAGGGAAGCGACAGAGAAAATCACAGGAGGGAAAGGGCAAAGGTAAGATAGACATAGTGACAGATGGAAAGATAGAGAGAAAGAGAAAGGAGGGACACATCAGCATAAAAACAGCGTAGCCCCAAACTAGTTGGCCCCTGTCAGGATATAATAACATTGTGGTATGTTGTCACATGTATATGCCACATGCATGATATCGCAGTGAGCCATCACTTTTCCTGTCTGATGTAGACAAAATCTCCAAATGATTGCAATACTGCCTGTGGGAAAACACATGTTTTATTTCTAACAAATGTTGATTTATGTCTCATATGTCTAACAGAAAACACATTTTACCACAACCATTACTATGCGCCATAGACATATTTTCAATCCACTCCGACACACTAGAGGGTCACGTATCCCGTTTAATGAAGTTATTCTGATGCCGTAATAAAACCCGGCTTGCGTGGATGAAAATCAATTGTCATAGTTAATAGAATATAAATATACTATACTAGTTGTCTTACTTTATACATTATGGTGAAAGATATACAAGGGCGTAGCTAGAAAGTTCTGGATGTTACGCACTTTATGGCTGGGAGTCCAGGTGCCAGTTACGACCCTGGTTGGTACAGGGTGTTTAATCTAGGTATATTACCCAGCTGTCGACCCGACTATCTTGTTTACCCAAATAATATCGGTCTCGCTCCGTTTACAACAGGATATAAACGTCCATTATTTGAATTGCAAGTATGAAATAAACCGGTTTATCCACAGATCTTAAACCGATATAGACAACATACTGCCGACAAAGTCTACATTCCCTATTTGTGCACGTAGCTATTGCATCTTTTCATGCCTCGATGTTTTAAAGGCCAGATATATAAATCGTAACCTTGGGAAAATATCGCCTCATGCAATTTATTTCGGGCAACCCAATAGCCGTTTTATTTTCTTTCATCAAACTGCTAGATTTCACATAGAAGCCTTTATCCGAAAAACATGAATATCTGCTATGTTTGATGACGTAATCACTTGAGATTTTCAGGACCTTTTGAACATTGTAAGCTACGGTATTCGTGCATGTTTTAAGTTCATACAGCAGTTAGCCTATTTTATGATCTTTTTTTAATAATTGTTCCTTTAGTATCCATGACGTCATAATCACAGGACTAAACAAATTTCTTTTGCAGCATACATCACTTCACATTTTAAAATTTTAGCATTTTAGTTCATTCAGAGAAATTTATAAGGATTGACTAGTCATGAAACTGGATCTTTTCATTTCGTTAAAAGTATACTTTTCGCTTTTCTGCTATAACTCAACCGATTCAACCCCGATCTTTAAAACTATATACCATCTGAAAGGTCTTTAAAACTACTACCAATTATATCCATAGTGTCGCAATAGAATATTTATCGTTTTTGAGATATTTACGGCCGAAAAAAAAACGATAATTAACATATGACCTTGACCTTTGCGATTTTCAGAAAACGGAAGTTACTTTATACAATGAGATACTATGTTGCACTTTCAGTGAAAATTTATGCAAATTGGTCAAACAATAAATCCTGCAGGGCCTAAAAACCGCTTATTTTAAATACAAAATTGCTTATTACAGTCTGACGTCAAATGACGTCGCACTACGTCAGACGTCACAGAATACGAAAAAAAAAACTCTGGTCACATAAGATGTCCAATTTTCATGGCTCTAACTCATCAAGAGCTTTTGTAACATTAAATTATACTTTTATGACCGAAGTTCGATTCTCTGTTGCGATATAAAATCCCGAACTTTTCGATTCTTGAAAATTAAAGACATAGGTGCAAATCTACATCCTAAAACTTACACATTTATTGAAAATATCAAGTCAGATGACCAGAAATTACCGCTGCAGAATGTTTACAAACTTTGTAGCTATTTTCAACCCTCATCATATGACGATGAAAATTATTGCATTCAAAAGGGCCAAAGACACTGTGCCCACTGATAGAATTTCATGCTCCTGGCACATCGGCAACCTGTTTCAATTTGAACCTCAAAAGGATTGAAGAAAAAAACATATTAATAATAATAAGAAGAAATAACATAACAAACCCAATAGGTTTTCTGCTGTGGCATACCATTTAATACATTTAAACAGCATTACATCAAGCTATAAATAATATTCTTAAAATTATTTTCAAAAATTAATAGTTTCTTAGAAAAAAGCAATCAAATGATTGGGACCAACTGCAGTAGTGCATGAAAGAACGGTTTTAATTATTGCTCATTTTCATGTAACTTCCTTATATGATGTCCGATTTCATAAAGCTAGGTACCGTTAGAAAGGTCTTGAGATTTCCAACATTTCACTTGCCTCATGTATCCACCTATCTGTAACGGCTCTTGAGATATAGACAGTTAATCCTCAAGAAACATGCAAAAATTGGCAAAAAATATTTAATAAATACTACCCAACCATAACTTTTAAGTTAATGTTTCGATTATTAAAGTCTTCATACCATTTAAACGGTATGCATCAAGCTATGAATAATGTATTTTAAGTTATTTTAAAAAAACTAATAGTTTCTTAGAAAAAAAGAAAAGAAATATAATTACTGGGACACCCTACATAAGTGCAAGTAAGAACGGTTTAAACTGGTTCTTATTTCTTGTAACTTCATTATATGATGTCCAATTTTGAAAAGCTGGATACAGTTGAAAGGTCTTCGAATTCCCAACATTTCACACGTTTTAAATAAATAGTTATTTAACTTTTTTTTTTAGATATGAACGGTTGAACCTCGAGAAAACGGCAAAAAAATCTGCAAAATTATGTTCATGTAATTATATGAATCTTTACAAAATTCAATATCTTTTACGATATAAACAGTTAAATGCACTTGCGGTACCGTCATTTTTTTTCCTACAATAACTCAACTGATTCAAACCCGATCTTCAAAAACTTAATATCATCTGAAAGATCGTTCAAAGCACTACAAATTTTACCCATAGTAAAATATTTATCGTTTTTGAGATATTTCAGGCCGAAGAAAAAACCGATGATTGACATGTGACCTTGACTTTTCTGGTTTTCCGGAAAAGTTATTTTTTACAGTAAGATGCTATGTTGCACCTTCAGTGAACATTTATGGAAATCGGTCCAAAAATGAGGTGAGCAGTGCTGAAAAACCATGATTTTTAATTAAAAGTTTGTTATCGAGTCATGACGCCATTTGACGTCATGTGACGTAAGTCTTCGTAGATCTAAAAAAATCGATAGGACACAAGTTCTGGACAAATATCAAACTTCTAGCTTATCTGTAAGCTTCGTAATACTTTAATTCATTTCCAGGTCCAAAGTTTGTTTAACAATAGAACCTTTTCGAATCTTGCAAAACGTATATAGAGGTGCACATCTAGAATGTAATATATACATTTTGTAAAGCTATCATGCTATTCCGCCCAAAAATGACGGCTGTAGAGCGCGTAAAAACATTGGTAGTTTTTCTCAACCCTGACGTGACGTGACGTCACATGAAAACAAAATTTTCAACAATCAAAAGCGCCAAAGTCACTTTCTTACTGTTAAAAGTTCATACTGCTTACTCATCGTCAACCTATTTTAATTCAAACCTCATAAGGAAGAAGAAATGAGAATAATAATAAGAAACTAGATTTTCTTTGCACGGAAAACGATAGGACTTTCTGCAACCCGTTTAAAACTTGATCAAACTGAAAATAATTTTACAGAATACGAAGAATACATTAGGAATCTAGACCGGAAAATTTTGGAAAACCATGTCAGAGCGCATACAATCTTGTTGACCTAACGTCAATTCTGACTTCATATGAGTATGAATATCATAGCATTTAAAAATTCAGCATCTAAAATATGAATTTTCATCGTTCTGGACCATTGGCATCACATCGAATTTATTGCACGAGAAATGAAAACATAAGAACGCCATGACGTCAAATAAAGTCGGGCGTATGAAAATATAAAGGAAACCTTCAGGAAACTACATCATGTGCAAAATTCAGCACAACTAAAACATAACTTACACCTAATGTGAAAATTACAAGAAAATCCATTCACAAATAAATTCTGCAGAGCGCATACAAACATTTTACCTGACGTCTAATCTGGCGTCATACGACGTCATATGAACTTGATAATCATTACATTCGAAAAGACATGGTCTGAAATATTTGCCTTACAATTTTCATTGTTCTGAGCCATTGGCAATTACATTTTCTGAAAATGCTTAAAAATAAGTAAAAGTGAAAGTAGGATATTTTCCGAAAATGCTTTAACTTACAGTGTAGCAATACCACGTGACCGTGACGTCACTAAAGGCATCAAAACCAAGACAAAACTGTCAACATTTGGCTCCGCTTGAGCATATAAAAATTACCCGTAAGTATTTCGTTTCTTCATCGATTTCGATGGGACAAATGTCAGTCCTAGGTAAAAAATATAAGCTTTCCGCGGAATATTGGATATCCATTAGCAGCTTAGCCGTTTTTTTCAAACAGTTCGTGAAATCGTTGCACAAAATAGCTTGAAACTGTAGTTTGCTCGCATACCAAAAAGTATAGGTTTCAAGAAGTGCTTGAAAAAAAGGTTTTTGTGGTTTGTGAGATATAAACTGTTAGGCGCACTGGGGGTTAACATTTATTTATGTTTTTTTTTCATAGCTCAACAGATTCAACCCCGATCTTATTTTTTTTATATCATAAAGAAGCTCTTTCAAATCATTATAAATAATATACATTCTGTCTCAGTAAAATATTTACTGGTTTTGAGATATTACAGGTCAAAGAAAAAAACGATAATTCGGATACAACCTTGACCTTTGCAATTTTACTGAAACGGAAGCGACATGCTCCATAGGAACTTATGCTGCACCTTCAGTTAAAATCTCATGCAAATCAAACTAAACATAAAGCCTACAGGCCTTACAAAACGTTAAATTTTAACAAGCAAGACTTTTTGACCTTGAGACGTCTAATGATGTCATATGACTTTCATCTTCTCAAAATTTTAGAAAGATTAAGATACTTATATTCTGTCCAAGTATCAGCTTTCTAAATCACCTGGAAGCGACGTTATACGTATTTGAAATTTGACGTCAATGGTTCGAATCTCGGACCCGCCATAGAACCGTTGCCTTTCGAATTTGGAAACACGGTCATGGGGATGCATAACTAAAAAAAAACATTTTTTTTAAATGAAAATCGGTTAAGAAATAATGGCTATAGAATGCGTACAAACTTATATATGACCTCATAGGCATAAGAAAATCATTGAAATGAAAATCTGAAATATATGCCATTAAATTATCATGTCCTGGGACCTAAGAAACATATAGAAATTTATGCGTAGAATTAAGAAATTCGTTTTGACCTTATGACGTCATATGATTCAAATGACGTTCTTCTTCACAGAATGTAAAATTCAAGTAGTGACTTATCTCCATTCTAACCCTTCTCAGAGAGATTTTATACTTATTTGAAATTTGACGTCATTGGTTCGAATCTTGGATTCACCATAGACTCTTTGCCTTTTCGAATTTAGAAAAACGGACACCGGGATGCACAACTAGAACGTAACATATACATTCTGTGATTTTTTTTAATAAAAATCTGTCCAGAAATAATGGCCGTAGAACGCGTACAAACATTTGCAGACAACGTTAAGTGTGACGTCATGTGACGTCATAGGCAAATGAAAATCATTTAAATGGAAATTTCAGTATCTGAGGTATATGCCATTAAATAAAATATATATAAATTAAGGCGTAGAAAAGAAGAACCAGAGGTAGTAAGGGCGCCGATTTGGGTGTAAACAAATTTGACCTCCTTTCTCGGTGGGCGGTCATCTTTGTTACTATTTATAGTAACTCATTTACAAATAAGCATTTTAGGGTATGACGTGTAGTGGCCATTTTATTTCTTATGTGTGTATTGCGCATGCGTGATGGCCATTTTGGATTAAGTATGACATCATGAGCTATATTTAGAAGGACATCATGATCATGTTAGAATGACCTTATCGGTAGAATGACCTCATGTTTGTCTCAGTGATGAACAGAGCTGACTTGTACATTCGACCTAGGGCTTGATCACGGGCATTGAGGGTCAGGTCCTTAGCCCTAGGCGAAGACTCATGATGTACTATATGGACAATTCAAACACTGTATGAGAAAAAAAAATGGTTGATCAAAGGAATTAAGAATAAATGTATAAATATGTAATATAGAAAATAAAAAATAAAATACAATTGGTAAAATCACTACTTTAAAAATAAAAAGGAACAAAAAACATTAAAATAAGTAAGAATAAATGTATAAATATGTAATATAGAAAATAATATAAGAAAAACTCAATAAATACATAAGTCAAAATAAAATGATACATAACTCTCAAAGAGAAACACTTACGATGTGAACAGTTCCCTATATCCCAAGAGAATGAATACATTTCCGGTAACTACTATAATGTGTTTTCATTTTTGTCAAAGTGTTTCCGGTCTCTAATTTTAGTCCAAAGCGTGAGAACGCACTCTGTGTTCATGGGAACCCCACTGAGAAATGCCATTCACTTTTCCCTAACACCGGATCTCCGGTAAGAACATGAAGTGGTATCCAGCTGTGAAAGTCATTAAATGCATGGAACGGAAGAATCATGTCTGAACAAGTACTCTGTGATCATGGGAACCCTGCTGTGAAAGTTATTTACATTTCCCCAAACACCGGATCTTCGGTATGAACATAAAGTAGCATCCAGCTGTGAAAGTCATTAAATGCATGGATCTGAAGAATCATGTCTGAACATGTATTCTGTGATCATGGGAACCCTGTTGTGAATGTTATTAACTTTTCCCCAACACCGGATCTTCGGTATGAACATGAAGTGACATCCAGCTGTGTAAGTCATTAAACGCATGGCCTTTTTTCTGCTCTAACATTTAGTCATTTGAGAATAAGAATTTAATTATTTTGATTTTAGAAATCAGTTTATTGATATTGTTTTAGTGCGAATTAGTCTTAACACATAGATGATTGATCTGATATTGATTATTTATCGATTTTCGTTTAAATTAAAAAATCAATATTTTCCCTTTTTTCCACTAACATTTAGTCATTTAGAATACAAATAGTAAGTAGCTTAAAAATAAATCTGTTGTTTTGATTTTCAATCGAATTATTGTCAATTATCGATTTTATTGATTTCCACCCTTTTTTAAAAGGTACAATGTTAAAAGGTAGTATCTCCCTTATTTGTTAACCGATTTGAATAATTTTCATAGCTATGGAAAGCTCAAAGTGAGATTTTTACTTTGAACTCTCTTAACCGGAAGTCCATGATGATTAAAAACCGGAAATGACGTCATCAAATGTAAAAAAAATGACTCTATCTTCCTTAGTTGTTATCCGATTTGAATCATTTTCTTAGCTATGAAAAGCTCTAAGTGAGATGTATACTTTGAACTCTCTCAACCGGAAGTCCATGAGCCTTTAAAATCGGAAATGACGACATCAAATGTAAAAATGACCCTATTTCCCTTAGTTTTCCATCGATTTAAATATTTTTTATAGCTATGAAAAGCTCTAAGTGAAATCTATACAATGAATTCGCTTTACCGGAAGATCCTTTAAAACCGGAAATGACGATATTCTATGTGAAACTGACCCTTTCTTCATTAGTTTGAACTTCGAGTGTATAAAAGATCACATGAAAATCGAGTCAGTCATACAAGTTTTGACACTCAGACTAACAACATGGAATTTAACAATGGGGAGATTCAGCATGACTTGAAATATGGAATTTGTACAAAATGTGGAAACGCCTTCTCCGGAATTGACTCCTCCTCCTTCTCCTCAGTCCTCCTCAGGAGATTCATCCCTGTTTCCTCCCAAGGAGGAGGTCCGATACTTCAGGAAGTATAAAACAAAAAAAAGGTTAAGGAATACCTCTTCAGCATTAAAGGAAGGACAGAATTTTGTTTTCAAACATCCCTTTACGTGTATGGTCAGCGGACCGAAACTTTGCGAAAACTTACTCGTATACGCTCTACAGGGACTACGAAAATACCACCACAGTATATCTGGCATACAAGATGCAGCCTGTATACGAATCAAAGAAATTTCGGTTATTTATGAAATGCCTATTTGAATGATGAAGATTGAATCGTCAAAATGATCAGACTAACAACATGGAATTTAACAATGGGGAGATTCAGCATGACTTGAAATATGGAATTTGTACAAAATGTGGAAACGCCTTCTCCGGAATTGACTCCTCCTCCTTCTCCTCATCCTCCTCAGGGAGGAGTTCATCCTCTGTCTCCTCCTCAAGGAGGAGGTCCGATACTTCAGGAAGTATAGAAACAAAAAAAAAGGTTAAGGAAATACCTCCTTCAGCATTAACTAAAGGACAGAAATTTGTTTTTCAACATCCCTTTACGTGTATGGTCAGCGGACCGACCCCTTGCGGTAAAACTTACTTCGTATCACAGCTACTACAGAGGACTTACGAAAAAATACGACCCACACCACAACGTATTATCTGGCTATACAAGAGATGGCAGCCCTTGTATGACGAAATACAAAGAAACGTTTTTCCGGAAGTAGAATTTAAGAAGGGAGTGCCACTGAATTTAGAAAATGATGAGTTTTTGGATCCGAGAGTAATAAATGTGATCATATTGGATGACATGGCTACGGAAGCATTGAAGGACCAAAGAGTGACCGATTTATTCACGGAAGGTAGCCACCATCGAAATCTATCGGTCATTGCTCTCAACCAAAATCTGTATTTCAGCAAAGGTCCTACCCAGAGACGAAATTGCCATTATATGGTTTTATTTAACAACCCTGTAGACAGACAACAGGTTATGACCCTTGCCCGACAAATGTACCCCAGTAACCCCCAAGAACTGTTAAGACCTTTTGAAAAGGCTGTTAGTCACCCCTTTGGCTATCTGCTCGTAGATTTAAAGCCAATTACACCGGCGTCACTGTGCATGCTCACAAATGTGATAGAATTTATAAGAGAAACAGATTATAAAATGGAACCATCATACGGCATAAAGAGACAGGATACTGTACCAGTCGAGACTTTGCAAAACATCATGATTTAATGCGACGACTGCGGTTCGCTGTTTTCGGACATTAGTAACTTACAAAAACATGTCAGAGCATGGTGTCCAGCGGTGTTGAAAAGAAAAGCTGAAAATAATGAAGATGAGCCTGCGAGTAAATTAGGCCGTCCAGATTGGATCACATGCGATGATGGTTCTGATAATGAAAGTTCTATTGATAAACAAGACTACATGGAAGACATAAATGAATATTTCGAACCCTTAGCCAAAAAAGCTGGTGAGAAAATGGATTGAAAAATACTACGAATAATAGAAATGACGGGTATTCAGAACAGAAACCCGTCGGCGCGCGCCCTCTAAAATTCCCGGACCATACATAAATGTAGACACATACCCCCCCCCCCCAAAAAAAAAAATAAATCTCCACAAAAAAGCAATATTTATCTGCTTTAAAATAAAAGAAAATCGCAGAAGAATTCCCCTGGACTCAAATCCAACCGAAACTACACCCTTCTCGCGCCCCTTTCATGAACTCTGCATTGAACGTGAACTATTTTGTCATATCTGATATTGGAATAAACAGTTCCCGTGTGATGTCATAGGCACTGATAAGACTCTTTTTGGCAGCCATCTTTAAAGGTATAAGTTTATGCAGGCCGAAAGTTGAGAATACTTGCTGTTTTTAAATCATTATGGTGCTTTTATTTTTCAGTCTATGTTACTGAAATTTATGTCAAATTGATCAGCTTTAATTAATCATTTTAGATATGAAAATGATATTCTGATAAATTTATAACCAAAAAAGTAACACTGTTTATTTTGTTTAAGGATGAACCCATACTTTTTTCTTTACTGTGCATTTTTTGTTCATCCATACATATTTAAAATATTTCATCCTAAAAATATGAATTTCAAGAGCTTTCTAATGGTGTATTACATTTTGATTTTTGGAGCAGAAATAACGAAATACTAAGAAAATGAAAATTCTGCTTAGAACTATGTCATTCATATAAAAATCCCCAGAATTTACCTTCAAGTATGGCCGCCAAGAGAAGGGAAATTCACTGATTTTTAGAACTATGTATTGAGTACATAATCTAATAATAACCAAACATTACATAGGTAATTATACCGAATTAAGGGGTGTTATGTGCGCAAAAATGAATCTTTTATTCTGAAAACAGTTTACTAATCACGCAGTCATTTCAACTATGGCATGTTAAACTATTACATGTATAATATATTCTCACTGAACATCGTTCACGTCGTTTAATAAGCGGTGTATTTATAAATCCTTGTATCCAACAGGATTTATTTAACCCCAGATGACTTTAACGAAAACAGTTTTTCACGAAAAATTGGGTGTTATATGTTTACAGGTAAAAATTACGGGGCGATATATATTCAGCGCGCAAGTATAAACTGGACTGTGAGTGGTCGGTATAATGGAAATCAATGCTACGAGCGCATATTTATGGTTTCCATGGGAAACCTAAATGTTTCAATTTTGTACTGATGGATTGTATACTGTAAATACTGCATGAAAATCGTGTCGAGAAAATGCGGGGTGATATAAACACCCCACTTTTTTCACCACCCCTTCAAAAAGGGTTTCATATTGGAAGACTTTGAGAAATGCCTTATTTACGGGAAAGATTCTATTAGAAAAATACAAGTTGTGGCTTTCTCATTCCATATTTAGCTCAAAATAACGTCAGAAAAATTAACACTCGATGTTTTTTTTTCCCAGAAGACCGTGGATTGTCTTCATATCTCTTCTACTATGGTATATTATTTTTTTAAGCTATAGTAAAAGTTCACGAACTTCTGAAACACCCCATTTACGCCGAGACATCCGTGATTTTACTGAACAGTGTGTTTCAGTACACGCATTTTTCACATTTTATTGCCCTGTCTGAACAAGTAAGGATTCCAGGGTGTTTCCCGTATTCTTTCATTAAATATTGCATTATGTGGTCTTAATTAAACATTAAGAAGTTAAGCAAGCATTATAAGAGGATTTGCCATTTCGAAATTTTGAAAAATATATTTTTCCCTTGCAAATTTCTTGTGGGGCCTCCGTGGCCGAGAGGGTAAAGTCGCTGACTTTAACACTCAATCAGCCCCTCAACGCTTGGGTTCGAATCCCGGCAGGGTCATTCGGATTTTCATGTGAGGAAGCCTTCCAGCTGGCTTGCGGTAGGTCGGTGGTTCTACCCGGATGCCTCCGTGCATTCGGGGTCTTCCTCCACCTGTAATTAGCTGGACGTCGCTTTATGACTGAAATACTGTCGAAGCGACGTTAAACTCAAAAAGTCAAGTCAAGTCAAGTCAAGTCAAGTCTTGCAAATTCTAAGCTAAATCGCACCGGGGCTTTAAGATAATGGTTACTAACTTGTCTGTCATAATTTGAGCTAGGGTAAAATATTTTTTCTTCAAATTCTGTCGTAATTTGGGTCTCTGGTTGAACATTGATATACATTATTTATTTTCAATTAAATATGCATAAATACATGTATTGAACTTGAAGAAATGTTTTACTTGGATATACGACAAGGAGCAATACCCTGATGAACAATGCATACAATCCACTTGGTATTTATCTCCCCTTAAAGAAATTTTATGACACATAAATTTTAAGCAGAACGTAATGAAATTACCTGTATGTTTTACATATTATAAGATCATGCTTTTGGTAAATGTTCCTATACACATATACTTTTATAGTCATTTTTTACTTCCTGTTTGCAGTAACTTTTATCATTTAGCGACAGTCAGAAAACTGGACGGACGGATGGACAAGAGAAGCTCTTTCTGTCCATTTAATATTCTTCGAATGGCGGATCATGAAAGGGTTTGCATAGCACCATTTAGTGTTAACGGAACCCGCACGCTGTTTCTGATGGTGTTTTAGATTCTAATTTGACACAACATTCTATCTCCAGGCTCGAATTCCACCATACATACTAAGCGCTAAGTAAACACATTTCACCATTCCTATTTTATAAATTATTCAAGTACAGGACTAAGCTGGCACGGATTTTTAAGACCGGATATAGCTAAATTATGTTCATATTTTAAATTTAAGCATTCAGTATTTATCGAGAGTTTAGTGTACTTGTGGTTACGACACTTTCGTTTTTCCGCCATAACTCAACTGATTCAACCCCGATCTTCAAAAGCTGAATATCATCTGAAAGGTCTTCAAAAGAACTACAGATAATAATGAAATTGTCTCGATACAATATTTATCGGTTTTGAGATATTTAATGCCAAAAGAAGAAAACAATAATTGAATTGAATTATGACCTTGGCCTTTGCGATTATCCGGTAACAGAACACTAAAATGTATTCTACACCTTAAGTAACACATAACTTCATTTTAGGGTCAAAGGTTCGAAACTTGGTTCTGCATTAGAACTTCGACCTTTTCAAATTTTGAAAAACAAAACTGCATATGCACAATTAGACCGTAAAATACACATTCTGTGAAATATTCGAGAAAGTCCGCCATAAAACAGCTCCTGTAGGCTGCGGACACTTTTTAAGCTGACGTTAATGCTGAATTCATATGACGTCATATAAAGATGAAAGTTCTTTTACAGCAAAATAAACAAACGACGGAAATTGACATAAAAATTCATTTTGCTGGTCAAACAGCAATATATCGGATTTAAACTGTGAAAAGGAGACATAAAGAATGATAAAAACTAGAACAGCATTGCGTCAAGCTATAAATAATGTTCCTATTTTTTTTCAATAACTAATATTTTCTTTAAAAAAAAGTAATTAAATAATTTGGACCAGCTGCAGGGGTGCAGGAGAGATTCTTAATTTTCATTTTATTTCCTCAAATGATGTTCGGTTTTACAAACTATGTACCGTTAGAAAGGGCTTCAAATTCCCAACATTTCACATTTCTTTAATAGACTTTCTGATATGGACGGTTAAACCTCAAGAAAATGGGCAAAAATTGGCAAAAATATATTAATGTCGTTTCGTTTTCTCCCTATAACTTAAAGGCCCATTTTATTCCATAATGATTCAATTTCATGAAAAAGAAAATATATTAACCTAAAATTGGCATATTGAAGACTAACACAAATGGTACATAACGTGCAAATATCTTCTGTAAAATATCAATTGTTCGATTTGAAAAAATCTGACCGCGATTTCCCAGTATTGAATGCACATACAGCGTATATGCCTCTGAGTGAACTTCATCCCCGCAAGAGCTTGAGAAAGCCTTATTTACGGGAAAGATTCTATTAGAAAAGATACAAGTTGTGGCTTTCTCGTTCTATTGTTACAGCCATGGTGATGTTTAGTTTAAACTTATTTATTTTACGTCGATTGGGAAACAAGTTCTTACAACTTATACAAATCCCTCTCGACGGTTCCTGGGTAGGACCAGTACTTTGCGCCTGGGAAGGTCGTGAATAATTCTTTCCCCCAACGGGGTCGACCCCACAACCTTCGGATCCGTAATCGAATACGTTACCACTGGACCACGGCGCCCTGACATCATCATGGTGATGATATGGCGTAACAAAGAAAAGCCAGCAACAAACCAATTAAACCAAATAAATTTTGATAATAAACAAGTTACAAATAACAATATGATATCATAACATACAGTGTCTTACAATTATTATAACAAATGACACCTTAGAAAAAGAATCCATTACTCACTGTATTTTTTCTTTAATAACAAAACTTGATGCTATAGAAATGAGAGGTTAACCAAGATTCCGTTTTAATGCGCCCGCTCTTGCTTTGTCCTTCTTCCAAACTAGTAAACAAGTTATTCTTAGAATAGGGATTTTCTTTTACAGTGTTGTGTATACATAACTAGGTTAGGTGTGATATGTAATACCCCATCCACTCCTAAAGAAAAAAGATTTATGTAATAATTTTTTTAGGTTATTATGATTATACTATAAGAAACAAAAACAAGAGGCCCATGATGGCCCTCAATCGCTCACCTGAGATAAATAGGTTGACCCAAGGAACATCTGTACCAATTTATTTTAAAATCTGGCCAGTAGTTTTGAAGAAGATGATTTTTAAAGTTTTCATATTTTTCATGGCAACAAGAGTTCTATATCGATCAAGTTTATTTTAGGAACTTTTGTGAAAGTTGACCCAAGGATCATTCCTGCCAAGTTTAATCAAATTCTGTCCAGTGGTCTCAGAGGAAATGTTGATTAAAGTTTTCCCTATATACATATAAGGCCAATAAGCCCCGCCCCTGGCGGCCATGTTTTTTACGGATCGGAAAATTTTTAGCAACTTTGGTAGAGGCTGACCCAAGGAACATCTGTACCAATTTATTTTAAAATTTGGCCAGTAGTTTTGAAGAAGATGATTTTTAAAGTTTTCATTTTTTTTTCTTTTTGTTGCCATGGCAACCAGAGTTCTACATGGATCAAGTTTATTTTAGCAAATTTTGTAGAGCCTCACCCAAGGAAATTCCTGCCAAGTTTCATTAAATTCTGTCCAGCGGTTTCAGAGGAGATGTCGTTTAAAGCAAATTGTTGACGACGCACGACGACGGACGCCGGACGAAGGGCGATCACAAAAGCTCACCTTGAGCACTTTGTGCTCAGGTGAGCTAAAAATCAAAATAAAATACAGTCTACAGTTAGCAAGAGAAGTTAAACATGTCTAAATAAGATAAGTCTAGATATCATTTCAAACATTATTTAAATGCACATTACATAAGCGACAGAGCATCTGCACTGATTTTGTCTTTTCCTTTAATATGTTTAACAACAAGGTCAAATTCTTGCAACATTAAACTCCACCTTAACAGTCTTTGAATTTTGTGCAAGAAACTTAAAGGATTGTGATCACTAAGGAAAACAATGAGTTTTTGTGATGAAGACAAATGAACATCAAAATGTTGAACAGCAAGTACAAGAGCAAAACACTCTTTTTCTATTGTAGAGTAATTTCTTTGATGTTTGTTAAATTTCTTTGAAAAATAACAGACAGGGTGGTCATCTCCATTATAGTCTTCTTGTAACAGAACAGCAGCAACAGCACCAACATCACTAGCATCCACAGCTAGCTTGAAACATTAATTAAAATCTGGTGCTAATAGAACTGAGTATGGCTTTTAACTTGTCAAATGCTATTTACTGATTCCAAACAAAGGCTTTACCTTTTTTAAGCAGATCTGTCAAGGGCTTAGAAATTTCTGAAAAGTTCTTACAGAACTATCTGTAATATTCAGCCATACCAAGAAATCGCATCAGCTGTCTTTTACATAAAGGTATTGGAAATTCTGAAATTGATTCAATTTTGCATCCATAGGTATAACTTGACCCTGTTCCACAACATGTCCTAAGAAAGTTAATGATGCATGACAAAATTCACTTTAAGCCAGGTTAATGGTCAACTTTGCATGACTTAATCTGTTGAAAAATTCTCTGATGATCCTCAAAGGTATCGGAATAGATGATGACATCATCGATGTAAGCATCACAACCGTCAAGGCAGGATATAACACTATTGATGAGCCGTTGAAAGGTAGCCGGCGAATTTTTCATACCAAAAGGCATTACTTTGTATTGATAAAGCCCATCTGGTGTAACAAATGCTGACAGTTATTGGCGCGATCTGTGAGTGGGGCCTGCCAGAATCATTTCAATAAGTCAAACTTTGTGACATATCTGGATTTTCCAACTTAATCGATGCAGTCGTCAATTCTGGGTATTGGTTATGAGTCTGTTTCAGTGATGGCATTGATTTTACGGTAATCAGTTCACATCCGATACGTGTCATCTGGTTTTGGTACAAGAATACACGGCGAACTGTACTTACTTTGACTTGGTTCGATGAAGTCATTTTCAACAAAATACTTAACTTTATTTTTCAAATAATTTTGTTTCGCCGGATTCATTCTGTATGGACGTCATTTGACTGATCCATCACTTTCGACAACTACATCATGATATATTTTATCACTCCGTGAGGGAATAGCCGGAAACAAATGTTCATATCCTAAAACAAGTTGTTTGCGTTGTGTCTGTTGTAATGACTCCAGATGAATTAATTTCTTGTCGGTGTTCCTCAAAATGTCAGAGCTATTTAATTTAAGAGGACAAAATTCAACATTAACATCACAAGTACTAAGGTTATCTGGTTCAAGTGGGACAGGTTTAATAACTGACACAGGTTTAACAATATTTTTGTTATTTCTATTAATGTATTTTTTAACATACTGACATGGCACATTTGTTTTTGTTTTCGCCTCTCAGGAGTCAGACTGACATAGTTAAGATCACTGATTTTCTTGTCAATTAGATATGGACCAAAATATCTGGCTTGTAATTGTTTGCCAGGAATTGGCAACAAAGCAAGAACCCGATCACATGGTTTGAAACTTCTGTTTTGAGTTTTAATGTCATATTTCTGCTTCATTTTGTCTTGAGCGATATGAAGATTAGATCTTGCCATTTTGCAAGCTTTTGACAATCTATCACGAAGACATACTTCAGTAAATTCAAAGATGATGAGTTATCTCGGACAAGAATTTGTCTTTAAGTATTTTAATGGTCCACGTACAGTCAATTTCAAATGAACTTAAGCCAAGTGACTCTTGAACAGACTCTCTAACAGGAGCTGAGGGATACTTTCAACCCAGTTCTTCTCCGTGTCGAAACAGTATGTCCTAATCATGTTTTTAAATGTCTGATGATCTCTTTCTAAAGCACATTGACTTCAGGGTGATGAAATGGCGCAACAAAGAAAAGCCAGCAACAAACCAGTTAACCAAATATATTTTAATTATTAACAAGTTACGAATAACAATATGATAGATATCACAACATACCGTGTCTTACAATTATTGTAACAAATTATTTTGATCCTTGTCTTATTGATAAAATTTAACCTGAGCAGTCCAAAAGATATGTCCTTCTTCCAAATGTAAATCCAAAGTTAATCCCACACTGTTGAATGACCCACACTTGATGACTTGATACAAACAAATCTCCAAAACAAATCTGATGATCCCTCAAACTCCCCTTCATTATGTAATCTTGAGCAAAATATTCTAGAAACAACCATACTATACTGCAAAAAAGAAAGTTCTAAAGAATACAGATGTTACATAATACTTTTAGAATTTTCCATAGAAAGAAAATTCCAGTAAACAAATATACCAGTAAACAAGTTAATTTTAGAATAGGGCTCTCCTAATAGAACACTCCAGAAAAAAATTGGGAACCAGTTATTCTTAGAATAGGGATTTTCTTCTACAGTGTTGTGTATACATAACTAGGTAAGGTGTAATATGTAACACTATATTTAGCTCAAAATAACGTCAACATAAAATTAACACACAATGTGTTTTTCAGAAGTCCGTGGATTTTCTTCATGTCTCTTCTACGTTTTCAAGGTATACCAAACGTTCACGAACTTCTGAAACGCGCCGAGACGAAATTTTTACTAAATAGTGTATTTCAGAACACGCTTCGCCCATTTCTCTCATTATATTGCCCTGTCTGAACAACTAAGGATTCCGGGGGATTTCCCGTATTCTTTCATTAAATATTGCATAATGTGAGTTTAAACATTAAGAAGTTAATCAAGCATAGAGGCTTTCCCATTTCGAAAGTTTGAAAAATATATTTTTCCCTTGCAACTCCTAAGCTAAAACGCACCGGGGCTTTAAGATAATGCTAACCAATTTGTCTGTCATAATTTGATCTAGGGTCAAATATTTTTCTTCAAATTCTGTCGTAATTTATGTCTTTCTAATTGAATATGCATAAATACATGTATTGAACTTGAAGAAAGGTTCTACCTGAAGATACGGCAAGGAGCAATACCCTGACGAACAATGCACATAATCCCCTTCTCATTTATCTCCCCTTAAAGAAAGTTTATGACATGTATTTATTTGAATTAGAACGTGTTGAAATTCCCTGTATGTTTTACATATTTTAAGATCATGTTTTTGTTAAAATTTCCTATGGTTATATACATGTACTTTTATAGTCTAATTTTACTTTCTGATTGCAGTATCTTTGGACATTTAGCGATGGTCAGAAAAATGGACGGAGGGATGGACAAGGGAAGCTCTTCCTGTCCATTTAATATTCTTCGAATGACGGGGCATGAAAGGATTTGTGTAGCACCATTTAGTGTTAACGGAAACCACACGCTGTGTCGGTTGGTGTTTAAGATTCTAATTAGACACGACATTCTATCTCTAGGCTCGAATTTTACTTACAGTACGTAGCGCTTAGTAATTCTTAAATACTAAAAATAGATAGAAACACATACATTCCATCTTTCGCATTTTATTAAGTTTTCAAGCATATGGCTAATCTGACATAGATTTTACTATCAATATTTGTTAAAAAATGAAGTATTTGTGTAACAAGAAAAATGAAATTCGCCCTTAAGTATTTTAATATGGTGGAATTCGAGCCAGAAGTTGCCACGTTATTCCAAAGTCATTCCATAATGTATGTTTGTTTTTTTCTACATTCAACTGATTATGTATTTCAGTCATTTTAAGATTATGTATACAGCTTGAGATTTGAGATATGGGTTGGTTTAAGTTGTAAAGAAACATGTTCAATCGATGTTCAAAGAAATATGTTTAATAGACGTTTAAAGGAATAGGTTTAATTGACGTTCAAGGAGATATGTTTAATAGACTTCAAAAATAGATTTAATCGATATTAAAAAATTGTTTTATCGACGTTAAAAGACGTTAAAAGAAATAGGTCAAATCGTCTTTTAAAATGGTTTAAAGTTAAGACAGCTATAGGATTGCCACAGACAAGTAGCATGAACTCACACCCGGTCACTTTGGGTGCTTTAGATACTTTTATCACCCTTAACTGTTTAAAGTACAAATTACGCCGCCTTATTACTTAAAATTGATATTTGCAACAAAACCATGTCTCAAATAACAACGTTAAATATCTACATGAAAATTAAAATATCCTGTTTATTTTATTAAAGTGGCTAGTCATGACAAAAATACAGACCATGGCTATTGACATATTTCAACGGGGCGATAGTGATTCCTTTAACCCTTTCCCTCATATAGACTCATTCTGACACACTCAATAGGTACCACATAAAGCCTGATCTGCAGAAAACCACAGTTAAACCTTACCAAATTTAATTATAAAATCCTCATTTCCAGACCACTGAGGAGCAGCGAACAGCATAAAATCTGATCAGCCTGCGAGTTACTCGCAGGCTGATCTGGGTTAATGCTGTTAACATAGGTCTTTTCATGGTGTCCTCTATGAGGTAAAGGGTTAAGAGTGAACAGTGGTGAGCAGGAGCAAGGAAGTCTAAGAGCGCAGCATGATCAAATCTCAACCTACTAAGGACAGCCAATAAAAGTTAAGAAGGAAGTTTGAACGTAATTAGTCCTTATATGATGTGGAATGCTTCCGTTGAATACTTGAGTATTGTGTTTACTGAACTCCTAATTGAAGTGGGGAGAGTCGTAACTTAAGTTTCGGATCTTGTAGCGTGACGATTTTGCTTTATACCACTTCAACTACATTTATATTACCGAACAAATCTTTATTGTTCAAATCGTACAAACACAGACTTGAGGTATTTTCTCCGGAAGTGTCATAACACACAATGCCAACAGAATTTAAAGGAGGCATTGCGGTAAAAACATACACGTAAATATTCTAATGAAAGAGTTAGAGGCCGCTGCGACAGTATTATCTACGGCATACGGCAACGTAGATGTTATTTAATGTTTGATTTATAGAACTAAGTGTTTAAGACAAGGTTTGTGATTCAAAAACAATAACACAAATAATGTTTTAAATATCATGCGCGAGGTATAAAGGGATATTGTTCCAACACTCGTGTTGAATTCGCATTTATTCATCTGCTTTGAGTTCATCGTATATAAAGATTGTTACTTTCCAAGGAGGATCTTTTGCTATAGGAAACATGGATAAAATACTAAAAATTGGTTTACTTATAAGCCTTATGTCACAAAACTCTTATGGGAAGATGGAACTAAATGACGTATATGTGATTCTGTCAGGAAAGATTGACATGGTGATGAAAGAAATGACAATACTACGAAACGAGGTCATGGAAACAAAAACATTATTGCAACTGACCACAAAAGCCTTGACCTTGATGGAAAAGAATATTTCAGAAATGCAGTTAGGTGCAAATGTAAGTATGTGATTATTTGGAACGTATGACTGAGTGCTTTTGAAAAATCATTTGTTTTAGCTGTTGTTTAAAAACTGATTTTTACATTTGATCAAATAATAAACTTACGCTTAAAAACCAACAGTATATTTTTGTAAAATTGGATTATTTAAAAATAAAACAACTCAATATATGCAAAACTGTGGAGTGCGATGCCAATTTTATGGTAAAATCTTTATGCTATTCATCATTGTATTAGACTGGAAATTAATATATAAAATGATGGAATGTTTGGGATTATATAAATACGGAGGCAGCGCTATGTATACATGCAGGTCTATTAGCCCCCTCCCCCCGCCCCCCCCCCTTGACCGGATGGTAATGATGGCTGGCTTTCTAACACTTAGCCCCGTACCGTTATTGGTTTGAGTCCCAGCAGGGTCATTGGATTTTTCATGAAAGGAAGTGTTGCAGATAGCTTGCGGTTGGTACATGGTTCTACAAGGGTGTCCCCGTGGACACGGAGCAGGACATCGCAATATGAATGAAATACTGTCGTACCGACGGTTAACTCCGGCATAACAACAATGTACCTATATAACAGATGAAATCTCGGATGGGGCTTGGAAATGTCAAATCCGAGCAAACATAACTAAATAAATAGCATGGATATACCCTGAATTTAAAGAACACTTTGAAATTCATCAAGTTACTTCGTTTCGTTCAAGATTAAATTATATATATTGTCGGAATATATTTTACAAAAATTAATATCCTTGTGTAGCTATATATTGACAACAAATAGAAACAAGTAAAACTTTGAGATGGAGGTCGTGGGTTCAATCCCCGGCCGCGACATACCAAAGTTGTAGAAATTGTACTGGCATAGCTCCCTTGTTTGGTGCTCAGCCAAAAAGGGTAGTTCTAGGACAGGTTGTCCCAGTGCCAGGATAAGGACGTCGCAATATTCAAATTTTCCCAACGTCTTTTATTACCCCAAGATAGTTTGGTTGGTAGTTGTTGTTATTTCCATTAAATTGGTTCTGTATTGATTGATGATTCAGCACCAAAGCACCGCAATAGGTCAAACCATTGGCCCCACGGAAGGAAATAGTGCAACCCAATGCTGTAGGAACTTGCAGCGAGCGTTTCAAGACGAAAAGAAACTGTTACGGACCACAGAAGAAACTGTCAAAAGGAATTTCTCTGCTCTTTCTAAAGAGAATAGACAAGCTGACAAAATGCTCAGTCAAACTAACCAAGATGTATCTAGACTTGCCGGTTCTGTTGAAGAGCTGCAACAAATAACCAGCAGATTCGTTCAAGATTCACAAAGGTATATCGTATTATGTGTTGATTTTACAAATACTGTTGTAATAATTGATATTGATATAGTTCATACCTGCCATGGGATCGAGACCCGGTCTTGTAACTTCTTGCTTTATCATGTGCCCCTTGTTTACTCAGGGTTGCCTTCGACTGAATTAACTGGGCATTGCTTTATGCCTTAGATGGCAGACTGTAAAACAGCAAAAACATTAATTGAACCTCACGTGTGCCGTGTGCCAAAACTTATAGTGCAAAACACTTTTAAGGAAAACCTGACTTGCGCTTTACATTTACTGTTGTTTATTCTTGTGTATTTCTTATAAAGAAAGAATTTGAATATTTTCTTTATTTGATGAGCTTATTGAATTGCATTAATAAATATGTGACTATAACGTTATCAGAAAAAGTAACTTCATAATGAAAACATATTTATCAAATTGCACCATTTACGTAAACATTTACGAAAACAGTTTTGCGATATTGACCGAGGACTTAATGCTTTTATATAAGTCTGCAAAATTATATATGGGCATCATTATCAATTTATCATGTGTAAACTGTATGCAAGGTTCTAGAGGAATGAATGTGATATCGATGCAATTTACAAGATAAAAAAGCAAAACAGTGAGCTTAAGTCTGTCATACATATATATGTTCAATTATGTTTATATGTTTTATTTGGTAGGACTGATAATCGACTTGACACGCTTTCATGGCAGACTGATAGTCTTAACATGACGCAGATATCACTGGGAAACAAAGTCCAGGATATACAAGACATGGCAGTTATGAAGCCAGGTAAGAAAAGTTCATTTTAATCTAATCAAATCTAATAGAAGTCTCCGTATTCTTTAAGATTAGCTAAAACCTGAAAAGGTACAAGCAATATAATATTTATTTATAACAGAGAGTACCGACAATCCGTTCCAAGCTCTAAAAATTTCATTTAAGGCAGGTGACAACCTTAGTCTATTGTTCGGCTCGTCTCTTGAGCAGGGATAATTGGTTCGAGACTCGAATTCTTACATAACCAATTCGCTTATATTGTATTAGTATTTTCCTTTCTTGGTGGTCATCATATAGAGTATAATACCACAATAGGTCTGGATTCATCATCAGGATTGTCATCATGCCATTTGAGTACATGAAACTTTAGGTTGAGCAGTCATAATTTGCCTCGATTTGACGATTTTCACATGTATGAAATGGGTTTATACATCAAGTAACAGAAAATGCATTTTATAATATCTAATATTCATTCACGGGAATATACCAGTACATAGTTTAAAACCATTTTTTCTGCCTTTTAGAACAACCAAGGTCATGTTTGGATCTCTACAGAGCAGACAAAAACGTCAGGAGTGGTGTCTACGTCATACAAACCACTCGGAATGAATCCCTGAAGGTATTCTGTCAGTTTGACTGTAACTCTGGCTACATGTTTCTGTCCTCAGAAAGTATGAGAACTGTACAATCCACCGATTTGCCTGTTGACCACGTTGTCATCCGCCATCAGAGAAATGATGGTTCCCAGTTCGAATCCAGAATGGAACAGATATCTCGTTATAGGGATTTGCCGTTATCAGTTCAATTTAACCAAAACGTAGGCTACAACGATATTCAAAACAAAAATATGGGTCCATACTTGTACCTAGGATTCACGCCAAAAAGGAAAGTCAGCCGCGGAGACATTGAAGGCTATAGTATCTTTGGACAAGACATTACATTCTCAAATGGCGATGGGAACCCAAACAGCTATTTTGTATTTTTGTTTAATTACAACAACGCCGACTTTACATCTTATCACTACCCTACAACTCCAATCTCAAGAGAATGGATCAACAGGTCGAAGTCAGTTGCACCATCTGTTTACTTACCTTGTGGCTTCTTCGTGTCATTTGAGCTTCATTTCGGCGGAGGTGGAGCGTATTCCACCAATTTGGTGATGGATGACGTTTCGGGTGCATCCCTTGGACTTCCATTTTCATATGAATAAAAGTTTTTGGCATCGAAAAGGTTTAACAACTCATTAAATCAGGATATAACATTTTGGGAGATACATAACCCTTGTCATTTCGGAAGATAATTAACCTTTGACATTTCGGGAGAAAATTAACCCTTGATAATTCTGGAGATACTTAACACTTGATATTTCTGGAGATACTTAACCCATGACATTTCGGGAGATATTTAACCCTTGACATTTCGGGAAATGCTTAACCTTTGACATTTCGGGAGATATTTAACCTTTAACATTTCCGGAGATACTTCACCCTTGACGTTTCGGGAGATACTTCACCCTTGCCATATCGGGAGATACGTAACCTTTGAAATTTCGAGATATACGATTGACATTTTACACTATGATAGACAATTAAAAGCCAAATCTGAGAGAAAGAAAGAAATACGTATATGTATTATTTGTATGTAATATTATTAATATGTATTAATCTAATAATATTAATTTAAAAAAAATAGCCGAAATACTTTTTACAGAAACTGTTCAATTGTCTGTTCCCGGTGTTTTTGGTATAGGTTTTTCCGTTCATTTTGTTTTCATATTTGAAAGGTGTGGCAAGATGATATGATCAAATTAATTGTGATATTTAAAGAACGGTTTCATATTTCAATTAATTGAATAAATGGTGATCGATTTTAAGAAATAAAAAGAATCAAAATCCACCTTGAGCTATGCTTCAACTTAAAAAATAAAAACTCGTAAAACGATCATTTTAATCTACAATATAAAATACTTAAAACAGACAAAGACTATTTTCCCCTATCAATATTCAACCCGTGTGTTATATAATGTAAATATTATAAATGTATTTAATCGGACGCCATATTTATTTTTATTTTGCCATACTCATTGACTGTTATTTCATGCATAACTATCTTATTTCCAATGATGGACCAAATATTATGATTTTCCTTGTATTTCCAAATTCGTAAATAAAAAAAAATCTCTCAGAAAAAAGGCAAATATAGTCAACCCTTTGAAGCTGTACAACACAACAAAACAAAGCTCATATTTGTAACGGTATTCATTGCTTGTGATCACCCAGTGCATGCTGAAAACCTCTGAGGGAATTAATAATGGTTGCTTATGTTTAGATGCCTTTTTCTTCAAAACATTATATTAAGATTTTCCTTAAGCTGTTGTCAGTGCTTGAAAAATACATATAAATATAATCAGGAGTTGCAGTTAAACAAAACACACACACATTATGCATTAGATTTTACTAAACATTAATTAGCAGTTTTAGTAAACCTTATTTTTCGTTTTCAAAAATTATCTATGACACTTTCTTAAATTAACCGCAACATAATGATGATAAAGATGAAGATAATTGAATAAAACTAGATAAACATGATAACATCCAAATATTGCAATGCTTAACTGTTCTTATTGTTGATTTCTTCATTGGAACAGTACTCTGCGCATAAAACGGTCATAGATGATAATGATGATGATGATAATGATCAAGAAGAACATAATCCACCTAACGTTCTTAGAACATATTTTAAAACATTTACATTGGAATCCGTTACGCATTCTGTTTTCTTTTACGTCAATTTTGTTCATCAGTCGTTATTGTGATTCTTAAGGTCAGGATAATTCAATTAGTTTCAAACATTTGAGAAAACCAGTTTTGAAGGAAACGTGTTCATATCGTTTCTTTTAATGTAGATCTTAATTAGATTTGAATTATATGCGAGATGCAGATAGTAACAAAATTAACAATGACGTTTACCCTCTCCATCATGGATGTAATTTTTATAATTATGACCATCTTTAACCCGGATAACAGAAAAGAACATACAAGAAATGCTTTTTTCACCTATTTTATAGACAAAAAGAAATGAAGAAACAAGATTAATTCGCAATAAATGCATATTCATTAATATATATATGGTATTTGCGGTGATGCTCATATAAAATTTTCATCTTAGTACTAAATTTAATCAGCGTATATTTGTCCCTAACAGTAGACTAAATATCAGTATTGATCTTTTTATCTGTTAACAAGTGCATATGAAGAAATGTTTTATACAATTTATCAATCATTCACTTAGAAATAATATTGTCATCTGAAATACCAATAATCATCAGGCAGATTCCAATAGACATAAATGAATCTAATTTGCACAACATGCACCAACTGTTTCACAACAGTGATTATTTTAAATATCTGAAAATAGTCGCCATTAATTATCATGTGCTTGTAATTTAAAGAAATCTACCGGCTACTATGCACCAGGGTTTCCTGAAATAATGACTTAATATACACAGATTTTTGCCTTAATTGCTAAAAATATTTGTTTAGGGATTAAATATCAAGGTATTTTGATTACATTAGCAAGAGAGATGAACTTGTTCCTAAATATATAGGTATTACTCAGCACTAAGTGTTGTTGGTGGCCTCTGAGCCATTCCTGTTGTCCATTTGTCAATGTCCATTGAATCAAGATGAAGGTTTGAACACTGGATTCGAGTGTCTTCCATGACCTTATCAGGCGTTGAGTTCTGTCGTACCTAACCTCACATTAAAAGCTTAATATGAAATTGAAAGTAACTTTTCAAGACGAAAAGAGAATGCAATAAATCTGTATACATTAGTGTTATTAATAAAAGTTAACATTATTAAGACTGATTAAAAAAGATAAACATATGAATAAATTTGGAGGGTTATATTTGATTTGAATTCCAAGTTTGGCTGATATTATGATAAGCCCTATTTCATCCAGTGTGTATATAATGAACATTTATCTGTATAGTTGATTTTTTTCATTTTTTTTTTTTAAATTTGGCATATGTATACTACTTCTAAAATTATCGCCTAAATTAAAATTATTGCCCTATAACTGTTTGGCGTTTTCTTTTATCCCTTTTCCCGTTCCATAAAAAATAAAATATCATAGTATGTGTTGAATTTATAACAGATTTTGGTGTAACGGTATTTTGTGATTTATACGTTTGCATAAGCACAAATAACGCTTCAGAACAATTTTGCTCAATCTTAGCTTTTTCAAGTTATTAATTCCAGTCAAGTAATTATCATTGTTCAGAATTATTTCTTAAGTATTTCTGTAGATAGTGTGATGCAACTTTACAATTAAAGATAACTGTGAACTTGTTAAACTTTTTAAATAAAATGCTTCTTAAAAAAGAGAATGTAATAAACTATGAACAGCTTCATTTATTTATTGATTTATCTTAATTAGATTTATAATCAACAGTCATTAAACATACAAATAAGAGTTAATTATGTCTTTTAAAATAACTAAATAAAAAAAAAGATATAAATATAAAAAAGCAAACAAAACTTTACTTGGAAATGACTACGGACTAAGAAAACAGCACTGAAGGCAAAAACAACTTGCTCGAAGAAAATACTATGATGTTTGTTCGGATGAAGATGATAATGGAGTAGTTTTAGCAATAGTTCGATTTGAAAAATCTGACTGCGATTTCCAGAACTTTAAGTTCCAGTATTGAATGCACATACAGCGTATATGCCTCTGAGTGAACTTCATCCCCGCAAGAGTATGAGAAAGCCTTATTTACGGGAAAGATTCTATTAGAAAAGATACAAATTGTGGCTTTCTCGTTCTATTGTTACGGCCATGGTGATGATATGGCGTAACAAAGAAAAGCCAGCAACAAACCAATTAAACCAAATAAATTGTGATAATAAACAAGTTACAAATAACAATATGATATCACAACATACAGTGTCTTACAATTATTATAACAAATTATTTTGATCCTTGTCTAATTGATAAAATTTAACCTGAGCAGTCCAAAAGATATCTCCTTCTTCCAAACTAGTAAACAAGTTATTCTTAGAATAGGGATTTTCTTTTACATTGTTGTGTATACATTACTAGGTTAGGTGTGATATGTAACACCCCATCCACTCCTAAAGAAAAAGATTTATGTAATAGATTATTTTAGGTTATTATGATTATACTATAAGATACAAAAAAATTAAAATAAAATACAGTCTACAGTTAACAAGAGAAGTTAATAATAGCCTAAATAAGATAAGTCTAGATATCATTCCAAACATTATTTAAATGCACATTACATACGCGACAGAGCATCTGCATTGATATTGTCTTTTCCTTTAATATGTTTAACATCAAGGTCAAATTCTTGCAACATTAAACTCCACCTTAACACTCTTTGAATTTTGTGCAAGAAACTTAAAGGATTGTGATCACTAAGGAAAACAATGAGTTTTTGTGATGGAGTCAAATGAACATCAAAATGTTGAACAGCAAGTACAAGAGCAAAACACTCTTTTTCTATTGTAGAGTAACTTCTTTGATGTTTGTTAAATTTCTTTGAAAAATAACAGACAGGGTGGTCAACTCCATTATAGTCTTCTTGTAACAGAACAGCAGCACCAGCACCAACATCACAAGCATCCACAGTTAGCTTGAAACATTAATTAAAATCTGGTGATAATAGAAGTGAGCATGGCTTTTAACTTGTCAAATGCTATTTGACAGTCATGATTCCAAACAAAGGCTTTACCTTTTTTAAGAGATTTGTCAAAGGCTTAGAAATTTCTGAAAAGGTTCTTACAGAACTATCTGTAATTTTCAGCCATACCAAGAAATCGCATCAGCTGTCTTTTACATAAAGGTATTGGAAATTCTGAAATTGATTCAACTTTTGCATCCATAGGTATAACTTGACCCTGTTCCACAACATGTCCTAAGAAAGTTATTGATGCATGACAAAATTCCACTTTAAGCCAGGTTAATGGTCAACTTTGCATGACTTAATCTGTTGAAAAATTCTCTGATGATCCTCAGATGTTCCTCAAAGGTATCGGAATAGATGATGACATCATCGATGTAAGCATCACAACCGTCAAGGCAGGATATAACACTATTGATGAGCCGTTGAAAGGTAGCCGGCGAATTTTTCATACTAAAAGGCATTACTTTGTATTGATACAGCCCATCTGGTGTAACAAATGCTGACATTTATTGGCGCGATCTGTGAGTTGGGCATGCCAGAATCATTTCAATAAGTCAAACTTTGTGACATATCTGGATTTTCCAACTTTATCGATGCAGTCGTCAATTCTAGGTATTGGTTATGAGTCTGTTTTAGTGATGACATTGATTTTACGGTAATCAGTTCACATCCGATACGTGTCATCTGGTTTTGGTACAAGAATACACGGCGAACTGTACTTACTTTTACTTGAAGTCATTTTCAACAAGATACTTAACTTTATTTTTCAAATAATTTTGTTTCACCGGATTCATTCTGTATTGACGTCGTTTGACTGATCCATCACTTTCGACAACTACATCATGATATATTTTATCACTCCGTGAGGGAATAGCCGGAAACAAATGTTCATATCCTAAAACAAGTTGTTTGCGTTGTGTCTGTTGTAATGACTCCAGATGAATTAATTTCTTGTCGGTGTTCCTCAAAATGTCAGAGCTATTTAATTTAAGAGGACAAGGATCAACCTTAACATCACAAGTACTAAGGTTATCTGGTTCAAGTGGGACAGGTTTAATAACTGACACAGGTTTAACAATAGTTTTGTTATTTATATCAATGTATTTTTTTAACATATTGACATGGCACATTTGTTTTTGTTTTCGCCTCTCAGGAGTCAGGATGACATAGTTAAGATAACTGATTTTCTTTCAATTAGATATGGACCAAAATATCTGGCTTGTAATGGTTTGCCTGGAATTGGCAACAAAGCAAGAACCTGATCACCTGGTTTGAAATTTCTGTTTTGAGTTTTAATGTCATATTTCTGCTTCATTTTGTCTTGAGCTAGATGAAGATTAGATCTTGCCATTTCGCAAGCTTTTGACTATCTATCACGAAAGTCAAAGACATACTGCAGTAAATTCAAAGATGATGAGTTATCTCGGACAAGAATTTGTCTTTAAGTATTTTAATGGTCCACGTACAATGTGTGTGACCAAACACAATTTCAAATGAACTTAAGCCAAGTGACTCTTGAACAGACTCTCAAACAGGAGCTAAGGGATACTTCCATTCCAGTTCTTCTCCGTGTCGAAACAGTATGTCCTAATCATGTTTTTAAATTTCTGATGAACTCTTTCTAAAGCACATGGACTTAGGGTGATAAGCAGATGACCTAAATTGACGAATACCTAATTCCTGCATGACTTGTTGAAATATCCCTGACATGAATTTTGAGTCTTGATCAGACTGAATTGATTTAGGAAGACCAACAAAAGTGAAAAACTCCACAAGGGCTTTAACAATGGTCTTTGGTCTTTATATTTCTCAAAGATACCTCCTCAGGAAATTGAGTCGAAGCACACATTATGGTCAAAAGATACTAATTCCCTGATTGATTTTATTTTGCGCAGAGGTCCAACACAGCTAATGAGAACTCTACTAAATGGTTCCTCAAATGCAGGAATAAGGTGTAACTCTGCTGTGAGAATTGTTTGATTTGGTTTACAGCCCATTTAACACGAGTTACAGTAACGAGACACATCTGATTTTAGACCAGGCCAGGAGAATTGATTAATTTTTTTATTATATTTTATTATGTCTTTTTCATAACTGGCCTGACATGGGTATTTTATGAGACAGACTAAGTTACAATCTGATGGTTAACCATCCATTCATCATCGGCTGAAACAGCAGGTTGTCTCCATTTTCTCATAAGGACACCAACTGGAACAAGTGAAATCTCGTTCTCAGGCAAAGGCTTTTGGAACAAGTATGAAATATCAGGGTCGTTATTTTAATCCTGAATATTTTGTGACCTTGACTTTAATTCATGACCTTGCAATTTTGAGGCATGGTCATCTAAAGAAATGTTGACTTATTAGAATGTGATGTACTCACATGATTAAAAAATGAGCTATTTGCCTCATTATTAATCTGACTTTTGACTGTCAGCCATGTCAACATCAGAAGTGACATTTTCGTCACAATTGACGGCTTTATTAACCGTGTCACTAATAGCTTTTCTTGCTATAGCTCGAGTAACTGCACATGAAGTAAAAAAAAAATCAGGAATTCCCTGCTCAATAGGAGCAGGTATACTGTCCATTATAGGTGTTGTGTGTCAGTTACAAGTGGATTAACCACAAATTTATCTCCAGCTTAGTCATTCCCTAGCAACAAATGAATGCATTCAAGGCGGATGATAGATAAACATTATGGAGAGGTACATTTAAATATCCGCACTCTACACCCTGAACAAGGACACTTTCCCCAGAAGAAGACTTTTCAGAAAAAGGCAGGATATCTGTTCAAATAAGAGATTGAGAAACGCCTGTGTCCCTTAAAATCTTAATTTTGGTAGGTGGGCATAAATCACTTTCATGTGAAACAAAACCAGGTTGAAATGAATGGCTTATAAACCTCCATAACAGAATCCGATCTAGGTTCTGAAACCAAAACATCATGATTAGGCTTTTTTTGCCTGAACAAATGAAACTGGTTCAATGACCTTATCAAAAGTGTCACTTTTGACACAAATCTGTAGCCTTGATTTTAAAGTGGTAAGACCTGTGGGTTTTACATCATCACCAGACTGCTTCGTTTGAGTTTAAAACAGTCTGAAATAAGGTGACCTTAATAATTGCAAACAAGATTAGATATGGGTTTATTTTCAGAAGCTGGTTTTTGCTTGTGGAAATTGAACTGACTTGAACCGCCAGTAGAATTGCCATTTTGATTTGACTAGGAATTGGCAAATCGATAAGAATTAGTATTTCTAGTATTACTAAGTATGGGAGTGGGCCCAGGTTTGTTTATAAATGAGACTTTATGGATCAGAGAATAGTCATCAGCCAATCGGGCAGCTTCTTCTAAAGTTTCGACTTGTTTTTTTATCGAGAAAGGACTTAACACTAGGTTGAATACAATGTTTAAACTCTTCAACGAGCATGAGCTGAAGTAATATTTCATGACTTTGTTCTATTTTTTTTTAAATGAATACCAGCGATCAAATAATTGTTCTTTTGTTCTAGCAAACTCAACATGTTTCTGTCTGTATGCTTAGGAACAAGCTCATAACTTTTTAGAATTATCTCTTTAACTTTGTCATAATCAGAACACTGTTCAATACTTATTTGTAAATTTCACGAGCTTTTCCTGTCAATGCACTTTGAAAAAGTAAAGTCTAATGTTGTTTTGGCCACTTTAAATTTTCTCCAACTTTTTTCAAAATGTAAGAAATATTTGTCAACATCTTTTTCTTGAAATGGAGGAGCAAGACCTATATTTTTAGATACATTTAAAGATTTGTTTGTCGAACTTGTAGCTCGATTTGCCTGTTCAAATTCTTTCATTCTTAATTTAAATTCTCTCTCTTCTCTTTCTCTGATCCCAATTTCTCTTACTCAAATTGATGTTGTGTTTGTTTGTCATGTTCTCTTTCTTCTTTTTCTAACTGTATTTTTATTTCTAAATCTGATGTACTTTCTTTTACAATATCAAACAAATCAGACTTTTTGGCTAAAAGAATTTCCTCCTGGGAAGCGGAGCAATGAATTTCTCCAAGTTGAATGACATGATAGCTTGCTGCTGATTTTACACAAGAAAAAAAATAAAGTTCAAATTAAAAAAGTGAGTTAAAATATAAGTTAGTCCCTTTAACAATGTTAAAAAAAATCCTAGACAAAAATGTTTTCTCCCGGACGAGCCCCCAATTTGTTACGGCCAAGGTGATGAAATGGCGCAACAAAGAAAAGCCAGCAACAAACCAGTTAACCAAATATATTTCAATTATTAACAAGTTACGAATAACAAAATGATATCACAACATATCGTGTCTTACAATTATTATAACAAATTATTTTGATCCTTGTCTTATTGATAAAATTTAACCTGAGCAGTCCAAAAGATATGTCCTTCTTCCAAATGTAAATCCAAAGTTAATCCCACACTGTTGAATGACCCACACTTGATGACTTGATACAAACAAATCTCCAAAACAAATCTGATGATCCCTCAAACTCCCCTTCATTATGTAATCTTGAGCAAAATATTCTAGAAGCAACCATACTATACTGCA
>CM037778.1:17279988-17329988 GCA_021229015.1 Solen grandis | reverse complement strand
CAGACTATGTAAAGTACACACACTCTTATCATAACTGTAAACGTTAATGTTTTTGTGTTATATAAATGTCATTACTTGTATTTAAATGGTAGATCATGCGTTTTGCGAGTGCTTGTGCATAAAATAATGGTGAAACTATCGCATGTATATATATACGATGATAAAAGATGAAAATGAACATTCATTAAATATTCCTCATCGTCTAGAGATTTGGTAAAAAATGAAATATAGAGACTAGCTTTTTTATACAAGCACGTGTGTGTGTGCGGGATAGGCAGCAAAAGAAGTTGTGTGTGTCTCAAGTGGAAGAGGGTTTGATGAGCTGCAGATATGCAGTGTTACTTAGTTTTTGCCAAATATCAAACTCATATTAAAATAAATATTGAAATAGGGAGAATAAGAGTGGCGATGTGACAATTGTTAACAGTCTGATGAAACAAATGGTGCATTCATCTTTAATTTCTTGTAATGACCATGTTAACGTAACGTTAAAGTGGGGTTATTAGCATTGCGCGAAAATTTGACCCCCGTTTATTAAAGTTATATTGACAAGGCCTGGAATCAAGTGGTTTTAAGAATGGTACTATGGAGTCAAACAAAATGGCGACCTCCACAAATTTGACGGTAATTCTTATTTTTTATATTCATATTCTAATATTTTGACTTTTAGATGTATCCTATGTTCCAGCCAACAATTTTCCGCATCTATCGATACCAAAAGTTTGCTTATTACTGTCGTAGTTTTTGCAAACACCCTGCAGTCAAATTTGAAGCGGGGGAACGTTAACATGAAAAAGGCGATGGTACTATGGTGCAACACATCGTTAATCATCATTTGAAACACAATTTCAGAGATTTTAGACTTTATTTCCTCACTTAAAGAGTTGACATAGCGAAGATTATTAGTACATTGTTCAAAACCGCATAATTATTCGTAATAAGGGAATGGTAATAGAAAATTAGAAAATGATACTAAGGGGGAACACGAATTGTATGGTACTATGGGGGAAATTGTCATGCATGTATTCTAGAGCTTTCACTTACTTTCAGATAATGGCAGATAATTGTAGCTGGTACAGCATCAAAGCAATCAGGGAACGTTTCATATAAAAACCAAGTAAGTCTTAATCATATTATACAGAGAAACATTAAGAACCATTTGTTTTTTAATAATATACACATTATTTTCGTATACAGAACGCTTTTATTTTAACACTTATCTTTCCATATTGCCCTTAATGACTATTTAAATATTACCAAACAGTATTCAGCTTACAATATAGGAATGAAAAACCTTAATAGTTTAGGAATAACTGTATACATGTACATTTATAATAATCTCACTGTTATGGGTAATGAAGCCACATGTTTTATAGTGTAGTACATATATAGACCAAGTGTATCATTTTATTTTTTAATTTTTCTAATTACACTTGTAAAATTTTGAAAAAGAAAAGTCAGTTTCTTAGAATGCTACATTTTAAAATCGATTCATTTACTCTTTTATAAGGCCAACATATAAACAGGTTTGGAGAGGTACTATCTTCCCGCCAAATATTTTCATGAAATATGTGCTGTGATTTTTGTTGTTCCTTATGCAGTGCGTATATCCTTAACTCTAAACTACACATAGCACGTGTTTCGACATGTTACCATCTACACTCATCATTACAGAGCATGACGAAGAAAAAGACAAGTCTTCGAATGTTTTATTATCATTCCCTTATTACGAATAATTATGCGGTTTTGAACAATGTACTAATAATCTTCGCTATATCAACTCTTTAAATGAGGAAATAAAGTCTAAAATCTCTGAAATTGTGTTTCAAATGATGATTAACGATGTGTTGCACCATAGTACCATCGCCTTTTTCATGTTAACGTTCCCCCGCTTCAAATTTGACTGCAGGGTGTTTGCAAAAACTACGACAGTAATAAGCAAACTTTTGGTATCGATAGATGCGGAAAATTGTTGGCTGGAACATAGGATACATCTAAAAGTCAAAATATTAGAATACGAATATAAAAAATAAGAATTACCGTCAAATTTGTGGAGGTCGCCATTTTGTTTGACTCCATAGTACCATTCTTAAAACCATGTGATTCCAGGCCTTGTTTGATAAACAAAAGAAATGCGACAATACTGCTCTCTTAGCACTATCAGCGCTTTGATTTGTACTACCGAGCGACGGAACAGTTTCTATTTATAGATGCATATCAGTGGCAGATATATACACATGTCAGCCATTCCATAGAGTAACAAATAACCCCTGAGGTATCTCGATGTATCTTAGATAGCTTGATGTGATTATTAGTAAATTATGCGGATTTGTATCGGAATTCAATCTTTCTGTAATTCTATATGGACTATTGTAACACCACTAAATAACCAAAACCTGCATATCTACCATCCAAATTCAGACACGATCCACCTTTGCATCAAAAGAAACAATACTCCTCCGCATGGTTAAGTGAAAGTTACGCAATACCACAGGGAAAATAGTTATTTTGTGTTTATGCTACATACAGTTATTATTTCCCGTAAATATGTATTTTTTACTCAAAGTTCAGTTTTCAACACTTTGGCTGAATCTCAGCATACCTGTGTTGTAGAACTCTTTTCAATCGTTCGATCATTCATACAAAATTAAGAGGTTATTCGGTTTTAAATGTAGAGAATTGGACCAAGCCCGGATCCAGAATTTTTCCGCTGGGGGGGCCAAAATCTGAATGTGTTGTGGGTGCTAGGGGGGTCTGGGGGCATGCTCCCCCGGAAAAAAAGGTTTTTTAGTGTGACGGAAATGTATTCTGAAGGGTATCTGGGAATAAAAATGATTTTTTTCTTCTTTTTTTTTTTAAATTGAAAACTTGGATCTAATGCCTAGGTCCCATTGGAGCGTTGTGGAATTTCTCCCGATGGCATCAGATGTTTGAGCCAAAAAGACGGAGCAGTCCCATGAGAAGCTTCGGGACTGGTCCGTTGAAACGTTCACTGATGTTTCGGCTATGGTACAATGGCCTTATATTATCGGGGATGGCTCCCGATGCCCGGCAATTTCTCCGAGGATTGGGGAAGGTGCCCTACCGAATTCGGGGCTTCACCATATTTGAAACATCATCGGGGAAATATCCCCGTAGATTAGGGGATGTATCGTTGTATCGAACCACCCTAGGTGGCTCGGGGAAGATTGTGAAGATTGTGAGAATTTGGTGATGAAATTAAGAGCCTAAATCAAGGGTAGACTTTTGGGGGTTTATGAGGATGCCCCCAGCAATGTCCCATGGCTTTTTTGACCGTCTCAGTCTAAGGGTGACCAAAAAGGCAACAAATTTTAGAGTGCGCTTGCCGAAATTTTTGGGAATATTCTGAGATTCTACTACAAGATCTGGAATGTGTCACAGAAAGGTCGCCGAACCTTCGAGACATCACCAAAGCCTAGGGGATTCCTCGGAGGAAAAAAAAAATTTCGCGGAAGCTCCGTAAATTCTTCCCAGGAGCTTCCGGGAATATATGCGTATATTTCCCCGGCCTGTTTTCCCCGATAAAACTTCGAGAACACATAAGAAAGTTTTCAATGTAAGCAATGAAGTTCTCCCGAGGCCTCCCAATGACTCCACGTAGCTCGCGACGCTTTCGAAACTTCCGCGGGACACAGGGGAACCTGTTCACGACGCCTCCCGAAGCTCATCAATGTCCATCGGGAGTACATCCTCGAGGCAAAAAAAAAAAAAAATGTCAAGTGGGACTGAGCCTTGAGCGATATAATTTTATATTTTACCTTCGCAAAGACATGTTATTGAATAACTACTTTGAAATAGGTTTTTACTACAGTTGTATTAAAAAAAAAAAAGAAAAAACAATAAAAAAAAAAACAATAAAAATCATATTTTGTCAAATATGAGGAAGGGAATACCGGGTATATGCTGTATTAGGTTCGAACTTTGTAATCTTGATTGACTACTTGTCGATCTGGAAGCAGCCTTCACACACAGACTTCCAAGATAAAAAAAAAAATCAGGCGCACGTTTTAGGGTCGAGCGGTTGCAGAAGGTTTGGACCCTTTCTGCGTGTCGATTTTTTGTACAGTTTCTTTTCTAAATGTTAAATCATTGACAAAATAAAAAGTTATTCAGTAATAAAAGCTGTTGATATTTAAAATAGAATTTTTATTATCCGTTTTATTTCGCGCATAAATTGTGTTTTCTGTGCATTAGTATTTCGTATGGCAGATTGAAATTGTCAAATTCTCTCATGACTTATTCATATTTTTATAAATTTAAAATACACCAGGGTGTCTGTATTAAGAGACCACGAATACACATACATGTAGATTATTATATTCGTAAATATTAAAAAAGTGAACATGATGATGTATCGGCCTACTGTTTGGATTTATTTCTTTTAGGAAAAATATTTAGAGGAGTTAGTTTCATAAAAAATAATAAACAATAAAAAGTTATGTAAGAATAGTAAAGCTGATGACATTTAGAAACACAACCTATTTCTGATTAAGTTTAATTTGTATGGCTAGCGATAGGTAAGCATCTACTCTGCAGAATACTAAGATTTTTTTTTTTTTGATTTTTTTTGCTACAGCAATTTGGTAATCGCCTATTTTTCCCAATTGTAAGATCGCTCGGCAGACGACATGTAAATGTCTAAATCAGTGAACGTGTCATTGAATTTGCTTACGCTGTACCCTAAACACATGCTTATCACACAGTCATGGACGACTGCCGATTCGGATTACCTACACAGCAGGGGGCCATAAGACAATAGGAATCTGGCTGGTCAGTTGGTTACGCGGGTGGTTCAGTATGGGGGCCACGATGGGGATTTCCTCTAGACAACACTACTATGATGTAATCAAAGGATTTTATAGCCTAGAAAAATGTATGACCAGGGCAGCTGTGGGGGGCCAAGGCCCCCGATGGATCCGGGCCTGTGGACCCTCAGAATGTAGGTACTATAGTTGTGAGTGTCTGCGTCACACACAACTAAAAACATTCCTCTTCAGTTTTCATGTAATTTACCTTAAAATTGTATCAAATTTGGTTACCTCGTTCCTAACAAAAGTTATTAAGTGAATACCAGAAGAATACCAGAATAATACCAGAATGTATTGCAGCACAACACAACTATATAATATTTGTTATATTTATGTGTTGAAATAACTAGAGGTTTTTATGTTGTGGAGTGAAAATACCTCAACATCTTTTTACTGGAATTAGACATAGGTATGTGGGCCGGGGGGGGGGGGGGGGGGCATACGCATACACTGAAACACAGGAAATGTTTAGTAAATGCATTTGTCTTTGGTCCGAAAGTCGGACTTTTTTTTAAATGGCTATATATCTTTTATATATATTCACACATTTCATTCAAACACAAAATATTCATTTGGTCAGTACCTCTATTCCTAGACACAGACCTGTGACCTTGAACTTAAATGACATTATCCTTTACGAATCAGTTGTAATTTAAAGTGTCACGTGGCATAGTAGGGCATGGATCCCCGTGGGTGAGAGCATTTAGAGCATTTGGTTGTTTTGGGCAATTGAAAATGTTTTAAATCTCTATCATTGAGTGTTTTATAAACAATAAGTAACCCTTATCAAAATTGAATAGTATATTTCAGATGATGTTTGACAGCATGAAAGCCAAGCAGCTGTATAGAAGAGTAAATGTACGTCTAATTTAACGTCAAGACCTGGCAAATAACAACTACGTTTTAGAAATAAGATTCACGGTGTAATTAATTCATCGACACTTTCATGACCTGTTCACAAATTTAAGTTTACTGGACAAAACTTCCCTCCAAATTATGTGTGTTCACCATTCATGTCTAGCGTGCTGTAGGATTTGTTACCATCACAAGAAATCAACATATGTTATATATTTATCATTGACAGTATATGTGTCAATATAGAATTTTATCTTATGAGTCACAAATTCGAGATCCTCTCTATAATTATAATGCAATAAAAGAGCTTCAGATAATGCTGAAATAACCGTTTTGTATTGATGTCTCGGTATCACGATTATGTCACAAGGCATATTATGACAGTATTTTATATTTAACATTTGTAAAATTTAATTACTTACAAATATTAATAATTAAGTTTTATGCTTTAGTTTGATACAAAATATTTTCATTTAAAACTTGTTTTTAGAACATTTATTATGAAACATTCTTTTGATGAATTGGCTGGCCGTCTGACTGACTGCTTGATTAGTGCTTGTTAGATGATAAAATATAACAAAATTAAAACTTATTTATTTTACATCGATTTGGACGGACACAAGTTTTTATAACTTGTACTAATCTCTGTTGGCAGTTCCTGAGTTGGACAAGTACTTAGCTCATGGGAAGGTCATGATTATTCTTCTCCCCTTACGGGGTTCGATCCCACAACCTTCAGATACGCAGTCGAGTATGTTTCCATTGAACCACGGCACGCTTGCCATGGTTATAACGAAATATAGTGTCATAAAATATAGCGAAAAACTGAACGGAAACGTAGCTGGTAATACACATCTTAATTTGAACATCTATTTTACCTAGTTTTTAGCCTCATTGTTATAATGGAAACCATAACGGAGCAAGTCGTGGTTTTAGTTACCCGCTTGGTCTTCACCAGGAGAAAGCTAAAGTATGAAGCTACACGTACAAATATTACTTGTCTTGTTGGTACTCCGGTTTTCAAACGGAAGTCTCCTTGAAGCTCTTGAGGACCCGTATGTTCGCATCATCAAAGATCGTCTTGAAGAAGAAAAAGCAAAACGTCTTTTGTTGCAGAATGATGTTGAAGTCCTAATGCTGAAAGTAGAACAACTTGAGAGGTCAAATAAAGGTAAGAAATGCGTGTTCATCAGCGCATTAGTTGATTCTTTTCTTATTATTATAAGAAATTTATCATATACCAGAATTCATCTTTCTTTATTTTTTCCCCTAAAAATAATTCAAGTTGTTTGATTTTAATCGATATTATCAACGGATCGGAAACTTTTGAATTGGGATAATATTCAATATGATTTCCTAAATGAAATTTTGCCTCTATACAGACCAACAGAGCCATGCTGGAACCAACCAGGCGACAGCTGTCGGCCGGCCCACAGTTACATTCACCGTGCGACTGTCCGCAAGCATAAATTTGGATCCGGCACACGTCATCGTATTCGATCAAGTTTTGAATAACCATGGCAACGGTTACAGTCCAAACACTGGTATTTTTAAAGCGCCTGTCTTCGGAACGTACCTGCTATCGATTTCAATTCTATCACGTGATAAAACACAACATTTCCACCTTCAAATAATGAAGGACGGTGATGAGGTAGGGAGATTATTTGGGGGAGACAACACTTCAGGTTGGCCTGACCACAGCTCGGTGACCGTCATTGTGGACGTGGAGAAAGATAGTGACATTTTTGTCCGGCAATTTTCCAATTTACACGGCAAAATTCACGGAGACTATTATTGCACGTTTTCTGGGGCTTTACTGTAGGCATCATAGTTTTGTTTCGAAACAAATTAATAAAGGAGTCTTATTTTAAATAATACAACTGGAATTTTTTCATTTTTCATTTTAAGAATGACTTTTTGCTCTAGTTTGGTGAAGACATGTTTATAGTGTTGGATTGATGTGTGTATTTAAGTTACTCGCTTAAAGCGGTAATCAGTCTATATCAAATGTGGACAAGCAAAATTGATATATTGTTTATATATTTCTAAATGGATGTCTTACTTTTTAACATATTATATAAATAGTTTCTATAATGTTATTAACAGTATGATACTTGTGTGTTATAACAATATCATAAGATGTTTTAAGGATTTAATGATATTTTTGTCAATTTTAAATTCATTTCATATGACGAAAATAGATACTATGGGTTTTCTATCATAAAAAATACATAGGTCATTGCTCGTGTGTGAATATTGTCTATAACATCTTGATAAGACTTACTTTGATGCCAAGCATCAAAACGCCGCGCATGTTTTTGAAGCACGACTTAAATAAAGCAAAGCCATACAGAAAAGGTAAAAAACAAAACAAACAAAAAACTTATATTATTAAATTATTCAGAAACATAGAACAAAAAAGTACAGAACATGATTTAATCATAGTAGACACATTATGTGATGATGATTTGAGATGCCATAAATTGACTACTGTAAAGTCATTAATTTTCGTTTTCATAAAATTTCGTAGAATATGTGATTTAATCAATTTCTTTGGTACATTTACCCGTGGAACCATGTACTAGAAAACATGAGGTCTATGAAATAAAGTTTTCGTGGGGATCAATGTTCGTGGATAAAGTCATCCACGAAATCAATGAAAATTAATCCCTCTAGAAAATAAATGATTCTACAGTAATTTATAGCGTATTACAGCAGGTAATTCCTTTCTTATATAATTATTGGAATAGTTAGGGTCTGAAAGATGCATGAAATTTCCAGACAGTAAGCTACTATGCGGTATTAACGTCAATGGAAAAAAAAGCATCATCATTATCAGCAACAGCAGCGCAGCAACAACAAGGACAATGATGGAGAGACAATTCAGCACAGATAAGTTTTCATTTGGCAGGGGATTTAGGTACAGGTCCCGATATTAATTAACAATCTTCCCAAATGTTATTACTTCCCTTGATAACGTAGCTTGACGTAGGAGTATGACATTGTTTTGTGTTGATGATATGTTTAAAATTAAATATATGTTTACAAGGCTTTACAACATAAGCTATGGAATGTTCAGTTAGATTTACCCATTTCAAGCACTATACATACTGAGACCGCATATTGGGCCTGGGGCCGTAAAGTAGACACGTCCGCTACGGCCATATGCATAGTGTCTGTGTGTTTTAACTCTTTCTACATTATGCTGTAATACTTATTTTTAAACTGTTGTTTCATTAATTTTTCAAGTTGACTGGTCGTTTCTAAAATCTGAATATTTAAAGATCTCAAAACATCTTCCAAATGTTTTTTTCTGTGCTTTAATGAATCAGGTTGCCTTGCATGGTCCGTTCTGAACCAAGTTTTAAAACCCGTTGCCTACGAGTTTAAGGAGAAGGCAACAGATACACATTATATGTGTCCAGTTTCTTTATGATAACGATAGAAGACATGCTTATTTTGAATCTTGTTTTTTTTTCTTCATCAGTTAATGCAAGTAATTGATTCATAAAGTGTTTATTTTTAACATATTACATGTTTTTATTTTACGATAACAACAACGGTTGCTCCCTGTTTTGAATATGCGGCTCCACTGGCAAAAAAAAACACCTATTCCATATTGATACAATGATTATTAATAAATACACAAAACTATATATGGTGGCTTATATCTGCCATTTCGCGTGGTGCTTTGGAAAGGAGAAAAGTCGAAACCCGACGAATCCATATTTCGTTTGACTGCCTTGGTCTGCTTCGGTTGCCAAGGAGTCAAAACACGCCAATATGAGATGTAAACCATTTTCATATCTGTGGGACTTACGGATGATGAAAGAAAAATATCAAAATAATAAATAGGAATAAAACAAATGCAAAAATATTGCATTTTATATACATTGTATATGTAAACAAATTCAAACTTTAATTTCCAAATTTAGTTAAAGAAGATTAAACCCTTTTTAAAGATTAAAAAAATGGTTTAAATACATAAAACTCCTGGTAAAATATTAGTAATAATTTACCTCTATGGTCTGAGTGACCAGAGCTTGTTCAATAAGAATCAATTGCTTCATTGTAAAACCTTGGTCCATGCCGTATACGACAAAGAAATAGATTTGAAAGTTTTATACTTGAAGCTTCAGTCTTGTTTATCACTTACGAACTGAGTTCGATATCTGATAATTGTGCTTAACATTTGCGATGTAAGGTCGCCACATGAGCGAGATAAATATTTAGACACGGCAGATAAGAGAGTTGGCACACAATTGGTTCGGCAAGAATGGCTGCCTGTTTACTACTTTTTCTACTGGCCATTGCATCTTCCTCCACCAGTTCAATTTATAGGGAATCGAGTAATTTACACGTGAGTTTCCGCTAATTTCTTACACACAAAGCTGACAGTAATTTCTGCTGCAGTGGCATACATCTAGTTGCCATTTTGTAATTTCTATGGCATGATCCAACAAGAGCGGAACCAAGCAGTTTGTTAATGAGACAAGTACTGTTTCCGTTGACATTTGAGAAGAATTTACAAAAACAGTTGAATTTCTTTTTTGTCAAATGATAACCATCGAATGTTCTTTTCTTAATCCCATGCGAAACTGTTCAAAACATTGGCATACTGGTGAATTATGAGTACTTAAAGCAACCGCATACAAGTAGAAGACACCATCCACATTCACATTCAGTGATAAAATGACAGAGAGTCGTGTACCTTGTATCATAGACCTATCAAGTTACCAATACGTTCGTGATTATTGAATTAAACAGTTTGATAAAATTCACTTTTTTTTTATCTTTCCACGAAAATAATCTATCAGATTACCCATATCTTAGTTTCGATTTAGAGTGCCAGTAAAAATGAGGATGCTACTTAACCTGGACCGTATTTTTTGTAGGTAAATGTTAAAGAAGACGCAGCTGGTAAGATTTCTTCCGTACTTCATATTGTTTTACATTATTCAAAATTATTGTTTATTCCTCAATCAAGACTGAACTATATTCCAAATCAAAATCGTTAAACAATATCGTTTTCTTACTGATAATAATCATTTTATACATTTATAAACAGTATTTGATTTTAAATTTTCCAGTCGACGAAGAGGACCCCTTTCCAACAGTGAACGATCGCGTAAGATTTTTCTTTTAAGAGAGAGAGAGAGAGAATCTATAATAAGAATTATGGATTAATAAAATATCAATTTCATTAAAATCAGATTCAGTATGCTAACAGGATCTGGCCACATCGTATAGAGGGTCGTCTCAGATTGACCTTTGTATTAGCCAATCAAATCGGCGGCTACAGAATCGTTCGTAATAACCAGAAGAAGTAAAATTCAAATGTCATCGTATGTTCCCATAAAAATCTCCTTAAATAGAAATCACAATAGCTCAGTGGATAAAGGCATTTATCTTTTTTCATACAATGAAAGCATGGAGGCACGGGTTCGAGTCTCATTTTATTCATTATATTTTTCTTGTATTTTCTTTTTATTTTGCTTTGGCATTTTTTTCCACCATTTAATTTTGCTTTGGCATTTTTTTCATAGTTTATATATTAATTCATGAACATTTCAATACATTCAGATTTTCGTTCAAGAGCACTATCTGCGTCTGAGTAGTCAGAACATTCGCTTGCTGTTTCCGTCAGTGAGCACAGGATCTCTGAATATTGTATTAAAGAGACCCTGGGAGAAGAACTGAAATTAAAAGGTTTGAAACGCGCTATTTGATTTGTTTAAAATCGAGCACTTGTTTTGCATATAAATTACTTAAAAGGTCAATCTGACGTGACCCCTATTGCGATGTTGTCAGAACCTAGTCGCGGATAGTAGAGGAGCGCATATAAGGATATGATTTTAATGAGATTGATAAAATATTTATGTCATGGAATGAAACAAATACATTTGTATATATAATTTGTATAACTTTCATTATAACGTTTTTATCTCGGAAACAAATCCGACTGATTGTTTTTACAATTGGAGAAGTACATTGCAGCCAGTACTCTATGTTGTCCATAACAGCAATAAAAAGTAATTACTTGTACAATCTAGCGGAGGGCAACCCTCTACCCTAATGAGAATACCACGTGGCCCGGGGGCGTGGTCCCTTATATCCTTGCCTACAAGGATAACACTACAGGTACAGCCTAATTCTTGAAGTATTTGTGTTTACTATCACAAGTATTTGTTTAATAGTTAAATTTCCATTTTAGAAATCCTCTTCCTACTCAAGTTGAGACTTATTTTGTTAACCTAGACACTTATTCTTAATCCGTAGCCTTTTCTTTTTTTTCTTATAAACTAACTGATGTTCACTTTGTTTCCAATAAACAATTGTAAAAGCTCAGGAAATGAAGAGTAAAATTAAATTAATGGTTCGTGGACAGCGTAATGGTAACGCTCTTCACGTCACACCAGTGCGTCCTGTGTTCGATTCCTGGTCACGTACGTGTGTTGTAGACCGTTTAGAAACGTGTGTTTTATCCGGGTACTTAGGTACATCCTTTCTCAATAATGACCACATACGCCGCCACCTGACCCATCGAGAGTGGGTCATTAAAGTTGTGAGACATAATAATCGATATAACATATATCATGTTTAAACTTATGAAACGTTATAAAATAAACATAGCTTTTACCTTCATTTTGATAAATGCATATCAAACATTAGGCCAAATATACTTGCAGCGCAAACTGATGTTATTCGTAAAAGTATCCTCGATGTAATGCGCTACATCGAAAATGTAACAGCTGTGTCCGGGAAACAATGTGTATCTTTTATTGAAAGGACAACTGAAGCCGCATACCTGAATATCGTCAACAAGGGCGGGTAAGTGAAATTTTTAGATGTTACCATCCGGTCGGGTTTCACTCGTCTGAATAGTATTACCATTCGGTCGTGACACTCGTCTAATAGTATTACCATTCGGTCGTGACACTCGTCTTATAGTATTACCATTCGGTCGTGACACTCGTCTGAATAGTATTACAATTCATTCGTGGCACACGTCTGAATAGTATTACCATTCGGTCGTGACACTCGTCTGATAGTATTACCATTCGGTCATGACACTCGTCTGAATAGTATTACCATTCGGTCGTGACACTCGTCTGAATAGTATTACAATTCGGTAGTGACACACGTCTGAATAGTATTACCATTCGGTCGTGACACTCGTCTAATAGTATTACCATTCGGTCGTGACACTCGTCTGAATAGTATTACCATTCGGTCGTGACACTCGTCTGAATAGTATTACCATTCGGTCGTGACACTCGTCTGAATAGTATTACCATTCGGTCGTGACACTCGTCTGAATAGTATTACCATTCGGTCGTGACACTCGTCTGAATAGTATTACCATTCGGTCGTGACACTCGTCTGAATAGTATTACCATTCGGTCGTGACACTCGTCTGAATAGTATTACCATTCGGTCGTGACACTCGTCTGAATAGTATTACCATTCGGTCGTGACACTCGTCTAATAGTATTACCATTCGGTCGTGACACTCGTCTGAATAGTATTACCATTCGGTCGTGACTCTCATCTGAATAGTATTACCATTTGGTCGTGGCACTCGTCTTATAGTATTAACATTTTGTCGTGACACTCGTCTAATAATATTACCATTCGGTCGTGTCACTCGTCTGAATAGTATTATCATTCGGTTGTGACACTCGTTTGAATAGTATTACATTCTGTCGTGACACTCGTTGAATAGTATTACCATTCGGTCGTGACACTCGTCAATAATATTATCATTCTGTCGTGACACTCTCTAATAGTATTATCATTCGTCGTGACACTCGTCTGAATAGTATTATCATTCGGTCGTGACACTCGTCTAATAGTATATCATTCGGTCGTGCACTCGTCTGAATAGTATTATTCGTCGTGACACTTCGTCTAATAGTATTACCATTCGGTCGTGACACTCGTCTATAGTATTATTATTCGGTCGTGACACTCGTCTAATAGTATTATCATTTGGTTGTGACACTCATCTGAATAGTATAACCATTCGGTCGTGACACTCGTCTAATAGTATTACCATTCGGTCGTGACACTCGTCTAATAGTATTACCATTCGGTCGTGACACTCGTCTCATAGTATTATCATTCGGTCGTGACACTTATCTAATAGTATTACCATTCGGTCGTGACACTCGTCTGAATAGTATTACCATTCGGTCGTGACACTCGTCTAATAGTATTATCATTCGGTCGTGACACTCGTCTAATAGTATTACCAATCGGTCGTGACACTCATCTTATAGTATTATCATTCGGTTGTGACACTTGTCTGAATAGTATTACCATTCGTTCGTGACACTCATCTAATAGTATTACCATTCGGTCGTGACACTCGTCTGAATAGTATTACCATTCGGTCGTGACACTCGTCTAATAGTATTACCATTCGGTCGTGACACTCGTCTGAATAGTATTACCATTTGGTCGTGACACTCGTCTGAATAGTATTATCATTCGGTCGTTACACTCGTCTAAAAGTATTATCATTCGGTCATGACACTTGTATAATAGTATTACCATTCGGTCATGACACTCGTCTGAATAGTATTACCATTTGGTCGTGACACTCGTCTGAATAGTATAATCATTCGGTTGTGACACTCGTCTAACAGTATTATCATTCGGTTGTGACACTCGTTTGAATAGTATTACCATTCTGTCGTGACACTCGTTTGAATAGTATTACCATTCGGTCATGACACTCGTCTAATAATATTATCATTCTGTCGTGACACTCGTCTAATGGTATTATCATTCGGTCATGAGACTCGTCTGAATAGTATTATCATTCGGTCGTGACACTCGTCTTATAGTATCATCATTCGGTCGTGGCACTCGTCTGAATAGTATTATATTCGTAAGTGACATTTATCTAATAGTATTACCATTCGGTCGTGAAACTCGTCATATAGTATTATCATTCGGTCGTGACACTCGTCTAATAGTATTATCATTTGGTTGTGACACTCATCTGAATAGTATAACCATTCGGTCGTGACACTCGTCTAATAGAATTACCATTCGGTCGTGACACTCGTCTCATAGTATTATCATTCGGCCGTGACACTTATCTAATAGTATTACCATTCAGTCGTGTCACTCGTCTGAATAGTATTACCATTCGGTCGTGACACTCGTCTAATAGTATCATCATTCGGTCGTGACACTCGTCTAATAGTATTATCATTCGGTCGTGACACTTATCTAATAGTATTATCATTCGGTTGTGACACTCTTCTGAATAGTATTACCATTCGGTCGTGACACTTGTCTAATAGTATTACCATTCGGTCATGACACTCGTCTGAATAATATTACCAATCGGTCGTGACACTCGTCTAATAGTATTACCATTTGGTCGTGTCACTCGTCTAATAGTATTACCATTCGGTTGTGACACTCGTCTGAATAGTATACCATTCGTTTCTTCTGTTTGAAAAGTACACACATTCATTTTATTATGGTTTATAACGTTATCTATTTATATATGTATATATATATAGGATCTGACGTGAATTGTAATTTCATATCAAATTTTACTTATCGAGTTCATGAAAATGTTATTATGCAAGCCTCTTGCGAGCTTAATAACATGTTTATGAACGAAATTGTTAAATTTGATATGAAATAACAATTCATATCATATTCATTTTTATCATATGACCTATATATCAGTAAATCGCGATTATAGCAACAACAGCACAAAAAATATGAACGGACTCTGTTTCGAATTTAACACTAGGAAAATAGTTTCAAATTATAGCTGAAAAAAAATCTTGAGAAGAACTCATTGTAGAAAGCAACATTATATGATTCTGTTGCGGATGTTATAAATAAATAAAAACTTAACTGTAGATTACCGTTAGTTTTCAGGGGAGATAACTAATGAAAACAATTTTATCATAAGAAGTTTATCTAAAGCACATAAGTCACTATAATATTTGTTAATTTGTCTCTCGGTTTTACATAATTTGACATCTTCAAACTTATATTGTCGACTAGTTATTCTTATATTTTTTTGGTGAAACTGATTGTTATCGGAAAACCTAAACATAATTTTGATTAACATTTTATTATTATATCTCACTTGATCTTTTACTTTATAGATTATTCTGATGTCAGAAGGTTACCGTCAGAAAGTTAGATATAGGAGCTATTTATTGGTGACATTAGTTCGAAGTTCTAAACGTTGTTGTAGTTGTTGTTTGTGTGTATGTGTTTTCATATGTTTTTTTAGTGTTGCAATTAATAATTTTCAGCTGCTCAACAAACCACGGTTATAATGGAGGTGTTATAGAGATGAACATCAGCCCGACGTGTGTTAGCAGAGGCATGCTTATACACGAACTGTTACACGCGTTCGGATTTTACCACGAAGAGAACAGAGCAGATAGAAACACGTATGTGAGGATATTATATAACAATGTAGCAGCAGGTAAATGTACAAATATTTCATCAACAAAAATACTCTGAAAAATAATTTGATAATTAATTTAGTATGAAAATATATGCATGTAGTGTTGTTGTTACAAAATGTTTCAAAACGACAAAGCTTTATAATGACTTTATCTTTTATATTCAAAAGTTTAGTTTGTGAACTTAAGAGTCAAACAAATTATAAATATTCTGAATTGTAAAGCACAATTTAAATGTTACTAACACATTCCATTTTCTTGGCGTTTTCAGGACATGATTCTTATTTCGGTAGATATAATCTTGACACGTACGGATTGCCATATGACTATGACAGCATCATGCACAGTCGAAATAATGTTTGGGCATATAATAGCAGTGTTCATACAATCGAACCATTGACCTTCGGCGTGACCATCGGGCAGCGTGTGCGGCTGAGTGACCTTGACATCAAGAGGGTTCAGCTACAGCACAGATGTATTGCCCGAGCCGCAACCAATGTTACAGTCCCGCACGTCACGACGTCAGCAGCGCCGGTTGTTACGTATCCAAAGGGTAAATACTTCATTTAACCGACCGCACTTGTTGCTGAAGATATTACTCCAGCCGGGTGTAGCCGGTTACTTTCGGCTGATAGTTACAGGAAAGAATTTACCATGTCATCGATGCGCTGCCAGCACAGACTTACCCAGGGAACAGAGGTTTCGATCAAAAACCTTTGTGTCAATTAGAAAGTAGAGCCCCTATTGTTTGTTCTGCGCAGGCTTGGGTACTAAGAATTTTAAGTGAATTTTCAAAACTGGCAAAAGAAATTCGCACTAGATTCTATATTTTTCAAAGGTTTTAATTGTGTAAAAATTTGTTTTTAATATTATTTTGATACATGTACTATTTCTTCCAAGTTTGATTTGTTATTTATGTATTTTAGGGTTCCTGGTTAAGGTAAAGGTCACATTGACTTATTTTAATCCGTTATCATATCGCTCCATTCCAACCAACTAAGTAATAGTTAAAAAAAAATAGAATATTTTACTTTTCTAGTTTCCCCAAAAGAAAAATAAGTAGATAGTTAATTCAATAAACATTGACAACATGTAATTATGATGTCAACTTTGCAATTTACAAAAATGTAAGTCAATTATTGTGCTTATTTTAGATTTTAATTTTACACAGAGCTAATTATTTATAGGTTTATCTGAAGACTAACCTGTTGTAATACGACCAATATAACAATTTAATTATTTTTTGGTAACTCCATTTTTGTTTGGTTCTGTGTTTGATTGTGTATTTTACATTTACATAATTTATACTTTAGTTATTGCTACGATATAGTTTTCATATATATATACGCCAAGTTATTGTGATACGTATTGGAATACACATTATATCGTAGTACGCTTCGAACGTCTCGTGACAGCTTTAAATTATACACGATCTCGTACATACAGTAAAGTTTGTATTGTGTTGTATTGCACGGGATGTGTGTACCTTCTCGTGACAGCCTTTAATTATACACGGTCTCGTACATACAGTAAAGTTTGTATTGTGTTGTATTGCACGGGATGTGTGTACCTTCTCGTGACAGCCTTTAATTATACACGGTCTCGTACATTTGTATTGTGTTGTATTGCACGGGATGTGTGTACCTTTCTGACAGCCTTTAATTATACACGGTCTCGTACATACAGTAAAGTTTGTATTGTGTTGTATTGCACGGGATGTGTGTACCTTCTCATGACAGCCTTTAATTATACACGGTCTCGTACATACAGAAATTTTTTGTTTTTTTGTTGTATTGTTTACACGGTCTCGTACATACAGCAATGTTTGTATTGTGTTGTATTGCAGGGGACGTGTGTACCTTCAAATACAGCATGTGTAACTGGAAGAACACACGGACGGATGATCTGGACTGGCGACTGCATAATGGTCCAACGAACAGCGAGGGTACAGGGCCAAGTTTGGATATTGACGGCACCACCACAGGTACGTAAATTATTTATGTCTCGTCTGCTTGACTATTTTTTTACCGCTCATTTCTTCAGATCTCATGTTAAAACTAGACAAAAAGGAGTAGTATAACCGTGAACAAAGAGATATCAGCGGAGGAGGAGAAAGATGTATTTGGAATGTGTTCTTTAACAAATTTACAGTACGATTCAGTATTGACAGTATTCCTCTCTAGCGGTTCAGAAAATTGTAAATGGAATTATTTCATATGATTATTGGACAACATAGGTTTACAGGGATGGTGACTTCTTGCTATGATAAGATTGTTTTTGTTATTGCTTTGGGGAAACGTTTTGAAAAGTGCTTGAATATGAATAACTAACTTTTCAGTAAGCTTTTTGACTATGCATGTTTTGCAACTGTTACAGATATACTTAAAACCTTTGCAGGTCAGTATATATACGTTGAGGCGTCTGGTCATCCTAACCAAACAGCTAAATTGGAGTCCAAACTGTACAGCAGTGGTGACTTCTGCGTCAGATTCTACTACCACATGTACGGTAAAACCATGGGCACCCTTTATCTTAATGTCAAATCCTTGCTGGCGGATGGAGTAAGTACAGATACGAAACACGTGAGGACGTACACCGGGGACCATGGCAACCGATGGAATGAGGCTTCTGTTGACCTCCATGTGCACAGCACTTTGAACTTCTTCGTAAGTTTTTTCCCAATGGTTTTAGTCCCATGTACTGAAATTATTCTTTTTTGTTCAGTGGGGGCTCATTTTTGCCGATGTTTAGCATTTTTTATACAAAAAAATAAACCCTTATATTTTCTTTATTCAAGGGAAAACTCATGATTTCTCGAATCTATGATAATACGAAATTGTAAATAGTTATTCATTGAAATGTAATGTCAGCGGTAAATAATGATAGTAAAGTATTTAGGAAAATTTTACCCATCGCCGAAAACCCACGTCCGATCTATATAATCTATTGACCGTGGGATTTTCAGCCTATATTTTGTCGTTTTTAGGTGTGTCGAATCACGCCATTTCATTGGTGCCATAATGTTTAATAGAGGTCGTTTTAACATCTGTTTATATCAATGCTTTTCTTGTTAGTTTACTGACTTTCAAGTCTCCACTATTTTATTAAAGGGCGCATTTTCATTGGTCGATATTTTGGTCAAAGACTGCTGTAATACGATGTTTAACTTGCCTTTTCCCCACGGATGAAGTCTTGTAGTGAAACGGAATAAGTCAGCCGAAGGTTTCAGACAATGTGTTTTACCAAAACGCTAAAAAATAAGCAACTCTCTTTTTTCAGTCATTAAGTACCTAATAATTATTATGTAATTAATATATACAATGCTATAAACTTGGCGGATATTGAAACACATATAAGTTAAGCATAGAAAAACACAAGTTCATTTATTAAAAGCCACATTTTAAAGATGAAAATTAGTAATTATAACTTATTTAATACTATTTCGAAGTTTTTATTTACTGTAAACTTAATACTGCTATGATTTTTTTCAGTTTGAGTTTGAGGCGAATCTCGGTAGTGGCTACCAGAGTGACATAGCTCTGGACGATGTCCGAATATATGAAGGAAATTGCTAACATAATCTGATTCATCTGCATCTCCGAATCATGAATTCTTTTGAATTTCGTGTCAATTATGGGAAATAAAGGCATTACTATGGTTTCTGATTTGTTCGATGCTTTATTGAATTCAGTTTGATAAATGGAAAATCTAGAGCACAGTCGGGTGAATAAAGTTCTCATATAGCATCTTTTCTTTCCTGAATACAAATGATAAATTGTAGTATGATATTTTGTTTGTTTATTGTCAATTAAGGTAAATCATTCATTATTAAATTGTGATCATGGTCCACCAAGTGATCGTGGGATTTTATAGTACATTTTGTAAATGCAAACCGTTAAAGACTTAGAGCAAAATAACCACAACTTCCCAAGTCAATAGATGCTTGCATCTGCATTGAAATATTTTTAAACATTTGAAGGACCATGGTTATAACTTAATGATGAATGTATTACTTTAAGAAACATGCATCTACATTTTAATTGTAGAGTTTTGTTGTTGTTGTTGTTGTTTTGTTTTTTTTTCGGCTTTTGATGTTTTGAATATTTTTGTTGGTGTTTTTTATTGATATATGGAACACCACCATTTAGATAAAACTATATAAATTCATATTCAGTAAATTGTTTATGAAGTTCTTCTTCTTTCATGATATACTCTTCATAAATATAAAAAGCCCCACTGAGGAAAGCAACCATGTATGTTTTGTCTCCACTGTATATTCGCTCCCGTAAATTTTATAGACCTATATATCTTGTATCTTCAATCCTTACTTGTCTTTACACGAAATACAGTAAACTCGAAATATATCGAACCCTGATATATCAAACTTTGGTATTTATCGAACATCGGATACATCGAATAAATTCACTAGGTTTCGAGAAATTCATTTAAAGCGGATTTCACTAATGGTTTGGTGAAACTTTCAACATAAACTTTAAGAAATATATCCTTGTTATTAAAAAAAAAATTTAAATTTAACTAAGCATATTACAAGGGCTTCCCTTTGCTATTTATATGTCTCTTTTGGGCAAAGAAACAAACATGCTATATACTCGTGTTTCAAATAGATCACCAAAACAGATACATGCTCTCGAAAATAAAGCCTGTACTATTGTATGATTCTTATTTTCAAAACTAAAAATATGATCATTAGATTCAATGGGGATTTGATTGTTGTATTTGTGTAGAGTCTGTGACCGCACTTAAGTATTCTTTGAAAACTTGGGGCCTACAGTTTAGTTTTAATCTAAAATGAGACAGCTGGGTGGCTTGAATATTATTAGTGAAATGGTTTTTAATGAGTAAATTGCCCAGACTGTGTCGTGTTGCCTGGGTTAGTGTACATACCATTGACAGTAACAGGTTGGACTTAGTTTGATTCAAGGTGTTTTTCATTTTTATCTAGTATTTCCTATTTGATAAGACCTTATCTTGTATGCTAAATTTGGTAGCAATAAACAAAGGTGTGATCGACCTAAATGATATGATATGATATATATAACTTATTCTTTCCTTGAGTTTTATCATATACCTTTTCCATATAAATTGCACACTTAAAAATGTATTTGTATTAAATTATATTAATCCGACAATATAGATGGATTACAAAACTCTTTCAAAGGTGACGATATAACGTTATCAACGATACCATAAACTTTAAAAAAACAAAACAAAAAAAAACAGGGTTAACCCGATGAAAATAGTTACTCAAGAGTATGAAGTCCGGTAGTCCGAAAAACTTTATCCGAGTTTCCTCCTCTGTGTTGTATAAAATATATATTTCAACACAGTCAATAGCAACAATACATTATTCTGTATGAAATGCTTCAAATACCAAGAAACTGACCGAGTTCTGCACAGGACAAAGGTAAAAACTCTAATCTGTTGAATAATGAATTGAAACAGACGATGGAATCAAACATGCCAAGCCCAAAAGCACAATTCATACTACGGGGGACAGTATCACTGGCAGTTGCCTGCAAGCGCCTCGCTAAAGAGAATGGTTGCAGCCATTTGATCCAAGTTAACAGCCAGTGAAGTCATTAAATATGTCGGATATTTTCAGTCCTGGCACGAGGCAGATGATTAATACAACACCGTAAATGTATTTAAAACCATTAAAAAAATTACTGAATTTTACATATCCAGAAAACAAAAAAAAAATATACAAATGTTGGAGAAAGTTGTATAAATTGAACCTACATCAAATATGAAATATTAATTATGAAAATATGAAATTAAATATAATTTCAATTAATGAAAGGCATTGTACTTAAATCAAAATGCCGAATACCCTTACTAAGACATATTGAGCTATAGTAACAAATGCATCTGAAGTTAAGAACTACTCTACACATGAGAGAGAGAGAGAGAGAGAGAGAGAGAGAGACCTGAATAATTTACCGCTAAAACAACTGTGGATTAGTCCGCCTCTAAATGGCATTATGTAAAGACACAATTAAGAAGTTAAACATTTAGTTTACCATGCGGTTTCGTTAGACCAATTCTTTGACTGTTGAAATCATCTTATTTGAAAAAAAAATGACATTTCTTTTAATACGCTAGCGTTTCTTTGAAAAATACATTTGTATTATTTTGACTAAGAATTTGATATTTAACCTTTTTGTGTGTGTATTACGTCTATCAATACCTATCTACAGACGCATACTCGCCCAATTCATTATTCCGTAATCATTAAAAAATATGAGTGGTTTCTCCATTACAGGCAATAACGTCACGGACAGTTTTGAACCCATATTAAGAATTATAAAACCTATATTTAGACATTCTATTTTACATGACTGATCAAATTCACTCTTCGCGCATACACTCACTTACAGGCTGAACGTACGAATTCTCTACCCGGACCTGGTGAAGGCGCCATGTTGCGGAACGTGTCACGTAGTACCACAAGCACCTGTATGCGTCGGGAATTCCGTATTCTATGTTTATTATTTAAATGATTTCCCAAAAGTTGGTATTTACGAAAAGTGTTTCCCGTGCAATGTGACCTACATTTATCAGGAAACAAAGACTTCATTGTCATTAAGATGTAGGAAAAAAAATATTTTTAGTTGTGTGTGACGTAGTCACTCACAACTATAGTACCTACATCTTGAGGGCCCGTTGCTCTACATTTAAGACTGAATAACCTCTCAATTTTGTATGAATGACCGAACGATTGAACAGAATTCTACAATACAGATATGCTGAGATTCAGCCAAAGAAGTGAAAACTCAATTTTGAGTAAAAATAAATATTTACGGGACACAATAATTGTGTGTTGTATAAAAACACAGAAAACCTATTTTCCTTAGGATGTTGCGTAACTCACTTTACCACGCGGAGGAATATAGTTTCTTTCGAATGCAAAGGTGGCTCATGCCTGAATTTGGATGGTGGATGTGGAGGTTTCGGTTAGTTAGCTTGAATTACGATAAAAACTCGTATAACCGCCTTATAATCACGTCTACTATCTCAGATACATCAGAGATATTTCCAGGGATTATTTGTTACTCTATAGAATGGCTGATACAGGTGTATGTTACTAAAGACACAGTAGGGACCCACAGCATCTATAAAGAGAAACTGTGTCGTCGCTCTGTGGTACAAATCAAAGCGCTGATAGTGCTAAGAGAACAGCATTGTCTCATTATTTTGTTTATCACAGTAAATTTAATGAACGGAGGTCAGATTTTCTCACAATGCCAATAACCCCGCTTTAACGTTGCGTTAACATGGTCATTTGATGAACGCACCATTTGTTTCAACAGATTGATAACAATTAGCACATAGCCACTCTTTCTCGTCCTATATTTCTATAGCCTCCAATGAACAATCTTTTATTATTTTAATATAAGTTTAATATTTGGAAAAACTAAGTTACCATGCATATTTGCAGCTTGTCAAACCCTCTTCCACTTGAGATACACACAACTTCAGTGCTTTCAGTGCTTTGATTATTTATATCAATCCTCCGTGAACGAGCTGTTTTAATGCATAAAGAAAGCTTATCAAATTTATAGAACAAGCTCCGACGGAAAAGTTTTTATCTATTTCAATATGCCAGGTTTCCATGAAAACGGTAAAAAAAAAAATGAAGAATGTAAAACTAAAAAAAAAATGTATTTTGCATCGAAGTCCTTTCTCTGTTTCATTGTTTTAAATTATTTAAATTAGTTATTTCATGAATGGATATAAAATATCATTTCATTAGACCACGAAATGAAACCTTCCTTTTGGAGATAAGCTAAGCAATATTTGAACATTGAGGTCATGGAAGACTTGAGATAAGGGCGACAGCTGGGCATTTCTGAACACCTTTAGTAATGGAGGTCCTGATACTGCTTGTTGTTTTAAAGGCTGCAGTAGCCAGCCCAGTCGGACAATATGTCGATGTAGTACACGTACGTAATTGTAATAATTAATTAATATATAGTCAGTTTATTCATTTTTAATCAATTACATATTATTCCTAACAAAAAGGGTGTTTATTGTGTTCTATACCACATGGCTTGTGCATTGATTTAATTAGTCTTACCCAGCACAGCTACATGTATGTAGATGTCATGATGTTGACTGTAATAAGTAGTTATAAAATGTTATATACTGAATGCTATATCTATCTACTGGGTTACAAAGCGTCTCCAATATATTTCATCTTTCCATATACATTTTGATGGGGTCTCAATTGTGTTTAATGTAACTATTTCAGGTTAACTTGGATGAAAACAATGAAGGTATGTTACTATCAGAGGACACTAAATACATGGCTCTTAGTTGTAGTTTTTAACTCACAAAGATGTCATTCATGTGTTGCTCTTAGATCATCTTGCAATAAAGTTATTGATTTCTGATACAAAACAGTTTCATGTTATTAAAACAATAATCATCCCCAAATCATACATGAAATCAATTCTTATTTCATGATTTTGAAGAAGACTGATAAATTACCATAAATGATAAATCATATCATATACCACGAAATATACGATAGTATCATTTTCAATGCGTTAAGTCTCATTTATGCCCATTTAAGAAACGTCGCGGTGATTAGAAAAGCGGGGTTAAAATTTGAAGAAAAAAAAATGCTATAAATGTAGTAATAAGTGTGTGATTATCCTTATGTTTTTACATATCATACGCTTTTCTCTACACAGCATATCACACAGCAACTGACAAAAGGGACATTTATGTAAGTATTGTTTCTCACGCAAACACGTTCAAGCACCTACATATACGCTGGTGTCAAAATGATTATTGATTATAATGGGGTTTAGTTTAGATATATATGAACAACCACTACGGCATTTACCGTAAAGCCCCTTTTCTTGGGTGAACAAGTACCAGAATCGACGCAGAAAAAAAAAGACAACTAACGTGCGCCTTTAAAATCACTTATATTTATGACAGAAGAGGGCAGGTTTGCCTCGTCACCCCCAGATATTGTTTAAAATGCCTATAATGTCAGTCATTTGTTCCCTTCAGTTGTTGAAATAGTTGTTTAAAATGTAAGTTAAACACCTCAGTAAATACTAGAGTTTTATCAAAATAAACCATATTAAGATGTTTCACGTATTCGGACACAGCAAAACAATCATACGAGAAGCGGATTAAAAACGTATGCTACAGTAACAAACAGTTTTTTACTAATCAGACAAAGAAGGAAATTTAAAACTAGCAGAGAGAATTTTCTTAAACTTTGCATGATTATCGAGCATAACAAAAGAAACAAATTAATGAGAAAAAATATTGGGCTTACCATTCTACTTTTTGAGTTATCTGCCCCTGAAAGAGAATCAAATCAAGCCTATCGACACCTTTCTTAATTTCACATTATTGTTTGTTGTTTTATTTCAAGTCATTATGAAATGTTTAAATAATTCTATCCAATAGAATATTCGCTATGTCTCAGCAAATGAACATACTGTGTTTTTCTTGAAAAACAAAATAAAAATATTTCTATATATTCTCGTATGCGAGTATCATATAAAATCTGTTGCAGTGACAGGAAAAAGAGTACCAAAGATCGAGTTTAAATCGAATGAGGTGTTGCTATCCCATAATTTGAGTTACCTGCCTTTGAAAATAGCATAAAAGAGCAAAAAAAAAAAAAAACACTCAATTTCATGGACAGATAACTCAAAAAGTAGAATGGGGGCCCCCATTTTTTCCCCATAAATTGTTTCTCGTGTGATTTTCTATAATCATGCAAAGTTTAAGAAAATTCATTCCGCTAGTTTTTTTGTTTTTTTCTTTGTCTATATGGTAAAAAAAAGGTTACTGTAGCATACGTCTTTAAGAGCGCATCGGAGCATAATCGCAGCTGTTTTCTGGCCATTGATCTAAATGCTTCCTATAGAATACAAATTCAAAAATTGAAATATTGTTTAAAGTAATACACGTTCACGAAAGATATTTATTTTATATATGTTCTATTTTGCTTTAAGGTAATCCAACCGTCATAAAAATGGGATCATGGTTCATCAAGTGATCTCGAGAATTTTATAGTAAATGCAAGCCTTTATAAACTATAAGAAATAGAGCCTTTAACTCCAAGTCAGTGGATGCTTGCATCTGCACTGAAGTCTTTTTGAGCATTTGAAGGACCATGTGTATAATTTTATGACAGATTACCTTAAGTTATAAAATTATATGAAGTATCTTTAAGCATTTGAAAAACCATGATTAAACATCAATGATGAATGGATTACCTAAGTTATAAAAATATATTATGTGGTGAATAGGTTTAACGTTCATTCCAGCGAAAAACCACGCCCTATATAAACGCACCGTGGCCACAAGGTGTCATCCCATATGAAAATCTCTACTCAGATGGCACCGCAGGTGGGTGTACAAACAGTACAATTAATTATTATGCAAGACTCCCTCGGCCTACATACAATTAAAACACGTGATAACAAATGGGTAATATTTCAAAAAGCATTATCGCCAAATCGCCAATATAATAATAGTTAAAGATGAATAGAACAATCATGTTTATAGATGATTCATATTGTGTTTTCTTTAATCAATGCCAGTTAAAAAAAGAGTTTCCATTTTTAAATGCTCGGTATAAAATCATTGCGAGGTTTGGAATGACAAACTATTGTAGTCAGACTATGATACCAAAATATTTAATTCGCCACTACAACTTGATAGTTGTGCTATATACATTTGTAATCATTTTTTTTACAAATAAACGATTGTCAGTGTAGCCAAAGAAGAAAATATGAAATGGTATGATAGCAATTTTGCATTTATTCGAAGATTATAGACACAATGTCAAATATACTACTCAAATATAAATGTTAAAAAAATGTTAAAAATCTATTTGATATTCTTTTAGATAATGCGGCTATTTCTTTCTTTTTATAATGCAGTGAACTTAGATAAAGGTTTGGAGGCAGACAGTATGGTTCTCTTAATTTAACAAAATCTGTAAACTCAGGCGAATCTTAAGCTGATTGTTTTCTCTATTAAATGAAGTATAATCCGTTTAGCTAAACACGATGATAGAACTGTTATACTGATTCTAATCAATTCATTTTCAAGAGGCGAATGATGTGGTCAAGAAGCAAATCCGTGACGCGATGACCCACATAGAGGAGGAAACGATGGTAGCCGAAAAACCGTGTATAACCTTTGTTGAAAGGACAAATGAAGTAGCATATCTCCGTATTGCCAGCACACGAGCCCAGAGGTACATACCGATCATACAAAAGCTAGTAGACTTCTGAAAATGACTATAGCCATACTCTAGATTTATTTCAAGTAACAAATTATGGTGTAGCCAGAATACGGTACCAAATACTTAAAACAGTCACTAAAACTTGATAGTTGTGATACATTGTTATATTTTACACAGTTGCGAAAGCCAATGCTCGACATTTTTTCTGGACGGTATTCAGTACTGAATATATATTACTGTTATTAAGTATTGTATATATATTAGTATGTCCAATTAAAATGGGGTTTCACTTCCGTTGGCGCATGTGCAAATTGGTATTGCAGTCGAATGTAAAGCCGTGATTGTAATAGTTTTTAGTGACCGATATTTTTCTATGTGATTGTTTGGGGGTATCAAATACGTGATTTGTGTTTATTTTAAATAGTTTCGCGTGTGATTAATCATATTTAATTAGTCAGTAGATGTGTGCATTTCAATGATGTTTATACATGTAGGTCATGACCTACTCATCGCATCACTTGTAGCACACATTTCATGTCTTCTGTATTGAGCTTTTAATTATACATGGATGATTAATTATTACATGATGTGTGGGATAAGTAATACGTAAAGTATATCTGATGAATATGCAACCGTAATATGAAGAACGTTTGGGGTTTCATGCAGTAAATTAGCGAAATGTGAACTGTCGGACTGGTCAGTAGTGCTGCGAAGTTGAGACCTATAAATAACATTGGTTTACGGTAATGGATTAAAGTGCCGCTGCAAGGGGTCATGAGTTCTATTACGATTGGACCTCTTTTTATTTAAATTCTTTTCGGAAGTAGTTAGGTTATATACTTATGTAAAGTAGGCCTGATTTAAATACTAGTTTTTATACATTTATTATTTTACGTTGCATCTACTTCCTTTTTATTTAAATAAATACCCTGATATTCATTTAAAATCGTTCAAGAAAAAAACATCGAAAACTCAACATATATAATTATAGATAATATATATAGAGGTCGAATTTATGTATCTTATTTTTTGACGAAGAGCCCTGTGCATAGACAGGTTAGATTATAAGGTCAAAGCAGTAGAAAAGAGAAGGGGGGAGTATGCTTACTTTTAGCCGTCTATTAAAACATTTGGTTTTAATCTTTTCTTGTTTAATAAACAGACGAGCTAAAATGACTTAAGTCGTACTTAAGATCTACTTTTTCCCAACATAGACGTACTGACATTCCTTGGTAAACAGATCTTGTGCATACAGTATTGTAATTTTGCAATATATATCATGTTAAAGATCAGTAAATTAATTCTCATCAATTCATGAATATTAATGAGATGAAAAGTTAATTATAAATGCCCCACAATGGTTAGTTTTAGACGCCAGTCTTCAGGACAAAACCACTGTTATAAAATAGAGGAAACAAGTAACTGGTGTTGCACGCAACACATGAGTCCCCTACCTGTGAGGTGCATAATTTTTCCGTTACCATAGCAACTAGAATTTTGGTCCAAGGAAAAAAAGTGACGTGCAGAATCTCCATACTGCAATCTATTCATATACCAAGTTTCATAATATTATCTTAAACAGTGTTTAAGTTATCACGGGATCCAGATTTCCGGAAGGACAGACAGACGGGCGGACAGATGGAGGGCAAACCTATAGTCCCCTCCGGTGTAAACATCGGTAGGGAACTTAAAACATCATGTTAATCCAATGACTTGATAGACGTGTTGTGAACATTAATTTATCATTACACTTTAAAGGGTAATTGGTATCATATACTTACGTATACTTTGTTTGGGGGGAAAAAATGCAGTTTAATGTAAAATAAATACAAATATTAATAAATAGTGTGACCTTTTGGGTATTTTATCTACAAGAGACAAATAAGGGTCTGGCTTAACGGTAAGATACTCTTTTATTATAGTATACAGTATAATTAATTTAAGGAAGAAAACAATAAACATGTTTTAATATAAACTCAGGGCCTATAAGTCACCTTAACAATGTTAGTGATTGAATTAGTCTCGTGATAAAGCAACATCAACAGTCTCTGTACAATCATGAATTTTCTTGACATTAAATTTCGTTGATAATGTACTTAAGGGTTTTTGGTTTATATCTAGAATATTAAAGGTCTATCAAATGAATCTCTTCGTGGATGTTAATATTCGTGGATAAAGCCGTTCAGGAAATCAACGAATATTAATGCCCGACGAAAATTAATGATTTCACAGTACCACACCCAGCCGCATTATACTGACACAAGACCTACACATATAGGTATTACATTCATGCTGGTCACTAAGGGAAATAAAACTATTTTGGTGATCAAACCCATGACCTTCCGGTAACAAGGTGGACCCCCTAACCACTTAGACGTCGTCAATGGATCTAAAATTGACATCGATGATTATTCATTCCTCGCACAAACTGTTGACATGACCTTTGATTATTAGAACAAACATTTTGAATGAATTATCATATTAACGAATACATGTATAAAAAAAGTATGACTTATGAAATAGAGGGTAATTGTCAGTGTCAGTAAATATCAGTTTTAATTCATCGAGTGAGGAGGAAAATTAATATTTCAACGAGTGGCGCAGCCATGAGTGAAAATATTAGCCATAACTTAAAATATTATTTAACCTCCTCACGAGAAGAATTAGAACTGACATTAAAAAAAATACATTTTTTCTTTTTATTAAATGCTTAAAGCAGTGAATATTACCATTTTTGATTTTCTGATATTTCCCTATAATCCACTGAAAGGCATTTAATAAAAAAGTTCCATGCACTGTTTAGTATGGTGGGTAATTTCAGTCTTATTGCGTTTTCGCGATGTCGCCCTATGTGAGGTATCCGTCACGACGACACGAAATATGCGGTGAAACAATTACGATAATTTAATGTGATAACGTTAGCGCCTTTTAAAGTTTCTGTCCGCGCGATAGAAGGTCATGCTGTCGCGTCCGCCAGTCCATTGGCTGAAGCAAGAAGCAAAAACAAATTGCATTTATCGTGCCATCGAGTTATCCGCTAAGGGTTAGAATTCATTCTAACTCCAGTATTAAGTGTTTATTAAAAGATGCATTGATAAAAAGTCTTTTTTACAAAAGGTTAAAATTTTCCCTTTTGAGGCGATTATAGTAAACAATTAGTTTGTTTCACACCTCGCCCTTTAAATACGTGTACACTTCTAGCTCGCGGATTCGACAGGAAATGGCGCTAACATTATCGCATTTAATTGTAGTGCTGTCGCAACGTAGAGTCCGCTTTCGAAAGGTGCCGTTACAACAACACGCAATCGCTTGCAGACGCATCTAAGTTGTATATTCGCGCTATCGTGGTGGCAACCTTGTATGGGCGACACACCGAAGACTCGACTTGGCAGAAATAGCCACCATGGTTCACTGTATCTCTTACCTACAATTTGTAAGAGAGTGAACACATTTTTGAAGTTATCAGTGTTACTGAGAGACTTAAAGAAATATTATTTAGTGAGTAAAACTTGTCACAATCCGTAGGTATAATTTTTAAAAACTTTTTTTTTTCGAATAAAATTAGGTATTTAAAATTAAGAAAATCAGTTAAGTTGAAGGAAAACAACTAGATAACAGTTAACATTTTAATAATTTGACTTTCAGCTGTGATACTAACCAAGGTTACAGTGGTTCTGTGCAGTACATGAACCTCTTATCCGGATGTACTTCAAAAGGGGCCCTTATCCATCAGTTGGTCCACTCGCTCGGGTTCGCACATGAAGAAAACCGAATGGACAGAGATAACTTTGTCACTGTCAATTATGGAAATGTTTTGTCCGGTAAATTGTTAATGTTGATAATCGATATAATTTTCTTTAATATTAAAAGGCAAATTGTATTATATATTCCATGTACATAAATAGTGGCCTAATAAAGACACGTACAAGGTGTTCGGCTTTGAGTGATTCCCCGAATAATTTTCAATATGAGACGGCAATGTAAGTTCTCATATGTTCTAAATGTTTCAAATTTCATGCACGTGGGTAATTGGTGCTACGTCCTTAGGTAGTCAGGAATTTTTTAAGTTTAATTATCATGCCATTGTTGGTAAATTAGCAAATGCCCATGGAGGCCAGTGTAATCTACGTGCTGATGGCTCGATTCTTGGTAAATGAAAGTGTTTTCTATGATACTCAGTTTTCGAAATACTCAAACTTGAAAGACTACATTGCAACTCAAAATTCGCTGATCCGTTAGGCAATGAGTCCTCAATAAATCTGTATATTTACATATTGATATTTCATTCTGCTGCAACGTTGCATTTTAACTTCGCCATATAAGGGCAAACGACTTACCTTCAAACAAAACACATAGATCATCTTTACCCTTAAGTTTGTTTGTTTGTTGGATTTAACGCCCACCGACTGAACTACAGTATTTAAGTAATTTGAAGACCATGTCTATTTGAGAAAGATATAGTGCTGCCACACTGCAGTATCACGTGTGGCATAATACCACACCCAGTCACATTATCATGACACCCAGGACTACCCTTATATGCAGAGCGCCAAGCAAGGGAGCTATAACAGTACAATTTTTTTTTACTATCTTTGGTAAGTCGCGGCCGGGGATCGAACACACGACTTCCCGCACGCGAGGCGGACGCTCTAGCCACTTGGCCACCGGGAACGGTCCATACCCTTATGTAAAGAGCGCTTTAAAATGGAACCTCCGTCCAATTTCTCTTTAGAGAAACAGATGGTAATCTAATTCTTTACTGTAAAATTAAGAAACACGTGACAGTGCTAAACAACACTAATTTCAGATAACAAACAGTTTGATTTGTCGTAACGTGTCATTGTACCATAGGGATGCCTTTCATTTTCAGGACATTCTGATTACTTTCGAAAATTCGTCACCGAAACGTTTGGCCAGCCGTATGACTATGGTAGTGTCATGCACAGTAGACCCGATGTATGGGCAGCCAACAAATCCATGCATACAATAGAACCTAATCATATCGGGGCAATCATTGGACAGCGGCAGCGTCTGAGTAGCACCGACGTTAAAAAGATCCAGATCCTTTACGGCTGTGTCGCTCCCAGCAGTACACCTAGCAACTCGAGTGGATATGTCCTGGGAGTAGCAGCTGTTACAAAGCCTTATACTGGTAAGTGGGTGTTTACAAAGGCCTGGTATTTTGCTTTGACCGAAAAACTGCCGCATTAAAAAAAAATCAACAACTGTATATATAGTACGAAGGTAGGTAACTTTTTCCACTGAAATCGTAAATCATGTCGTTTCAATTGCCTTAACTCCTTTGATCTTTGATGGATTTTAATAAACTTGTTCTTTTTTGCGTGGAAGTGACGAATAAAGACATTCAGGAACAAAAAACAAAACAAAAAAACAAAAAACAACATCGCCTTGCCTGATGAATCACCTTAAAGATGTTCACGAATTCAAAAATACGTTTGGTCGGAAGAGATCTGACCGATAGAATCTCAAATATTGTCAAACAACCCCTCATAAGGTTCAATACTTTTTTCCCTGTTTCTGTACAAAACTTGAAGATATTCTATGCGTCAGATTTTAGACTATAATCACTCATGCAAATATACATATTTGTATCTATTTTCCTCAAACTATCTCCCATTTTAAAAAAAATGCAATATATTTACAGTTTTGAACATAACAGAACATCTATAAGATCGATTGGTTTCAAATTTTGCATAATAACTTGAAATGAAATCACAAACATTAATAAGAAATAATATAAGGTATTAGTAAAATTTATTTTGAGTTATCTGCCCTTGAATATGGCCTAAATGTATCACATTAAGGGGCAGATAACTCAAAAAGTAGGACGGTGACCCACTTTTTTTGCATAAAAATGTTTCTTTTATGATTCTCTATAATCATGCAAAGTTTTTAAAAAAATCAATTGAACAGTTTAAATTTTCATTCTTAATAGAAAATGCAGCAAACTGTCACATACGCCCTTATGGATATCTTTCCTTCTTTCAAACATAGTTGGAAGTTTCTGCACGTTACAAGATAAATAAAACACTTGCCAGTATTAATCAGTAGGTATTATTGTCTTGACAGTAACTTAAAAGTATTTCGCATTCGTTTCTCACCCATGAATCTTTGGTTCCATCCCCGAACACGCACATTTATGACAGAGCACGGTGTTTGCCCTGACTGTCCCCACAGGAATGATCGCGCCATCATAGCAGTTTATTTAAGTAAGAATATATTGCTATAAATGTAAAACAGCTTTTTACTTGATTTGGAATATTGTTTTGCTTCATTTTTCTTCTATTACAAAGGTGACGTGTGCACATTCAAGTATGGGTTTTGTAACTGGAAGAACACGGCTGAAGACAACACTGACTGGGTTCTACACAAAGGCCCTACTCCAAGTAGCGGGACTGGTCCGAGTGTTGATCTTAACGGGGACCCCTCAGGTGAATAGTTAAGAACTTATAAACCTTCGAAATGAGACGTAGACCTATGTAAATCAACGAGCATCCCCCGAACACCTAAACTACATGCTGGTGTATAATTCCACGCATTGTTCAATGGGAAATATACATACATTTGAGATTTTTTTTCCTAGTCACTGATTGGTCGGTTTAAATCAGCGAATTATACCGGGTATTGCCGTCTTTAGCAAGTTTAGATCTTACTTAGCATTGACATACGAAAGTCTGTGTCATATGAAGAGTTTGTATGTTGATCTAGACTCATGGTTACGGTTCTGCTAATAGCATGAGAAAATCGTAAGAGCAGAGCCTGCTCGTTGCAAAAAAAAGTGTGTCATAAATTTGATCCAATGTCAGTTGCAAAAGGTCAATGTCGCAAATACTTGTCCTAACATATTAGTAGTTATACAATGTAAATACTTCTGCCAAGCAGTTATAGTCTTAACATGCACATTTCAGTGATGTCCTAGCGGGGATTTAATGTCTAACACATTTAAGGACTTTGACAACTGCTGTCTCAGCACCCCATAGACATGTATTATGATATCACTTTCTGTCACATTTCCAACCAGGCTTTGCATGCTGAGTGACAAATGGTAACCTTTAACAACCAGGCTCGAATTTCACCAACAATACTTAACGCTAAGAAACACTTAAAGACTAAGCGACTAATTCGAGTTTCATCGTGTTTTACTTTCCAATAAAAATACCCAAATATTTAATACAACATATTCAAGTATAACACTAATTTGATATGCATTATTACCTTAATAATCAGCCATATTTGCAAAGAAAGTTTTTTTTTCTAATAGAAAATCATTAACGATGAGATTTGCTTCTACGTATTTTAGTATTTCTTAGCACTAAGTAATGCTGGTAGAATTCGAGCCAGGGACAGAATCCATGTCCTTCTGAGGCGAACGCTTTTACAACTCCGCCGCTATGATATATTGAGATCTTAAGCATAAATAATCAATAATCCGTTGCATTTTCAAATGTATTTTGCATGTTGACATTGCATTAAATCACAGGGTTTGTAAATCGTCCTTCTGACAGACTAGATAAAAAATGGTATCTACTCAGTATAATATAATTTTAATGAAAAATAAAAATCTCTCATTTCAGGACAGTATATATATGTAGAGGCCAGCGGTCACTCCAACCAGACGGCAGTCCTTGAATCACGGCCCTATACAGGGGGAGACTACTGTCTTACTTTTTACAGACACATGCGCGGCATTAACATGGGAAGTCTCCTCATCTCAGTAAAAGTAAATACTGCACATAATACAAAAAGATACGCCTTGAAAAGATTCAGTGGAAACACGGGGGATAAATGGATATCCCTAAGAATGAACGCCCACATCCATTCCAGTCAAGAATTTATGGTAAGATGACAAAATAATTACTCGTAATGTCTTACAGTTATAAATGTATGTACATTTCTGCGGTTGCATAATGGGGACATGGATGATACCATAATGTGAATTTATATTTCGTACTAACGCGATAGGTTAACTTACACGTTCGCATGCAATAACCAGATAACCATTGCGATAGTAATGACTGCTAACGTGGTTGCCGTTTTCCCTCATTCTTTATAAATTCATTTAAACATACTGATATTTCTTTTATATTAGCATTTAATTGACTTATCAAATAACACACACACACACACACACACACACACACACATATATATATACCCTTGTTCCATATGTCCATTATGTTCAACCTCATGTTTACAATTGTATATTGTACTGAGAATATCAATAAAATCCGAGATCTGTGTTAATTTTAGTGTTTTCACGCAATAGCTAAATTGCGTTCGTTTTATAAAGTAAAATATTTCATGTCACTTTTATACCACCGTAGTTTTCCTATTTCATTTTAACAATCAAGAAAAGCTCTCTAAACCAACTCGTCTGTGAAGAATTTAGACAAAAAATGACGCAATCATTCTCATTGTTTTCCCAAAGTTACCATGGTAGTAAACTGTCCCGAGCTCATAACCACTTTTTTAATTCATTTTATTTGAAAAGAGAAAAGTCCAATCAAATTTAGAGTTACTTCTCATATGTCGACCACCGACATACGGGAAAACCTTGATGGCGTCATGACATATCAAAAATACCTCAGTTGAATCATTTACTTATAATGACGACACCCTGAAAAGTTTTAATCTCATACATTTTTTGCAGTTTGAATTTAAAGCCGAGATCGGGACTGGATACCAGAGTGATATAGCACTAGACGACATCCAGATTTATGCGGGTTCCTGTTAAAATCATCAACACGCATTGGGGATATCTTATCGAAAGATAAATGTATATATATATATATATACTTTGAAGAGTATTTTGTTTTATATTATTTGCTTTTTATACCATAACGGCGAGCAGTTAACCACTACGCTAAACGAGGCGCGTGACGTCACCTGTACACGCGTGGGATTGAGTGATTCACAGGGACTTGCTTAAAAAAAAACTGTTTACATCAATATCCGCACTGGTGGACACCACTCGTTTTTTTTTTTTTTTTTTTTTTCTGTTTTTTTTTTTTTTTTAAATCATTCGAATAAATCTATGAAATTTACATACGGAATCAATAATATAGATATTTCTCTATCGAAATATACAAAATATCTTGAAATATTTGCGAATCCGACAAAAGGACAACAACCTGGACCAGAACACAGGCTGCCGGCGTGGGACCCCCCAATGATACAAAGTAACAATTTAAAACACATTTTATAAAAAAAAAAATACTATTCAAGAAAAAAAAATATTGATATCATAAAATAAGAAAAGGTATGTAACTCTCCGTTCGAAATCTATAGGAAAACTGACATGGTCGTATTCTGAGCTTCGTATCTGACACAATTTTCAGCCGATTTCAAATATGCCGGGCTTGTTCAACGCAGAAACAATAGGCCTTTTCGTTGCCGAGTCGATTTTCTATTTTAGATAAACTACAAAGACAAAAGTCACAAACAAAGAAACTGTACCGGACACGATGTGACCGAAGCAATGCATATCACAGTCAATGCTTTTTTCAACGGCAACTTCACAGAAATACAACATTTCCAACAAATACCCATATTAAAAAATAAATGACGTATTTATTTAATTCTCACAAGTTATGCTTTTTTCCAGAAGTCGCTAGTATCGATGCATTCCGCCCTCATTCCACTGTTGCATTTTGTTATTATTGGCGGCTACCATATTGAATTGGTTATCGGCTTCTGTGATAATATCAATATGACATTGGGGAACCAGCGATTATGGTAGCCGTCAGTCATAACAAAATGCAACAGTGGAATGAGGGCGGAATGCATCGATACTAGCGACTTCTGGAAAAAAGCATAACTTGTGAGAATTATTGTTGAATATGGGTATTTGTTGGAAATATTGTATTTCTGTGAAGTTGCCGTTGAAAAAAGCATTGACTGTGATATGCATTGCTTCGGTCACATCGTGTCCGAGTACAGTTTCCATTGAGTTTCGTGACTCGTATTGTCTTTGTAGTTTATCTAAGATAGAAAATCGACTCGGCAACGAAAAGTCCTATTGTTTCTGCGTTGAACAAGCCCGGCATATTTGAAATCGGCTGAAAATTGTATCAGATACGAAGCTCAGAATACGACCATGTCAGTTTTCCTATAGATTTTGAACGGAGAGTTACATACCTTTTCTTATTTTATGATATCAATATTTTTTTTCTTGAATTGTGAAATTTTGTTATAAAATGTGTTTTGAATTGTTACTTTGTATCATTGGGGGGTCCCACGCCGGTAGCCTGTGGACCAGAAGCGAAGTGCATTTCGGGATGATTCGGATTTTAACGCTGCGATATTGGTAAGCGATATTGCGATTATTTTTCCCGGCATCTGTCAAACCGTTTATAATCAAAGCGCCGAAGGCACTGATAGACTGTCGGCGGGTTGGTCGTGGTGAGCAGCAAGAGCGCTAGATTGTAATCCAAATAGGTTATATGCTGGATTCTAATCTGTTTATAAAGGGGGGTATACATGTGGTCAGTATCAGTTTTTCATTTGTCAAATAAGAAACAAAAAAAAATAGTAATCATTTTTTTTTTATTAAACATTAGAACACGATAATCAAAATTAAAAACATACATCTAAACTAAAAATTGAACAAGAGCTGTCAGAGAACAGAACGCTCGACTATGGAATTGATTTCAAATGCCCTATATGTAAAATAGTAAAAATGATAAACCTTGATACTCTGACCCTAAATTTATATTTATGAAGTCTAAAATCAATCACATGCCTATGATGACGATGATGATGATGATGATGATGATGATGATGAACAAAAGCAACGACTAACTAACGTAATCTAGAATATTGACTCGAGCACACCCTTCCCAGTTGTTTGTTTGTTTGTTGGGTTTAACGTCCCACCGCCTTTCCAGTTGATAAGGTGTGAAGAAGGCCCTTAATGACACGTGTCAATACCACACACACACACACACACACACATTTAACAGTTCTAAATTTTATTGATTATAAATATATCAATCATTTTTTATTTTCATAATATAAAAATTATTACATGCTGATAATGGTGATTTGGACAGAAGCCTAAACTTAAATTTCCTTCTTCATACTTCTATTGTGTCAGCATGCGCTTCTTTGATTAATTTACTGGAAGTGTGGCATACATACGCCAGTCAGTGCTGTATGGGTATACCGGTATCACCTTAAAATGGATCCGCTGTGTATAGTATGGTACATGACAAATTTATAATGAATTGAGCAGTTTTAATTTGGAGTATCTAATATAAATATAAATAACATGTCTTCATAACTTGTCGTTGTTACGAGTTTGCATATGAACATATAACTTTCATCTTTGTGGTATTTTAAGGTGCAATATGGAATTTCCATTTCGCGGTTATTTACATTGCGCGGTATATGAAAAATCTTGATGATATAGATACACAAATTAATAATATTCATTTAATTTAAAACATTATATTGATTGTTATGATTTTGTGATATGATGCCTGTTTATCTAGATACACTGTCCATTGTTTTATACCTGGCCTGGAGAGTGGAGCTAGCAGTGTAAACATCGTACGTGTGTCTGCTTTATTTTGAGAGAACATATTAAAAAGCGTATACCAGAGCATTAGTATTGTATTCTTAATTTAATCCATGAAAGAATAATATAACAAATTTCAACTCATTGTGTCTAGCAAACTTCCTTTTATATTTTATCGTAGGCACAATGGACTGCAGCCATTATAAATATATACACGTATAATCTTCAATTTAATAACTCCACCAAGTTAATTCGTATGCTATTGACTTAGATTAATATTTATATATAATAAAACAGTAACAGGTGGTTTAAAATAGATTTATGGCATTTAATAATGCTTTCCTGAAAATAGAATTTCCATTTCCCCATATATGTATAATATCAAATTAATAACTCTAAGTTAATTCGCATGTCATTGTCTTAAAATTAATGTTTATATATAATATAATTAAACAGTTATAGATGGTTTAAAAGTAGTTTTATGGCATTTGATACTGCTATTCTGAAAATAAAATATCCATTGTTCGGTAATATTTTTATTGCGTCCATTGCTCCATAAATTTTCATTGCGTGTTTTAGGCCTACTACTTCAAAACATTGGGTTACGTGATCTTCCATTCCACTAAATTATGACCGATTTTTTATCCACTGTTCTAGCTTTTGCGTGGCTATTGAGTTTATGACAGAAATGCAATAGAGGTAATATACCATTATCGTGCGAAACGCAGCTGAACTACTTTGGGTTAATTACGTACTTATGCGAAGCACTATTTTTCTTAATTGCATGAGTGGATCTACATGTACTCCAGTTTGGTTAAATCTTTGTTTTGTAAACGACGCAGGTATTTTGTTCACGCTGAAAATGGTTGTATTCAGCTTGAGGTATTTGTAAAAGAAGAGTGGACACACAAACTTTACACATTAAAAGAGTTTCTAAATATCATTTAAACGTCGTTGCAACACATCTGTGTAACACACTCCACTCGCTTTCGTTAGCTCAGCTTGCAATGTATGGATCCGTACAAAGCGCGGAATGCTACAGTTAAAATATTGTGGAAAGTATGCAAATCAGAAAGGCCCGATTTCGAATTTCAGCATAAGACTGGCGGCCGTTGGCCGCCAGTCTAAAAATTGAATAATGGGGCTTATCGTTTACTGTATATTACTTATTTATTAATAGAACTGTGATTTCACCATGTATATTCCGTACACACATTTTGCATTGATCTCCAACGTGCCAGGGCATTGCTCAGAATATTACAGGAAATTTTAAGATATATATCATACACATAGCCCATGCGGATGACCTCTAAACCTAGTTTGTGGTTAAGGTGTTATGGTTAAAATTGAAAATACACGCATTCACCTCATAAAAGATGCTTGTCGTTTGTCGTTTGTCGTGGCTGCAACAAAAGTTCTTAAATCGACAACCAACTAAGTACGCTGTAAGTGCATAAATCGTTAGCCGACTGGAAACCCTGTCAGACACAATGTCTGCGTGATTTTCTGTGTGTGATATTTATTCATATCTACCTTGAAATATAATAAAACTATTCTATGTCATGTCGACAGGCAAATCCATTATTATTTCTTTTACAGCTTCAAAATGAGGAATTTCACGAAAATAAACAAATTATCAACCACATACAGCAAGTTTAGACAAAACTCAACAAATGGTCTAAAGAAAAGAGAAAACAATGTGTAGCTGAAATTTTAATTAAAAAATAATGAAAAACACAAAATGACATGTTTTGAAATGCTTATGCTATATATATTACGTTAGCAAAAACGTTTAACAACCGTGGTACACAAATCATAGTTAACAATTATCAATAGGTATTCAGCATGCATGGTAACTAACGATGGTCTTGTATTATCTATATTTCAATTTCCAGTTTATCAACAACAAAAAATATCGCGAATATTAAAAAGTCATTTATAAACAAGTTTATAAAATAGATAATCCCAAACGACTGTGATACACTGTACTCGTATTTCATTAATATCATTTAATAATTATACGGACACACTAATTCTCAGGAACTTTCTGAAACAGTTATCGTCAAGACAACCGTCAGGTTTTGGGACTACCAAGATTCGTTGGTTGATATCCGTTTCCGGCCATTTAAAAATGTAAAACTAAAGATAAAATGCAATTAAAAGACACAGCGGAATTGGTGTTTGCTAAAAGAAAAGACAAAAATTAATATGTAGTAATTTAGCAAAACAGTTCCTTGAAGATTCTTTCTCTCTCATATATACATATACATTTCATTCATCAAAACATTTTGTGACCTACTTTATTTTCAGTACATTATATGGAATAGTGTACATTATAGATATAGTCTGCTAACTGCAGCTCAGATATTCGGCACCCAGTGTTCACATTTTACGACAACAGTGCAGAGTTTATTTCCTATAGCATTTATTATTTCAATAAGGAAAGTGACTAAAGCTTCCCAATTCATTATGCTTATTTTGTGGTAATGCCGAGTATTGCCGACCCCCTGGGGAAATGGTCTATATAGAGGGAAAATGTTTAAGTGCGAGAAAGCTTTCAATCAAACTAAATGTTTATCTTTTCTATATGGAATATTGAAAAGCGCTCCGCTGTCTCCCTTTACCTTCAATATGAGAACACTTGTTCCTCAATTTCCGTATTGTTTTTTCACTTTAGTTTTAATATGTGCAATATTTCTATTGCTATCTAGAAGTGCGTATACATTTTAACATGTACTAGCTGTTGCCTAACAAAACAGCCAGCCCGAAGATTCCCAAAATGCCATTTTATTGTATACTTGGAGCGGTCGTTTCCACAAAACAGCCAGCCCGTAGACACCCATTGTATTGTATATTTGGAGCTTATCGGTTGTTCTTGTATCTTCCTTGGTCTATATAGGACATGCTTATATACAAACACCAAACACGACACAATGAAACATGATGTCAATATGCAGAACATGTTAACAATACGTTATAAATATACTTGGAAAAATGTTTTAATTAGGTCACTCTGGTTCAGCTTGTTTTATATTCATTTTCAAGAAAAACAAAGTTTAACACAATTTGTAACCCCCTAGTTATTATTAATAATTGCTATATCAACATAAAGACAGGAAACATGACAGTTTCAAAGATGGAGATTCGTTAAGTACGACATAAATTACCATCAGTTTGATAAATCTTAGAGAAAAAAAAACTGATTAACATCATAATCAATATTATTTTCCAGCTAAATGTTCTTCACTGGGATCAGTGATCATGGCTGTTATACGTGACTCATTTTTTTACTTGTTTAATTGGTATAGTAAAATACATTGTGAAATACTCGAAGATTTAAAAGCTTCACAATGACATAAATTTCATTAGGATTTTAATCGAGAAGAAAGCGTGTATGGCCCATTAAAAATGGATATTTATTCTAAATAAAATTAGTAAAAAATGAACTAGGGTAATAACTGACCTGTCGAATTGGTCAACAATGTTGTGACAACAAACTTGGATTTTATTCAAACCGGGACAAAGGTTGTAAGCGTTTGTCTATTTGGTGTGTAAAACACAAGGGAGAACACTCAAACCGGAAATACATATCGCACAAAATCATTAGCTCCCTTAGATGTACATCGAAACACAGACCCTGCGCGTGGTGTTGTGTGCACCAATAAAATCACAGTCTGAAATACGATCCATAAACAAACTTCACCCTGATTCTAAGAAACCGGTCCAACTTTATACGACGTCATCAAGGCGCGTCAATACTACTTTGTCGTCGGCAATAATATGACGTCTTCTTCTCTTCGCCCCAATGCACTGAAATGCACGTGAGGAAATGTATATTGTGTATACAAAATAAAACGTAAATTAACATAAGTGTACGGTGTCATTAAGGGGACATGGAATATATATATTTTATGATGCTTGCGCACGCGATAACTACCGCGTTCGCATGCAATAGTTACCGTGCGCACGCACTATAAAAATTATCTTCCATGTCCCTGTCATGCCACCATACAAATGACAATGGCACTAATGGAAGCTAAGGCGAAAAATAAGTTGTTTGTTTCTACTAACATCTCCGAGAAAAAAAAATAGGGTCGGTAGGCTAATTTTTTTTTTTTTTAAATTTTTTTTAATTTTTTTTTTTTAGCGGAATTGACGAAAAACAGTGTTTGGCAACCGTAATAGTCCGAATGCTACGGAGAAAAAAAGTTTAGGATCGGTACAAAAATATAGGGTCGGTCGGGTTAGTGGAAACTAGTAACTTTTTTAATTACGCCTAATCTTACAAGTTTCGTTTTATTTTTTTACTTTATTCTACAGAAAATGTATAAACGAGTATATCAGTACCTGTGACATTAGAAACATATATCAGATAACAGATTTAAAAGTCACCCTAAATCTATGGCCAATCACAATTTATCGGCGATTTATTTCAACTGAACACCTTTTTTTTACCACGCACAAAAGAAAAGATCTTTTTGACAAAGTCAAAGTGTTCACAAATGTGTTGTTAATCCATTAAAACATATCTCCAGACAGTAAGATCATACACTCGCTTCGTTCTTCTATTAACTATAGAAATGTCTTCAGAGCCTCTAGCCTATACAATAATGTAATAGTACACTAGAACTAAACAAAACTGTCGTATCTTTTGGATTTGATTGGTCGGTTAGAACGGAAGACATTACTGGCGTCACGTTGATTAAATAACAAATAGATTCAGCAAACTTCAGTGATCTTGGTTCATCAACAGGTTCGACAAGTATTCAACCAATTCCAGACAGTCATTTGGAGACTGTCTACAAATTCAGTACAGACTCAATGCAATATCACGACGTACAAAAGTGATATGATATCCAAACCAGTTAGTTTAAATATATTTATTGCAGCAAATTCATACAAGCATGTGATTTAGTACAAGATCATACCTCATCATTAAAACCTTCCCTCAGTCAATATTACAAGACAAAACGTATAGAATAAATAATAAACATCAGGATTTATGGAAACATTTATCAAAAGATATACACGGAAAGGATTAAAGAATAGAATATAATATATTGAAATATAAGATTTGTAGAAAAAGCTGGAGGGGGGGGGGAGAGAGAGAGAGAGAGAGAAATAAGAAACAGAGTTGTTAAGTCGTATTGTTTTGATGTTACGCTGCGTTGTAGCGCCATAGACAAGTGGCATAATACCACACGTAAACACATTACCCTTATACTGGGCCGGCCACTCAGTCTCGGAGCATTCCTAATGTGATGAGCGCAAGCAAGCAACGCAGACATATCAGTACTATTGTAGTAACTGTGGTAGTTCGCAGTCAGGGATCGAACCTACGGGACAGACGGTCTCACCATTCGACCAGTACGTCAATGGCCAGATTTTTTTTTTTTTTTTTTTTTCTCAAATCAATATACCATCAGACTTAGGAAAGCAGAGAAAAAATGGTTAAAAAATCACTTACTTGAAAATGAGACCATGTTCATGCCCCATAGGATGCTCCAAACCCAGCCAACGATGAATATAAATGAGATCATTTGTAGGAATGCCGACAGAAGGTTGAAGAAGAAGGCCTTTATACGGCTGTCTGTGGACGTTGGGCAACCACACAACACGGTGAAGGAGGAAAGGAATGTACCTACAACGAACGATAATTGTCTCAGGTGTATAAAGGCAAATCAAAACTACAAATAGAGTGCATCGTCAAAAACAACATCAAACCGTTTTGGTAATAATTGTTAAAAAAAGGATGAAACAAATGAAATAGAGAAAGAAAGAATCATTGGAAACACTCGCATAAATATTTTTGGTCTACGGAGACCATGCCAACGTTCATAGATTTTCAATAGGTTTTCGCTCTTTTCTTCAAGAATTTATATAAATGACCGTTAACGATGATCTTGCAGAATTTTCAGGAAGCATACACCAAACATCCGTTGATTTTATTGTTATATCGTGTTTAACCTCACTTTTGTCCCGAGTTATTGCGATTTTGTTGAGAATATTTGATTATTTTTAGTGGATATGGAATATATCTCAGTCAAAAGTGATATAGCTTTAGTATTTTCACAAGCTTATAGGTTGTTTCACTTCGAGATGAGATATATTCCCTAAAAAGTGTGTGTGTGTGTAGGGGGGTGGGGGCTAAATGATGATAAAGAACTGGGGCTATATTGTGTGTGTGTGACTGCTTTGCTGTTTAAAGAAAGAAGGGGAGAAACTTGAACTCGTACTCGTTTGCTCAATATACCCTAGTTATCTCTCTTTATTATCGATATCAATTTAATCAGAACAGAACATATATTTATTCCTTTGGACTTCAACATTGATCACATTTCTCATCCATAAACACAATAACATATAAATAAAATCAAGGTCAAGGAAATATATTTAACATAATCCCATCACAATAGCCAGAAAAAAGTATATGAGACAGTAAATGCATAAAAAATATCAATTTGGCTAATTTATCAAATTATTTCTTATTTTCATTGCCCAGTTAATATAACAAGCAAATCTGTTTGCTACGAATTTATCTGTAGATTTGAATAATCGTAAAACTTAAACATTAATATATCAAATTCTCTATTTCACTGTCACACACATTACATAATCTCTCACGCCTTTCCACCCTGTTTCTGCCATACCGCCCTGTCTGTACATGAAGTCTGTGAGCAGATAATCGTAACTGAGTTAATTCTTCCTATTCACTCTATTATTACATAAATACAATTATAGTTCATAACAGATTAAAACCTTTATTTCTTTATACAATGTCAGAACCGGACTCCTCTCAATTTTACCTGCTCAACCCTGCTGAAAAAGATCTATCATCAAAAATGATTAAAAATTCTTTACACGATTACTATAATGTCTTTCCCCCACATACGCAAATCAATACTCGCACAATAGTTGTTTTACTTTCGAAACCTAATTTATATGTTCGTTTTCAAAATTATTAACAAGACTTTCATAAAGTGTTTAAACGATACAGTTATTAATATTTATAACTTTAATCTATTTGACAGTAAGCCGTATTCTGGGTACGCAGCGGGGGAAATTTAATTTTGATGCATGTGAAAATAAAAGTAAGCAAAAAAAAATGCGATTTTCTTTCTTCTCTTTTTTTCATTGTTTATTTGATTGTTGGGTTTAACGTCCCGCCGACAGTATTTCAGTCATTTGGAGACGATGTCTACTTGAGACATTTAGCGCTGCCATTATCACGCCGTAGACATGTGGCATGATACCACACCCAGTCACATTATCCTGACACCAGGCCAACCTGCAACTACCCTTATATGCTGAGTGCTAAGCAAGGGAGCTATAACAGTACAAGTTATTACGACTTTGGTATGTCGCGGCCGGGGATCGAACCCACGACCTCCCGCACCCGAGGCGGACTATCTTTTTTAACGCTCTTGTCAAACAAACTGTTGCATAAAATGTGCCATAGTTCATTAAACATACAGATTTTATAGTTAATTGGAGTAAAATAAAATAAACATCTTTAAAAGACGTTTCGAGTACAAAATAAGTAAGTAAGTAAATAAATAAATAATTTTTAAGAAATAAAATATGATGTAATCACGTAAATTCTGACAATTAAATGGTTTTCTCCCTGATTTGATTTTTTATTATACTTAAATAAGCCGCAACTCAATTTTTTGTCGAAAATTAAAAAAACATGTATTTATAGAACTATTTTAAAAGATTTTTATCACTATCTGAGACCATTAAAACAACGCACTAGATCGAGAGTCTAGCATTTTATCAGATCAAGATTGCATGCCTATACAAAACCACAGCTTAAAACGATTTTTTTTATTCAGAAGAACATGTAATATACCAAATGGGCGGCTGTTCCTTAAACATGAATAGTTTTATTTTATTTTATTTTTTATTCTATGACCGAGTTTCCTTACAACGCCTTGTCTCACCCTGTAGAGCTCACTTCGAATACAACTCTCCAGGGTAGCTCTATTCGGTGAAAAACACTCAAGTTGTTTACGAAAAAAAAGTATAATTATGCTAAGTCGGGTATAGCTCGCATATTCTCTGATGGTATTAAGAATCCATTCGAAAACCAAGTACCCGGAGGTGAGTCATACGGTCAAAAGATTGCATGTCCCCCGTTAAGGAGGAGCCATATAGAAACAAAACTATAGTTTCATCATAGAGGACACCATGAAAAGACCTATGCGAAAAGCATAAAACCAGATCAGCCTGCGAGTAACTCGCAGGCTGATCAGGTTTTATGCTGTTCGCTGCTCCTCAGTGGTCTGGAAATGAGGATTTTGTAATTAAATTTGGTAAGGTTTAAATGTGATTTTCTGCAGATCAGGCTTTATGTGATACCTATTGAGTGCGTCAAAATGAATCTATATGAGGGAAAGGGTTAATAACCAGAACTATTATCAGTGTTTATCATATATGATGAATATACCCTCACCATCAATGTTAAACATTTAAAACCATTAAACATTAGCGGCATCATGTACACCCAGCAATTACCAAGAGAAACGTTATATATAGTCAGTAGCTATCAAGAGTAACACTGTAGACAGTAACCATTATGAGTAACGCCATGTGTATAGTCAGTCATTATCATGAGTAACACTATAGACAGTAACCATTATGAGTAACGCCATGTGTGTAGTCAGTCATTATCATGAGTAACACTGTAGACAGTAACCATTATGAGTAACGCCATGTGTATAGTCAGTCATTATCATGAGTAACACTGTAGACAGTAACCATTATGAGTAACGCCATGTGTGTAGTCAGTCATTATCATGAGTAACACTGTAGACAGTAACCATTATGAGTAACGCCATGTGTATAGTCAGTCATTATCATGAGTAACACTGTAGACAGTAACCATTATGAGTAACGCCATGTGTATAGTCAGTAAAAATGTCTTGTGTAGTCAGTAACCATCAACATAAACATATAGTCAGTAAGTATTAGTTGTCAGTATCATCATTGATAACGTGTTTGTATTACATCATTGATATAGCTAAATAAACTTTATAAGATATATAAAACTACAAAACTAATAAGAAATCCGCCAGGTCAACATATAAATCATTAATGTATTGAAAGAAAGATGTATCTAAATCTATCGACATTGTTTGTTTGTTTGTTTGTTGGGTTTAACGTCCCACCGACAGTATTTCAGTCATTTGGAGACATGTGTACTTGAGACAGATATAGTGCTGCCACACTGCAGTATCACACCGTAGACATGTGGTATGATACCACACCCAGTCACATTATCCTGACACCGTGCCAACCAGTCCTGCAACTGTTGAGCGCCAAGCAAGGAAGCTTAAACAGTACCATTTTTACGACTTTGGTATGTCGTGGCCGGGGATCGAACCCACGACCTCCCGCTCCCGAGATTGATCTAAGTGTAATTTAGAGTATACAAATATACATATTCAGTGTCCGTAGGATTTTCTTTTAACGTATGACTTAGGTACTAACATATTGTTGCTGCATCTATGTGTGAATTCCTTGTTTTTATAAATGGACGTATGTTACTACAATATGTTGTGTCGTCTACTGGATATATATACTACAATCATACCAGATACTTACAGTAACCTTAATGCACGCTCGAGCAGATTTTATGTATATGAAGGTTAAAATAGTTTTCCATACTTATCGAATAATAAAGATAGCATTTTATGTCTACAAATACGAGAAAATACCAAGATCTTAAATTTCAAGAAAAAAATCAAGACATTAAATGTGAAGATATATTTGAAAATGAAGCTAGGTAATAAAATATGTGAGTTTTAGTTTCTGTTGTTTTTGTTGCTACTGTTGTTGTTGTTTTAGCAATTTCTCATCAAGCCAGCAAAATAACTATTAATCTATCTATTTCAACATCTGTGCGGGTCGTATTTCATTTATTGCTAGATGTTTGAGAGGAGGTACGTTTTGCTAACATTCCGAGAAGACAATAAATCTGGCTATAAATACTGGTTAGACCGCGTGATCCTCCAATAAAACACGCCGCTATCATAACCCCACTTCCTATAATTAAACACAATAAATGCGCTCCACGCAGTGATAAAAAGAAATGAACTATATCATTACAGTAGAATAGTTACATTTTGTATTTTCTTGTGTATTCGGTCTTGCAGAAAGTGTTTTAACGACATTTGACGCAAAACATACAATTACAGTTTGTCTTACTGAATCGTCCATTGAAATGATTGTAATTTCGTTCAACATTTGAAATAATATATATGTGGAGAAAACATGAGTGTATGGTGCAAACGTGACTTAAAGACATTATGGGCGGAGCTTGTTGCGGTGACTAGAATAGACTCCGACTATTTACGTCATATTTTTGCATGTAGCCTTACAAAATGCTCCCAGTGATCCTGACTCTGAATCGTACTGAAAAAAAAAATCACGTGTTCTGTCAATCAAACGGGAGGCCGTTCTATAATGTGGGGTCAAAGGCAAAGCTGTATGGCAGTACATGACAAACTGTAGAATCAAAAGCATTAATATTTAAAAAGTTAACTATCGCGTGCGACGCGAAGCGAAAACTAGTAAAAATAATACATAAACTATCAGGTCATATGTATGACGATATGAGATTAACATAAATATTTTGAACTTATTTTGATATCTCTTTCAGCGCGCGAGCGCGCACATGCAAACACACACACGCAGAGTAAACAGGTAAAACGAAACTAAAAAATATTTATTCGCAAATAATACTACGGTAAAATACTTTTCATTATATCTTTCCTTCTATAACTGAAATACTTTAACACTATGTAGATAATGCTATATATATTTGTTTCCTATAAAGTGCATTTGAATTATTTAATCATTATTCATCCAGCATATTGTTACCACAGGTAGGAAGGGTGATCATTATATTCGGGAACATTCGCCGTATTTTGTTAGTCCATAGAGATCAAATCGATCACATTTACAATAAAGCGCAACCATTTTCTAATAGTCATTTTTTTTTATTATTTTGACTCCATAATCTTCTCTATCATTTTGCTTGAGCACGTTAAGGATTGAGGATGATGCAATTG
>CM037778.1:17229888-17279888 GCA_021229015.1 Solen grandis | reverse complement strand
TTCTGGACTGTGTTGCCCCACTGAGTTAGTTCAAAACTACATTACCTGCTACTATGTATATGAGATACTAGGCTAGTTTTACACAAAGCCACCTAATAGAGATATAAGGGTTATTCATACTATCCTAAATCAGCAGCAGCATCAACATCATCATTAAAGTGATTGTGGGGGGGGGGGTGAATATATGCAGATTGCCTGCCTTTACTTTGGTTCATGTCAGTGTTCCAGTACACAGGGATTACCAAACACCTCTTAAAAACCACAAACGAATGATTAAAAACACTTTGTAATAAATTGCAACTTATTTCATAATAATTAACCCTTTTCCTCATAGAGATCTATAAAATACCTATGTGAGTAGCATAAAACCCAATCAGCCTGCAAGTCCAATTGTTACTCGCAGGCTGATCAGGTTTTATGCTGTTTGCTGCTCCTTAGTGGTCTGGGGATGAGGATTTTACAATTAAATTTGGAAAGGTTTAAATGGGGCTTTCTGTAAATCAGGATTTATGTGGTACCTATAAAGAGCGTCAAAATGAGTTTTTATGAGGGAAAAGGTTAAGGACCATCTCTCTTTTTGTCCATTTTCAATCAGCAGTACCACACTGAAATCTCATGATCACTGTTTTTTTTCCATACTATTGCTAAAATGGGTAAGAAAAACTGTCAAGTTCCTGAGAAACATGTATATCAGTATGATACATGTATACTAGGTTGCATATAGAGCAGTGGTACTCAGGTGAGCGATTTGTGGCCCTATGGGCCTCTTGTTAACTTTTGGTTAAAGTTTTGCATGCAAGGTACGTGCATGCTAATATCTCAGTATCTAGGTATGGGATTGATTTGAAACATCTTTAATATGTTTAGGGGTATCATACTTTCAGGGTAGATAACTTTTAATGAAATATGTTACAAATTATGGGTCCCCTTTTAACTTAGAATTTTGGTTAAATTTTTGCATTTAAGCTACAATCTAGCTTATATCTTAGAAATTGTTAATGGAATTGACTAGAAAGTTAAGGAGTGTATTAAGGGGCATCTGAAAACCAAGGAGGATAACTTTTGGATTGAATTTTATGCAAATTATGGCCCTTTTCTAACTTGGATTTTTGGTTAAAGTTTTGCATGCAAAGTGTTATTTTGCTTTAGTCTCGGTAACTAGTCATGGGATTGATTTTAGACTCATTAAAATATTAAGGGGTATCAGACTATCAAGGTATATCATTTTTGACTATTATTATATACAGGGTATGTGAAGGGCAAGAATTGAAATAGATTTCATTTGATTAACTAACAATCATTTTGAATAGTCGAGCGTGCTGTTCTCTGAGCGTGCTGTTCCCTGGGGTCAGATTTGGCCCCATCCCAGGGGTCACTTGATTTTACGTAGGCTAATATAGGAAAAACTTGAAAAATCTTCTTCTCAGAAACCACAAGGCCTGGGGTTTAGATATTTGGTGTGCAGCATTGTCTAGTAGATCACAACCAAGTTTGTTCAAATCATGGCCCTGGGGTCAAATTTGGCCCCGCCAAGGGGTCACCTGATTTTACATAGGCTAATATAGAAAAAAACTTGAAAAATCTTCTTCTCAGAAACCACAAAGCCTGGGGTTTAGATATTTGGTATGAATGGGAACCTTTTTAAATGGCCCTAGGGTCAAATTTGGCCATAGGGGTCACCTGATTTTACATAGGCTAATATAGAAATAACTTGAAAAATCTTCTTCTCAGAAAACCCAAGGCCATAGGCTAATATAGAAATAACTTGAAAAATCTTCTTCTCAGAAAACACATGGCCTTGGGTTTAGATATTTGGTATGTAACATGGGCTAATAGACCTCTACCAAGTTTGTTCAAATCATGACCCTGGGGTCAAAATTAACTCTGCCCCAGGGATCACTTGATTTTACATAGCCTAATGATACCAGGTGAGTGATCCAGGGCCATCATGGCCCTCTTGTTTTTTTCTCTGACCAAAATTCTGGTAGGGGACTCATGTGTTGCATGCAACACCAGTTACTTATTATATATGCAGTTATCATGTTATCAAGTCTGTATCACACACATTGTTTTCACCATTTTGTGAACATCAAGTCTACAGATCTTGAAAAATGCTTAATTTAGGTCACAAATTTGAACCCAAATATCAAATCCCTCTTGTATCATATGTTCATATCTTTAGTATGACTACTTGTGCATTAATTTTAATTATCAGGAACATGGAACTTGGGATCATTTAGAGAGTTATTCTCATAAACTGTTTTTACTGTGTAACTTCTTTGCTTTTCAAAAGTTGAGAAGTTTAATATTTCCATAGGTAATTACGTAATTGGTAATTTGATATTGACCATCTGGATTTTGAGAAGTATTTATAGAACTGAAGAACATGAAGTGAGGTGTAAAAATCTTGTGATGATAAAAAAGATTTGAAGTGTTTTAAATTATATTGTGCATTTTCTGCAGGTAACAGTACCAGTTCTATAGAGTCTGGGCGCAGTACTCCGGTATAACCCTGGCACACCTGTAGGCTTCCACCATTTTGACAATTTCATTACACTTCACCCAGAAATCATCACCCGACCTTTGAAGAAATCATTCTAAATACAACAAGCTCATGTTGCCAGATCAGCAGAATTCTTTTCTTGTCTGATTTATTGTAATTCTGTGGGAAGGAAGGATTTATGGAGGAAGAAGAAATGGTGGATTTTGGAAGTGTACTCATCTTCAAGCCAGATTCTCAACAAAATCTCCATTATCTTTTCCTCAGCTCTCAACTCTCATACATTCCTTTTTTCCCCAATTGTATTTTATAGCAAGAATAAATAAAAAAAAGACTGTATTCAATGATAATTGAATTATTTAAATGAAAGTAAACTGTTCAATCTGTTTGATCAATCAGCTGATTACTTAAGATCTTAAAGCATCTGAGATGAGGAAATACCAAGTTTAAGATATTAACTGAAGAATTAATAGAAATCCCCTATAAAGCAATGTAATGAATAAAAGCAATTCTTGTCATATTTTATTATATTTATCTTAACATGTTTTTTTTTCTAAATTACTTTTGATATAAAATAGATAATTATAAGGAAGCAGAGACCTTGACAGATTTCAGCAACATTTAGGACAAAATGAATGTACATGTATAGATACATTATTGTAAAATCATTTCTTTCATATGAGTGCTCCTTTCCAGTTTTAAGCAGTGAAGATTTCCTATTCATAGCCAGGGCAACTGCTCAAAAAGAAAGAAAACCATGTGTACATTTACCATTGGCTACTTATTATCCCAGTGTAGCAATTGGCTAGTATGTAAGTCAATTTGAATTACTTGTATATTCGTAAACACAGGAAAGGTCCACTCAATTTCGATGAATCTCTTATAACAGGCAATTTCATGGGTGTATATCTGAAGTCCTGTTCTAGAGATGTGAAGTCTACAGAAAGAAAGAGCTTGTGAGATAATTGTGGAGAACTATCCATGTAATCAATGAAACTAGTCTCCTTCCATGAAAATGAATGATTTTACAGTATAAAACAGCAAAGCTACAATATGAATTGGTGTGGTGACTTTCTTTCTGAAATGATTGTTAAGGAGCCGTATTCACAATATTTATTCATTATCAATTCAACCTTTATCTGTGCCATTTTCTTTTTGCAGATAATTAGCATCTGCTTATAAAGGGAATTCTGTTCAAAATAACAAGCAGACCCTATTTTCCATCTCACTGAAAAAAAATCTCTTTGACCATTGATTTGTTTTGAACAGCACAGAAATTTATATACATGTATATATTTTTATACTATTCTGCAGATATCTGACCTTCTGAATTATTTTGTAGAGGATATCAATGTGGTTAAAGTTGATGATTGAAACTTTGTGCCATGCACCATACTTTTCTGCTGTCCTGTCATTTCCTTCATATTTTCCTACAAGATTCATAATGCCATCATACACTTCCTCATACCCTTGTTTCTTTATTGTTGATTGGAAACTAGTTCTACCATTAACCAGCAAGTTCCATGCAATCCTGAATAGGACTCACTTTTTCCCCCTCATGTGATAATCATGAAATGATGATTCCTCCATATGGGTATCAAACTCACTTTCACATCTAACATTATTTAATTTAAACCACAGCATTGGCATTGTTCATATCCTTTTTCATTTGGTAGCTTGTTCCTACATGATGATTTCTTCCAAAAAGCCCTTTCTCAGAGGTGCCGATTTTAGACAATACTTTAAAAACCTTGAAGTAATATCAGAGCGGAATTGATTCTCAATGAAAACAATTAGTGTAACATTCCTATGTCAGAGGTAATGTGGAGAATCGGACCACATAAAACCTGATCAGCCTGATGGTTACTTTCAGATTAGTCTAGTTATATATTCGATTCGTAGCATATATAAAAAGAAGGCTGATAGGCCCTTATTGGCTTCAATGGGCGATATATAATTTTCTTACTGGCTCTCTTATTGTTCAAGGGTTAATTATTGAAATATCATTGCATTATTTTTTTTTGTATTGGTTATCACTCACCCAGTCATATGTAGGCCATTTGTCTCTTAATCTAACTTCCTTCATTCCCCCACGTTTGATAATTTGGTCATGATTGTTTATTATGTGTTTCTAATTTCTATTCAGTTTTACATGATTATTTTTATTTGTGACATGTTGATAATATCTGCCAATTCTATATATATATATATTTTTCATTTCACAGACGTATTTATGTCGTGAAATGACCACAGTAATGGTTCTACACATATATTGTGAGCAGTTCAGAATAATTATGAAAAATGAACTCTTGTTTGAAAGTTTCGTTATTGAGAGTCAGTTGCAGAGAGAAAGATAAGTAATGCAAGGAAAGTAGTTTGCTAAAAGTTGGTGTCTACACATTTTAGATGGGATATGGATAGATGTTGTGTTAACATTGTGCGCTTGACATTGAAATGTCTATTTTGTGATGTTTTGATGTTGGTTCGAAAAAAAAAGAGTTAATATTCTGATTTCTTAGACCTGAGAAGTTCAACAAGGCAACTATGATGCTATTCCAATTACTCAGTGTGTATTTCATTGTGCCCGGTATATTTAACCTGGTTACACATTTTCATTTTTTAATTAAAATCTGAACTGTGTTGGAATTCTTGTTTAGCACTATTGAAGGTGCAGAAAAGTCTTCCGCCAACATGTCATATAAGTACCACACATAAAGATTTGGTTAATGTTCAGTGATTCATTATTATCTTCCTAGAAAGGAGATGGCCAGGACAAAATAAATGCCACTTATTAAGAGTCCATGACCTTTATTTTTTCACTGGATAAAACTGCAAATGTAATTTTGTTGGTTTTAATAAATAACTGCAGGCAAAGTAATGCAAACAAAATATGGTAGATGTTTATCTCTAGTCTTTCCTCTCAGGTCTAACAATCCGATATGTTACCTATATCTGCAGTATGTAGGTGCGATCTGAGGAATGATTTACCTCCCCTGGGTGTGAGACCTGATTATCTCTCCCCCCCCCCATTTGCGCATTGTACATACACTTTTCGGTGATAGTTGGTATACATGGGGTGTTGGTATGCATCCAATTTTCTAACCCAAGACCCCTGTTGCTTGTTTTTTATTTCAAAGTTTTATTGTTTTGTTGATTGGTAGGACAGTACCTATCATGTACAAATGTTTTAACATGTTGGAAAATTGCAATCATGTGTTTTAATATGATCTGAGCTAAAGGGAGAGGAAGAAAAAGAGTAAAATTGTTGATTGTATTTTTCATGATTATGATATAAGCTAGGAAAGCAACCATTTAGTTTTCTATTTCAATCTACAAATACCTAACTGGTATTGAATAAGAAACTCATTTACATAAATGAAGCAAACGATAAATCATCATCATAGTTGTCATGAAAAGTTATTGTTAAAAAGTCCAAGAGAGATCTCCAGATTTATTTCTTTCTTATGACACATCAATATTCGAAATATTATTTTGGTGATATGAGAATCTGAGACAGTCAATTTGAAGGTTTCTCTGTGCCTGTTTTCTTTTCTATTCAATCTCAACTCAGTTTTGACATCTCCAGCTACTAAGGAAGTACGATTTTGATTGATAAATCATTGTTCTTAAAGAGATTTTGTAAATTGTGCTTGAAAGTCTGAATGTGATAAGATGTAAATGATTATTTTGTTTTGAGTTATTTTGTTTTTGTTTAGTATTATTGTGTAAATTTGATTGTGTAGGTCTGAAATTTCAGAAACTGACATTATACACAATTGTATACATCTGTACATTTGCTATAGGCATTATTTATGAATATTTTCAATGTTAAGTCTGTATAAAGTGAACTTGTGAAAAGTATCCATGAAAATGCATCTTTTTTGTCACCCTTTCATGCATAAAAAAGAAAGATAAAATATATAATATATAAAAAGGATTATTAAGCCTTTTCAAATATAAATATCCATTTGTTGGGATTAAATCCCATATTGTCATGGGAACATATATTTTCTTTCATCTGTTGGGTTTTTACTACTTGGATACACTTCATGTTAAAAAGTTGTTAGTGGCTAGTTTAATCTCTTCAAAAAATATTACCTGAAACAATTGTCTTCAGAAAATACTGAACACAATGGTTAATTTCAGGTCTCACATTTTCCTGGATGAATGCTATAACACAAGTTTGACAGTAGATGAAAGGTGATATTGCTCATTAATGAATGGTACATCAGTTTGATACTTGATTGCTTGAAGTGTTGAGACAAATGAGGTTTGTGTTTCTTTTGCTGTAAGTTTCATGTTACCCACTATAGCATGTGTATGTATTTTATAGCATGATAAATAACAGAATAGGAAATTAAATAATATAATGAAAATATGAATCTGTTTTATGTTGTTGATGAAATTCCAATTATGCAATTTTATGACTGACCTACATTTTGGATAAGCATGGTAAAATTGACTGTACCAGTGCCTTAGAGCTGCTGCTTCTATGAAAATGACTCGAGTTCTTCATGAAACTTGGTACACATGCACATTATGATATGAACTATTTTATGTACATATATACAATTTTATGGCCGTGACCTAAATTTCATGGTTTAAGGAACATGGTGAACTTGGTTGCTCTGCCCTGGGTTTACCTTGTGTTAAGCACTAGTGATGTTAAGTAAGGGAGAATGGCCGAAAACACTGCCAATACTTCATAGAAAAGACACATTGAGGCTTGTTTAATAATTGATATCACATAATAAGCATGAGGAATTTGAATACATGTAATTCCCAATTTCCTTTGTTGAAATAATACACAATACCCTAAACACAAGAAAATGGAACCCTGCATGGGTCTTGAGAGGAGGGGTTGCTTATAGACTGCCTGGGCGTAATACTACCTGCTTCTTGTGAAATACAATACACAAATAATTTATTTGTAACTGTATGTTTATTTCCACAAATTAAATAACGTATATATTTAGGCACTGAAGACACCGGTAAAAAAACATAAGCATGTAGAATTCCATATGAAGCATATGGCAAGAACTATTTATCAAGACGCATTTGGCATTAGAATCTACTCCATTGAGATAGCATTGTTTGTGATCAAGTAATGCTGAATGATCAAATAGGCACAAACATACTGATAACTGTGGCACAACTATTACATTTTACTTTAAATATATTTCAACAGAATGTGTACTACACCAAAGATCAGTTAAGCACAAGGACAAACTATCGTTTGAAGTTTGAAAATATATTTATTACAAACTCATTTTCTATACTATATATGGGTGCACCACAATGTTTTAAACATTTTAATGAAATAGATTGCACATCATAAAAACTTTACAGTTTGGATAACTGGTACAATTATACTAGCATTAAACATGGCACAAAACACAACGGGTCTTTCATTTCAGGTTTTGTTCATTACATTAAAATGACAAATATTCTTATAAAATGGGATAGCCGAGTCCGACTGCAAAGCACAAAATATTTATTTCAGTCAGATTATTAGCATGATAGTTATTTGCAATTCAATCAGAGTATTATTAATTTAGCAAAACAAAGCAATGGCATGATCTTTTTTTCAATGACACATGTATATTTCAATCATTTTTGCATACAGCATATTTCATTCTCTCACAAAAATAAACTACAATTTTACATTTAATCAGTGAATGGAAGATCTTAATAAATTACAAGCAACACAAACAATAAATATGATAAAATTTAAATAAATAAAAAATTATATAATTATGGATTCTATCATTCTAGTACACATGAATTTACAGTATAAATTAGAATAAAATTAAACCCTGTAGTCTATCAGAGAAATTAAAATACAAATAGAGATACCCGACAAATTTAAATATTGAAAAGAAACCAAAATGGTCTTCAAGCAAAATGCTGTTATTTGTCAGTATTTTTTTCAATACGGAAATGAAATAACTAAAGAATTGTAATTAATCATAATTAATCAATTTTATTAAATTTATCCCGACATGACGAGGTACCCACACTTGATACTTGATATAAACTTTTGTGTTTGTTCATAAGAATAGGAACCTAAGAACTCCTTCTTTGTTCAGATATAATCTATGTATGCTAAGCAGTTGATGGTAACAATTCTATATATAAATGCTACAGGTATACACAAAATATTCAATCATTATTTTAACACAAAGCATGCAGGGCTTAATGAAACATGACATCAACCCAGTAACAAAGGTAAACCGTCTCAGACACCAACATACGTACAATAGGAACTACTTTCAATAGGGCGGAGGGACATTAATTATTAGAAGGAAATACAATACACATGTATGAGTACTTCACAAATAAACAAGCAACCATTCATAAGCTTAAATACATTATTAATGGTTAAAAACTTTGTCTGAACTCTGGTTGAAAAAATGTAACCAGAACCAGAATACCCCTTTGCAGTTCTTTGATACAGCTACTTCCTCCCCCCACTAACCATTTTTGCAGAACATAGATAAACAAAACTATCAGAGGGTTTGGAGACAATTATCTTGGTGCACGTACTCCACTCAAAAAGCAAACAAACCCATATGTGTCATAACTCAATTAAAACTCATCTGACTAAAACATGTAGAAAAAGATTCTTGGCTATCCTGTGAAGCTTCCACCAGGTCTTTCTGGGAATTTTGTAGATAGAGCAGGGACAAGTATCCATTGTACATTGCTTAAATAAATGAGGATGGACAAGCTGATTTCAGTGCTGATATACCCTCAAATACAACTATAACAGTGATAAAATACACAACCCAATTTCCAAAACACCCCCCTTCTCTCTCTCCAGCTATTAAATTTAGACAGTGATAATACATTCTTTCTTCCTTACTTTACAGTAGATGAAAGGAAATGCAAACTTTTAAGATGAGCAAGCCAATTTAAGTTACACTTGATATTCTTTGTCTAGAATTTAAAAATTGTTTTAATAAGATAGTATTATGGACAAAGTAGGTAAAAGGTCAACTGCATAATGAAGAGGTCCATCCACTAAAGCAACTGTCCAAATATTGAAACAATCCAATTAAGAACATAGAAGTTATAGCAGATTAATCAAATGGTAAACCTGTCCAAAAGTAGGTCAATGGTCAAGATCACAACAACTGCATATTTAATGATCAATCCACTAAAGCAACCGTCAAAATACTGAAGCAAACCAAGGAAAGACATAGAAGTTATAGCAGACTGAAGAAGGTTCATCCTGAGCGGATGCTTGCCACCCGCTGCCCTACAACGCCCGCCCGGACATCATCAATAAAAGGGACGAAGTTTTTTGCTGAAAAACCCAGCCAAAAGTTGAATATTTTTTCAAATCCACATGAAGAAAGTTGTAATGTTGAATTTGAGTTTTGTTCAATAACAACCTTTATATAAAATCAAAATGGAAATCAACTTTTAAATTATGGCCTTGTAAAAGTATACAAGTCTGACTTGACAGACCTGCTCATCATCCTATAAGAATAGCTTCTATTTTAAAACAGCATTTTCAACACTGGAAGGCACTATATGAAATGTACATACAGAACTAAGCAGGGCAAGACTTGATGAGCAAGATTGTTGCCCAGAACATTGCAGATCGCAAGATGATAATGAGAGCACACATACCAATGACAAACAGAGGTTGGCAGATTTATCAGATAAATGACAAATGTGATACTGACATTAAATTAAATACTTGACAATTCTAACTGACTCAAAGCATACATGACAAAAAGATCCAAAACATTTCAGTATAAATTATGAACTTAAATTTACATTTAATATGGTACTTAACCTTGCAATGTGTTTCCTTTGATTGGAAATATACAATTACTCTGAAAAGAAATGTAAGTGAAACTACAGAATTAAAAGCCATACAGTGTATTGGTAATACCAGTATCAATGCAAAGGCTATGATTTATAGTTTTCCAAATTTCCTACAGACAACAATTATTCAGACAAATAAACCCACTTAAACTGCACTTAATTAACATGCACTGCTGAAGTTTTACAATTGACTTTACACCAGACTGCCTTAAATGCTCATTACCAATGATGACTCTCACATGCATGTGGTCCTCAAAGTTACAACATTAACCCAATGGTTCTATGACCTCTGACAATTATTGAGGACGGACATACCGGTAATCAAATCTATCTGGTTCAATCACAATAATCCAACTATTTACGTGTCATACCCTATAGCCGATAAACAAAAAACAAACAAAAAATCAAAACTAAAATTTCCTACAGATGCCAAGGGATTATATATTTATCATGTACAACCTCATTATGCTTCAATCTCCTGTCTATGCCTAACACCAGACATGATTTTCCATTATCCTTCAGTGATCAATGCACATATTTTTACAATTAAAAAAAAACAAAAAACAAAAAAACAATCAAATCTAACGACAGCAGTTTTATAAAAATGTAAATCTTCTTCAAAAAAATCAAATGGTATATTTTTTTTCTATAAATCACCAATGAGCATATAATTTAGAAGATTAATGAAATCATTAATGAGAAGGATGTGTGATCATATAATGCAATACACTGACAACTAAAGAAAAAGATTTATAAGATTACAATAATTTGATATACTTGAGCTGTTATCGTAAAATAAATTTCAACTACAGTAAATAAAATTGAGCACAGCAAATATTACTTATAATGCTTCATTTTAACTTAGGCTGTATGACAAAATATACAGGAAAACAAACAGGGAGCAAATGCTCATAGCAGTTAAAACAACATATACTGTAACAGTTTAATCTAGAATGGACCTTTCCGAAGTTTACAATCACATTCAAATTTGAAATTCTGATTACCCCAAAAACAGCACAGGGATATCGTGCAGTCAGTGGTTGACCCAGGCTGCATCCAGTTAACCAAAATGCTCACAACTGATTTGGTTCCCTACTTACATTCTATATACTATGATTACAACAGGGATGGAAACGCTAATGTTAGGAACTTTAAAAGGGTAACTGAAAGCTGGGCTGGTATACACTAAAGAACATAGGTCTTTGTAATAGTTTGAGTAGTAGCCCAAGTGATGTAAGAAAATAAACAACAGGTTAAGTTTCACAGCAAATACTGAAAGGTTCAAGTGATTATAAAAATAACTGTGATTTATTTATCTCCTGTATTCGGTGGGGCTTAAAAAAAAAAATCATCATAGTATTGTCTCTCAATCTTTTGCAACTGCTTTAAAAACAACTAAATATTAACTTCACGGGTTTTCCCTCATGTTGGGGGGTCATTAATGTCAAAATTGACAGTTTCTTGTAACATGGAAAACCCGGATTCATAAATCACTGTATGTATTTACATACATGCAGAGAGCTACAGTTTACAGGTAGCAGTCAACTCACATGAACAACAGCATATATGGGATTGTTGTACTTTAAGAATGTCATCTTTTCCTTCTATGATCTCTTCTTTTTGAAACTAACCACAAATCAAGAAATATTGTAAAATTCAGTTGTAAATATCATAATGCATTACAAATATATATGCAATAGCTTCATGAAATAAAAGCTGAATTTCATTTAAGTCAAATCGACAGTTATAAACAGTTAATGATATTTATCAGTTGAGAATTTCTAAATCTTTCATGATGCATACTTATCAAACAATTTCCTTGGTTCTCAAAGTTCAGAGACCTTTAATATATCTTGACAATTCCAAATTCCTTAATCATTAATCTTGCTACAACTTCCAGTTTTTCCTTCTTCAATCACTCTAACCATGCTACATTTATCCAACATATGTACATGACACTGCTGGCTCTCTTACATCACTGTTGAGTCACTTACTGGTACCACTTCATCACCCTTGATTAAAGAGTATATCATCCTGAAGCAAATAAGGCATAAATCAATTAAAAAAATAAATATGTAAAAACATCATACATTTGTGTATATACATTCAAATCCAGAAACATATCAAATATCTATTTGCATTATTAAATCTATAATTTGAGTGATGCATCAGTATAGAATTCGTCTTAACATATGGAAAAATTCTGTGAAAATATGTATCTCCCCCCCCCCACACACCAAAGATAGAACCACTGAAAAAATTCCAAACATATAAAACAATTATGAATAACAAGCACTGCTTATGCATTTATAACAGGCAAATCACTAAATTTGATTTAAAAATTGTTGATGATGGAGCTACACTTTAAAAGGAATATGAAAATGTGATGTTATAAAACCTGATAACTGATGAAACACACAAAATGAAACTACTGGTACTCACAGATAAAGATATACGAAGAAAAAGACAAGATGGAATCCCATCTTAATCAAGTTTTCTTTCATATGGAACTTCAGCTGCTGGCGATTGTGGATTTCTGTTGGATCATATATCCCAATGTTTCCTGACGGTTTCGTAACAAATCTGCAACAGTGAGATCGGCAAATAAAACCCATCATTTTCATTTCTCAATTCATGTTATACAAAACATTTTCCCGGGCATAACTACTGCCATGCCCATGTATATAATAATAATCAACTGACACATTTGATTACATTTAAGAATTTGTAATCTATTATCTTCAACTTAATTAAATTTTCAAATCACTTTTTTTACATGTTATTTCCTTAAGGACATTTCAGCAGGTTACCACTGATTTTATTATTGGTGAACAATGAGCCAGGATTCAGCTGACCAAAACCTAAAGGGACTTGTTTTCAAAATTATCTTCTTAAGTCTGTATTAAAGTAATGTCAGTAAGTAATAAATACATGTAGAATATATTTTACCTGTATATAATCCAGGCAGTACAAGGTGCATACAGGAAAAACAAAATCCAGTGTCCAGTGAACAGCAACAATCCATTTAACAATGCCTGTGGTATAATTTCTGGTAGCACCCACTGAAACAAATAATAATAAATATACTAATTAATAAGACTAAATTAGAAGGATACAATTTGGAACTTCATGGAAACCCTTCCAAAGGCATGAATGAAATTCATTTGGCAGTCAACAGTACCAGTATTTTCAACATTTCAAAAAGGATGGTATATTAAAAATGGCTAGAGACCTACAACAAGTGCATCTGAGCAGATTAAGTGTTTATCAAATAACTATATCAAAAGGTTGGTTTCATGTCATGAGGATGTTGTTAATGTAGTTTCCATTGTTGGATTCAAATTATTTTTTTAATATTAGCTGCCTACTCAAATAATCACAACGTTTTACTTCTATTAGTTTTAAAATATTCATGTTCAAAGTACTTTCAGAGTAACACACACATCATGTCTTATATTTGCAAAATATAGTTGGTTTAACCCATTACCGGTACTACCCACAAAGGCCCTAATAAATAGAACCTTTTTCACCATGTTAGATCATATAAAAAACTTCAAAACGGAGAGAATTTACTTTAACAATATTTCTTTTGGTGAGGTCCAACTGTACTTACAAAATTTCAACTCTCAGCTATCTTATAAATCACAATACTTACAAAATTCATCTTTTCACAGCATGTTCTTGCATTAAGGTAGTCACACTCCAGATCTGATAAGGTGATGACCTATAACATCTAGTTAAGGGCAAATACATGCTTCACTCAATATTTAACAACTTATTAACCTGGCAGTGGTATATTGAAAAACTTTGTCCCAAGTTATTTCTATGTTTATTTGGTCAAAAATATAAAGTATAATACAAAAAAAAAAAAAAATTGAGGCATTTTATTGTCTATGTTTCATACCATGGGCAGGTTCAATAACTTAAAAACTTTTACCCCTAGTCATCAGGCTACTAGTATCTATCTATCAATCAATCTCCCTTGGGAGTCAGTCACTCCACCTATGGCAGCCCACTCTATGGCGCCAAAGAAGTATACTGCCCTCTTAGGTATCCATTTACACCTGGGTGAAGTGAAACAATGCAGGATAAATTACTTGCTAAAGAAAATTTGCAGCGTCCCTGACAGGAGTAAAACCCAAGACCTCTTGATCCCAAAGCGCATGTCTTACCACTGGACAACTTCTCCCCTAAAACCTGGTATAATGACAGAAAAGAATATACATAGACAGTGACAAAATGTATAAAGATTATGATAGCCCACAAAACAGAAATGTAAAATTCCTAAAATCATCATCTGCCCTGCCAACCCTTCCAAATTTTGAGATAGTTAGTTCAAGAATATTACAAACTTGAAACATATAATCACTTGTCCTGCCATGAAGTTCACAGGTCAGGGCAAGAAGGTGAGTGGAATTTTACAATTCTGCAACACTAAATATTTTCATGGAGTGAAGAAATTATTGTTATGTATATGATTTTGCAATAATTAGCTATGCTATCATAAAGAAAAACAATCTTGAAGTACAATTTGTTTCAAATCAATCATACTTAACACTAAATCAGATTGCAACAATATGTTAATTTTCAAAATATTTCCAGATATGTGTATGATACAGTCTGAAACTGTTGCGAGTCCCATGTGGACTCAAGCATGGTCGTTTCAGATTGCTGATCGACGTTCTCTTCAGTATGGTGTCCCTCCGTCATCTATGTTTCGCCCCTGAACCATAGACATCTGATGGAGGGTGGGGCCCACCGCAACACGGTGTGAACGTCGATAGCTTACTTCTTCCAGCTTGTCTCCTCTCGTCATAGCCACAGCCAGCTAGACGAACGCTCTGCAGCTTGGCTCAGTTTCTGGATAAGCCGCCGTCTGTCTCTGCCAGTAGTCCCAATCGCTGTCATCAGTCGACACATAGACTGAGCGCAAAACCCTCTGACGCCTACTTCTATCGGGAACAGCCATGTACGCCAGCCTAGTTGCTTACAGTTGTTCAGAAGCTCTGTGTACTTGGCGTTCTTTCTTTCGTAGGCCTCCTCGCATCTGGTCTCCCATGGTACTGTCAACTCAATCACGATGAGTCGCTTTCCTGTCTCAGACCACAGTACTATGTCGGGTCTTAGATTTGTGTGCACTATGTCTGGGAACACCAGCTTCTTATCTAGGTCGACCCTCATGTTCCACTCACTTGTGCCATCCAGGATTGATGATTTATGTGGGAACTTAGCGCTTGCAGTTTCACCCTGCTTCACAAAATTGATGTGCTGTCTCTGGGAGTTACTCCTGCGTTCCTTTTTTCTCTCTTGTTCAAGCCAGTCAGCCACCTCTCTGAGGACGTTGTCATGACGCCATCTGTATCTTCCTTGAGATAGTGCTGTGGAACAAGAAGAAAGAACATGCTCTAGGGTGCCTGGACGCTCACAGAGGTGGCATTTTGGATCATCTGTGAGTCCCCATCGGCAAAGATTAGCTGGGGATGGCAGAAGGTCATGAACTGACCTGAGTAGGAAGGATAGTCTTAATGGTTCATATTTCCATATGTCCTCCCAGGTCAGCTTCCTGTCCATGGTGTTCCAATTTGTCCATGCCCCCTGCGATCCCATCTCTACTGCCCTAGCTTGTCTCCTGTTCTCTTCTGTCCTCCTGACTTCTGCCTGGATCATGGCTCGCCTATCTTTCTGGTCTGCCCGGCTCCACAGGTTGTTTTTCTTCACACCAATCCCTTGACGTCCAACAGCGGTTATACCAACAATGTCTTTGTGCCTGAGATCACTCTCCGCCTGGCCGACCGTCTCTGTAACTGCCCATTTCCTGCCCGTACGTGTAACAATACCAGCATCTCGAATCTGCTCATCTGGGGAGTCTCTTAGAGTAAGTACCAGTCTCGTCTTGGCTGTCTTGAATTCCTCGACCAGTGATGAAAGCGGGAGTTGTAGCTTATTGCTCTTTCCATATAGCCCTACACTGGAAAAGCTTGGTGGAATTCCTAGCCACTTTCTTAGGTGACGACTGGTGATCCTCTCCAAGGCTTTTATTGTTGAGCTTGGGATGTCGTACAGCATCATGGGCCAGATCAGCCTAGGTAGTAAGGCATGCTGGTACATCCAGGCTTTGAACTTTCCAGGTAGGTTGCTTAGGTCTATCTTCTTCAGTCCCTCTTCTACCTGGGTCTCTAGTTTTCTGACATTATCTCTGTCTTCAAGGCTTGCATCAAACCACTTCCCTAGGCATTTGATTGGACTGTTGGTAATTGATGGGATCTCCTCATTCTGTACACGAAGAGAGAATCTGTCTGTTGGTTTGCCCTTCCTGATGATGAGAGATCTGGACTTTGCGGCCTTGAATTTCATTCTAGCCCATGACGTGACGTCTGTCAGAGCTGTTAGCATCCATCTTGCCTGTACATGTGTAGTTGTTGTTAGAGTGAGGTCGTCCATGAAACCTCTACCAGATGGAAGATATATCCCTGATTCCGTCTTTGGTCCGCGTGTCTCTCTCAGGGCTGCATTGATCAATAGGTTCATGCCCATGATGAAAAGTACCACAGAAACTGTACATCCTGTGACAATTCCTTTCTCCAACTTCTGCCAGTCTGTCAGCTGGTCACCAACAGAGAACCTGAGTCTTATCCCGTCAAGGTAGCTGGTGAGGATTTTCTGTACATGCTGCGGTATGTGGTAGTGCTGGAGAGCTGTGTAGATCAGCTGGTGAGGAATGGAGCCATATGCGTTGGCTAGATCGAGCCAAACCACTGTAAGGTCTTTTTTTCCTGCCTTTGCCTCTCGTATTAGTTGAGTTATGGCACTTGTGTGTTCTACACAGCCGGAGAATCCTGGAACTCCTCCCTTTTGGACCGAGGTATTGATGTACTTGTTGGCTGTGAGGTAGGTCGTACACCTTCTGGCTAGTTCAGCAAAGAATATCTTCCCTTCTACATTTAGCATAGAGATGGTCCGGAACTGGTTGATAGTTGTAGAGTTCCTTTCCTTGGGAGTAAATATTCCCTCTGCTTCCTTCCAGGCCTCTGGTATTTCCCCTTTCCTCCAAACCACCTTAAAGATCCTCCATAACCGTTTCAGTATGAGAGGGCACATCTTGTAAACTTTATACGGGATGGCATTGGGTCCAGGAGCAGAACCATATCTAGCTTTCTTGACAATATCCTTTACGTCACTCAGAGTTGGTTCTGATGTCGGGAACTCAACTTCTGGAGGAGGTGCTGGTTCAATCCTTTCACAGTCCCCTAGTGCGTCGTTTCTTATGGCGTCGGAGTGTGTCTCGTGAAGGTATCTCTGGACCTCTTCAACTGGTGATTCTAAAACTCCGGACCGCTCTTTGTCTAGAAGATTGCGCGCAAACTTGTATGGGTTGGCTGTGGATGCCATTCTCTTTCTGGTTCTCTCCCTTGCCTTTCTCCTTGTAGTTTCGGCTTTCCGCAGAGACTTCAGTTGAGTGCGTGCTGTTTCCCTAAGTTGGGCTATTCCAAGACGTTCCAATGATGAACTCTCTCGGTAGCGGCGCTTTAACTGCCTAAGTTCACGTCTCAGGTTCTTGATTCGGGATTGCCGTCTGTTGGGTTTTGGAGGCTCTTTCTGTACCTTTGCCTCCTCAAGACCAAACCGTTCCTTTGCCACTGAGTAGGTTAACGTGGTAAGAGTATGCAGCTTCCGGTCCACTGATCCTTGCATGGACGCTTCGAGGATTGCATCTAGGTCCTCATCGAATTGGTTCCAGGTTTTCTTGTCTGATGCCTTGGGCCACTTGATCCCCTTTGTTTCTTGGTTCTAGTAGCAGGGTCTAAGCGTGGTCTATCCAGATCAGCTTCCTGTTGTGTTTCATGGCTGCGGTCGAGCTCAAGTAGCTCCATGAGGGGGTCCTCTACACCCATCTCTGGGTCCTGGAAGATATCATCATGTGTTGTCTCGATTACAGAGAGTTCCTCAGTACTGTGGGTTTCGTCCGGACTGTGGTACTCCTGCGTCTCACTAGTCAAAGCGACTAAGCGCTGCATTCGTGGCTTCACACGTTGACACCCAGTTTTTCCTTGATGGATTCGGAGTCCTCGTTGGTTTTTGCACACCTTTCCACACGAGCAGGTTACTGTTCCTGGTGCTGTATTCGTAGTCGATTGAGCAGGCCGTGTCGATTCCATGAATTCCGTCCATTTGAGTCTATCATCCTCCCCCCCTCTCGGTAGACTCTGGGGGTGTCTTTCTGTATTGGAGTCTGTAGCTTGAAGTTGGGTGTCCTCTCACGAAGACTGCACATCGGGCTGCTGACCCTAGTGCCCCGGTTCCAGTCTGTTCCTGTTGGTCATCTGTTTCTCCAGCGTCACAGATCTATTCTCTGTTGTCATCTAGTCTTTCCTAGAAGTCACTGGTAGTCCAGTCAGTAAATGTGTATGATACAGTCTGAAACTGTTGCGAGTCCCATGTGGACTCAAGCATGGTCGTTTTAGATTGCTGATCGACGTTCTCTTCAGTATGGTGTCCCTCCGTCATCGATGTTTCGCCGCTGAACCATAGACATCTGATGGAGGGTGGGTAATCTTACTCTGGAAGAGAAATATCAAATTGTTGCTTATGTTTTTTTCCCAACAAATAAAATGTTTGTTGTGATTGTTGGGTTTAACGTCCCACCAACAGTATTTCAGTCATTTGGAGACTATGCCTACATGAAACAGATAAACTGCAGTTTCACGTTGTAGACATGGGTATGATACCACACCTAGTCACATTATCCTGACACTGGGCCAACAAGTCCTGGGACTACCCTTATATGCTAAACTCCAAAACCTCCTGTTCCAGAGGCAGAAACACTAACCACTCAGCCACCAGGGACAGTCAAAAGAATAGAAATCTTAACACTTATGGAAGTATTTTGTTTGCATTCATGGTGGTGTTGTTATGGTCCTTGATATGGGAGGAGACAGGAGTATTCAGAGAAAATACAGGTGCCTAAAAGGGCGACCAAACACCTTTTCTCAATTGGCCAGTAAACACTGCACCAATAACCCCTTTATCACAACTCTACTCATATGCTGTATTGATGTATCAAATTATCAATAATTTAAGTTAATTTTATTGTCTTATATCTGAACCACTGATGACTATAAAGAGAATGAATTTGAATGATCACTCATGCACAACAACCCCATGAAGGAGTCCAGTACGAATTCCATTGGGACGAAAACAATATTAAACATTTCAACAAGTAATTCAGGTGTGATTCGTAATTACTATTAATCGACTTTTGAACACGACATATAATGTCTTTTTTTTTATTTAATCTTGAAACTGAATAAACAAAAAAGGTTAATGAAACGAAACTGAAATTTAAATAAAAAAGGCCGGCTACCCCACCCAATTTCGAGTTGGCTATCCTCCATGTAGATCAACCAAATATGTGCTCAATGGTATTTTAGCCATCTCTTTATAAAATTGCAAAGGATACGAAATAAACAACTAAGAACAGTAAATAGCCTTCATCAACAAGCGAAAAGATGAAAAGCGGTGAATCGATCCCCATCTTTGTGTTTCCGGTGCGGTATGGTTCCTTTTCTGGTTCTCGGTAAGTAAGAGCAATCAAGGGCAGGCAACTTCGACAGTTGAAAATGGCGGATTTTTTAAAACTTGCATGTGGTTTTTCTTTGTCACGAAACATTGTCTAAACTCATGAATTTGATATTATATGTAAATTGGCTGTAAGCATAATTTTAAAATCATTTGGCATATATCATCAATGAGGCGAAGTGTCACGTTCAAAATTTGGGTTCCGTGGTCCAATGTCTGACACACTAAAAGGTGAAAGGTCATGGTGCTGGGTTTGCTTATTAAGATTTAACATGTATGGTTGACTACCAGTTTTCGGGGTATAACAAGTTTTCGGGGTATTTTACGTTTACACCGTTTGCGTGTGAGAACGTGATATGACGAGTTGTTTTCGCTGTCCCATATGATCAAAACAAATGTCAACCATGCTCTAATATTCAAATTAAGACATCATGTGACTTCTTGTGTAAATTCTGGACACTGTTTAAGATGCACGTCCATCTCATTAAAATATCGAACTCGTATTTGATTAGCTATTTTGTAGATCAAACTCATCTGAATTATTTAAATTAACATATTTTCAAACAAAAATCCATTTATATTTTTTATTCAAGTTAAAACAACTTACAGGTTTAGTATTTTGCACAGACAGCAAACTAAACGTTATCTATTACCCGGATAATAAGTCACATGATGGCTTAATTTGAATAAAAAAAATGGCGGATATTTGTTATGAATTTTAAGGGGTTTGAAAATAGCTTGTGCGAGAAGTTTATTAAGGTGTGTAAAGTATATGTTTTGTGATGAATATGTGTAAAAATGTTTTAATTATCCATATGTGTCATCAATGGTAACTGTCATTAAGTTTAAAATGAAAAAAATGATCGTCGAAAGGGGTGGGTGTAAGGTCAGCAGTTTTCCCGGATAAAGTTGCATTTTTTTCCGACTGTGGATGCCAATCAGAAAAAAAAAATCAGATCAGCATCTCAGACGAAATAAAGGCTCTATAAATATCAAATCATAGCAGCATTAATTCCCTGAACTGGAATTTTGATGCATATTTAACTAACAGAGTATGTTTAACTTAATTTGAAAATACCCCGAAAACTTGTTAGTAATTTTGTATTTCATCACCGTTGACCTACATTGGAATGAACGCTGCTCTGTTTTGATCGAAATGAATTTAAGATCGCAAATGTGTACAGGGAGTGACAAAATTTATTGTTGCACCCCTTTATTCTAACTAAATGAAAATTTTAATGATATTTGATATGCAAATATGGGTCGATCTCGTTAGTACCCCGAAAACTTGTTAGACCATCATACATGTGTAACAGCCTTGGCAGGACTTAGCATTATTGCATCGATATTGTGATATCTTAAGGATTTTGCCTTGAAATTCTGTAACCCATACTTTCGCCATGCGGTATTTTTTGTAACAATATCTTGTAACCCAGAGTTTATTTATTTTTTATCATTGTAACTGTCACAAGTCAACAGTGCAGTCTGGTAGAAAAATGGCTGATTACAGTAAAATGGTTGGTATGCCTATGATTATATTGACAGTATATATATAAAACAATAAAAACCAATAATTAAATGAATTAAATTTTAATTATCCATGCAATAAAACAGTTACAGTACCCTTCCTGATGTGGGTTACTGAGTGGTATTAGCTTATGGGGGAAACTTAGGGGATGTGGTAAACAATCTCCTCACTATGTAGCTTGATCATTTACATTCAATTTCACATCCCCCTAAGTTTCCCCCCTGCGCCATTACCACACAGTAACCCACTTGAAAGGGTACTATAACCATTACGTAATGTTTGCCTCATTGAGTTGGGTCACTCTAAATGGTATAAGGTGCACCTTGAAAATCCATGGATTCTTTGTCAAGTTAGAGCTCTGATAAGCAAATAGGCATTGATTTTTTTTTTTTTAATTTCTGATCATAAGGTATGACCTTGACTTTTAAGGTATAAGGCAAACATTTGTGCCAAATAAATTTGAAAATTCACAGATCCTTGCTCAGGGTTGAGTCTGGACAAATTTCGTGACAAACGGATCAACTGGCAGACAAAGTGTGTCCTGTAGTGTACCCACAATGTTGGGGATATTGTTAGAGAGGGCAACTGTGCGCAACACACTGCAGCAGCCCAATTCAGGTGTTGTTTACATATAAATAAACAAAAATCCAAGTGATTAGATCTACATCACAATCTTTATTACAAGAATTATTTTTTTGTTTTCTTGGAATGTTTGGTAAAAAGCAACAATACAATCACAAAATTGTATATTATGAAAATATCACATGACACTGATGATGGGAAAACATAAAAATAAAACAACACATGACATCAAAAACAATTCAATATGCAGATCTATAAATAATCAGCAGGTTTACATAAGACAAATATAAATGCTTTAATGGCGAAATAATTATGTATCTTAATAAGATAAAAAGAAGGGTACTCTTTTAGAGTATTGAAAAATTAAACAAAATTAATTTTAATCAAATGACCTATCCTTGTTTGAGACTTGTCATATATATAATTGGTATACAAATGTTTGCAAAAAAAGCTTGAAATCAAATTTCTGAAAATTATTTCAAATACAGTAGAACCTCACCAGACTGAGTATAAACATTTTGGTTTTTTTTTCGGGGGGGGGGGGGGGGGGGGGTTCAATATTTCAATTGAAAGTATTTAATATATAAATTTCACTTTTTTGCTTTATGCTATAATCAAAGTAAACTCCCAGTCCGATTTCATATTTTCCTCAGGTAAGTTTTTCATTGCTTCTCAAAAACTACCTTAATCAATTGTTCAGCTGGAAATTCCTGATACCTGTAACTGTTGTTATACCCTACTCTGAACATTTAACTAAGTTTGGAATATGTTTTTTAAAGTCCAGTGAAAGCATCAGCCAAAAGGGTTTGAATAATTCTATTGCAAAATAAATTGGAAAAATGAAGCTGCCTCTAAGATAACTATTACCTGATTATTAGATTGGCAAAGGTAGACTGGCAGGCTTAAACTTTCTTTGTCCATTCAACAACTAAGATCAGGGTTTTCTTTAAAAAACAAAACAAAACTTAATAACTGATTAAAATACAGATTTTGTGGTCAAGGGGGATTTTTTATGTTTAAAATTTAAAAAATTGCCGGAAAAAACAACCAATTTTTATGTGATTTTAAGCAATGATTTTGATCTGCAATCAGTTATTCAATAAAAACCCAGAAGACATTTTGAAATATGGTAAACTTGTTTATCATGTGCAAAGCAGGACTTCAGTTCGTAGGTGAAAGGTCAAGGCCACACATAGAGATGGGTATAATAGACTTAGTCAGGACTAATGCACTGAGGATTATTCAAATAACTTTTGTTCATTATAAAGAGAAATGTGCATGATCCAGGTCAAAAGTCAAGTTCATAGGTCAAGTTCAAAAGTGGTACACTACTATCATAAAGAAAACCTGGTTTTTGTAGAGTTTTTACATCTCTTGTCTTCTTTAGATAAGTGGCTTTGTTTAGTTTCAAAACATTTAAATATCACACAAGGCAGCAGTTAATAGCAAAATTTCTAGTACAGGCACTGCCAGAAAGCTACAAAAACATGCCAGATTAGTTCACTTCAGGAGTAATGAAAACATTTTCTTTCTACTGTCAGAGATAATATGAATTGGTAAAGAAAAACAAGAGGGCCATGATGGCCCTGAATCGCTCACCTGAGTACCATTGCTTCAACTGATGTCAAGGTTTTTAAACAGACAAGGATTCTGATATAAACTTAATCTAAAACATTTTACCCTGACAATATACACACCAAATATCTAAGCAATGGCCATATGGTTTCAGAGAAGACTTGGGCGCAGGGTCATTTATCACGTAGGGCCAAGACTTTGAAATCTTTGTAATGAACCATTAGATGCTACTACATACCAAAAATCTTAGCTTAGGCCTTATTGATTCATAGAAGAAGATTTTTTAAGATTTTCTATTTAATCTATGTAAAACAAGTGACCCTGGTGTGGGGTCATTTATCACCATTGGGCTATGATTTGTACAATCTTGGTAGTGGCCCATAAGATGATGCTACATACCAAATATCTAAGCTCTAGGCCTTATCGATTCATAGAAGAAGATTTTTTAAGATTTTCCTATATAACTCTGTGTAAAACAAGTGACCCTGGTGCGGGGTCATTTATCACCATAGGGCTATGATTTGTACAATCTTGGTAGTGGCCCATAAGATGATGCTACATACCAAATATCTAAGCTCTAGGCCTTATGCATTAATGGAAGAAGATTTTTAAGATTTTCCTATATAACTCTATGTAAAACAAGTGACCCCTGGTGCGGGGTCATTTATCACCATAGGGCTATGATTTATACAATCTTGGTAGTGGCCCATAAGATGATGCTACATACCAAATATCTAAGCTCTAGGCCTTGCAGTTTTGGCAAATTGCAGAAGAAGATTTTCAAAGTTTGCATTTTTAAAATCTATTTTTAGCTCCTGTGACCTAATTATGCAATGGACCAGAACCATTTATACAACTTTAGTAGAGCTTCATCCAAGGAACATTCCTGCAAAATATTTTTCAAATTGGCCAAGCCGTTTAGGAGGAGATGTTGTTTGAAGCAATTGTTGACGCCGGATGCACACACGCACGGACGCCGGACAAAAGGCGATCAGAAAAGCTCACCTTGAGCACGTTGTGCTCATGTGAGCTAAAAAATGACAGTAATCATTAATTTGTATAACAATAATTCAATGTGTGGACGGATGTCATTGAAACTTACAATAGTTAAAAATGAAAAATACAAGTACATTTTAAGTTAAAAATGCTAAATATCCAATAAATAATCAATGATCACAGATATTACATCAGCATCTTGATTCTCATGTATATATAAAATTGTATATTAAAAAAAATCTTCATTTCTTTCAAATCATTGGTAAATACTGTTCACTTAAACTGGATGGATCTTTTATAAAATATGGAATGTACCGGTGTACCTTTATGTTCACAAACAATGTCTACATACATGTACTTCTATTGGCCTTATGATGACACTTTTTATTTATTTAAAACTCATAGGAAATTTTTCATTCCCATTGGGTCTTGTGAATATCAATAAATCTTGTAAATACAAATTGAAGATCATAACATTCTCCTGCTTATAGAATATCAAAAAAAAAAAAAATCAAGAAAACATGGGACCCCTTTTCAAAGTCTATCAATCTATTACAGAATAATGCCTAGAAGAGCCCTGTGTTCAGTTAAATTTAGCAGTCGCTAACATTAACATTTGTATCCCTGTTACATTGTAGCATAAAGAATGCATACAGGGAACCAACTGACATGAATGTCTGTTAGCTGTGACTGGACACACTGTTGACAGTATAGTGATCCAGTGCTGGTTTCCAGTTTAATTACTTCAATGAGATCACTGTGATATTAGTTCCCTGCAACTTCCTGTGTTGCAGGTTCCTCATTTCTTTATTTTCAGATGGGCAACAGCATTAGGAGTAAGTCCTGCTTCCTGGAGGGAAATGGAATCATCTGTATGGGTCTTATTTGGGTATGCAGACATTATGTCAAAGTTTGGAGCATCCGCACCCCTGAAATATCAATATTAAACAATAATCATATAACTTATGTATGTATAAAATCAAGCTCATTATAATGGTATAGTTAAAACTGGCATATCGATAAATACATTTAAGATATAGTGTAAATACTTTAAGTGGATATGATACGGTTGTTTACGACAACTAGAAGTGTTCTTCTGTTTATAGTAGGTGACAAAAAGTGTTATTTTAGAGGTGTCATGTGAGCAAGTTTGACTGCATTTTACCTAGATTGAAAAAAGTTTTTAATACAAATACTTGTAATTCCATTCATGTTTTTGCACACAGCATCATAACAAATTTATGGTTAATCGAAGTTAAAATTAAAATGGCCTTCAGAAGCACAGCTCTATGACTGAATGATTCACAATGTGTTTGACACAATTACAAATGAACTATTGACAGAAAACAGACCTCAACTAGAGATTTGTTTTCATAAAAACTGAATGTCTCCCCCACCCTTCCCCTCACACCCACACATACACTGAGGCATACAGTGACATATGTACAAGAACCCTCTCATCAGGGTCTGCTTTATTTGCTTTGAAGAAGTAGTAGATCTATGATTTCAGTGACTGAAACATTACTTATGCAAACAGTGACTTCAAATAGGAATTCATTATTATTTTTTACATGTAAAAGAATAATTAGGTTGGCAGACAACAGGTAAGCCCTGTGAGGCTAGTGTACAATACGTATGCAGATGTTTGCTGTAATATAATACATGGCTGATTCAACTTCATGGTAAAAATCCCATTGTTTAAATTCATGTTTGAAATTCATTGAGTCTTGAATTACATCATCATTATTCATGGAGTAAATAGTTAAAGGTAAAGCCTGCCCAGATTTAAGGCCCTTGATCAAGACACTTCCTCTCAATTTCTTTCCATAAATGAAATGTCATTTCAATAGCATGAGTAGAACAGAAGTTATCTTAAGGACATTAAATTGTGAAAAAGGGGGATAGCTCCAAAAATACTGATGCCAGAGTTATGGACCTTGTGTATGACACTTCCTCTCATCAAGTTCTTTCCATAAAATATAATGAAATTTCACTTCAATAGCATAAGAAGAGGAGTTATCTTCAGGAAAAAATGCACCAAGAAAATGTGAAAAAGGGAAATAACTCTAAAAATAATGATGTCAGAGTTATGGACCTTGTACATGGCTCTTCCTCTAACCAAGACTGACTATTTCAGTTTACTGTCACTTCAACAGTATTTCAGTCATATAGCGACGTCCAGCTAATTGCAGGTGGAGGAAGACCCAGCCAGTAATACCCGAAAGGGGAGTTTGTGCAGTATATATAGATAGATAGAATGCACGGAGGCATCCGGGTAGAACCACTGACCTCCTGCAAGCCAGCTGGAAGGCTTCCTCATATGAAAATCCGAATGACCCTGCTGGGATTCGAACCCATGCAGTGAGGGGCTGAGTGAGTGTTAAAGTCAGTCCTCTAACCAAGTTCTATCCATAAATGAAATTTCACTTAAATAGCATAAGTAGGAGAGGAGTTATCTTCCGGACAAAGTGTGTGACAGACAGACAACTCTGACAAAAACGATATGTCTCCCCCATTTAAATATGGGGGGAGACATAATTCAACAACAGACAAAGCTGCAATAGAATTTCATGCATGGGCACCAAGTATACATGGGCAGCTCCCTACCTTTGGTTAATGATATATTTCCGCAGATCTCCGACTGTGTCACTGAATTTCATCTTCAGTATGTATGTGTGGTTACCATCTTCTGACTTCACACGCAACGTTGTGATGTTACGTGGGGTGTAAGGTCGGCTGTCTCCCTCAGACTGTAGTCTGAACAGGTACATGTATAGGTATGGTAGAAGTATGTACATGTGAATCACAATGGAAGTATATTTTTACAATTTTGTAAATAAATAATTCAGTTCTCTACTCTTAAGTATGATAAGAAATTTACCCAATTTTAAAAAAATTTGTTAATTCTTTTAAAGTAATTTTATGATATGTGTAATTTAATCAAAATACAACACTTAAGACAATAAAAAGAATACCTATAAATATTAATGAAATCATTCTTTTGCAAAGATTATTTCAAGAAAAAAAAAAAGAAATAATATCACATTATTTTCATTTTCAGCATAGGTAGCTTGTTTTAATTGCTATATTTTTTAGTTTCTACACTATACCTATTTTGTTTCCCCTTGAAAAGGGCTTATAGCTGAAATATTGATGAAAGGATAATTTTTATCAGGTTTGTGTATAATTCTCTATGGACTACAGGATTTGAGAAAAAATAAAGGTACCTGTTTTTTATTTGCTGGACTGTATCAGTTTCTATATTTTAGTCAATATTTTATTCCTAATCTATTTATTTAGTAAATACTTTACATTTATATACCACATGATTACATAAGTAAGTCAGCTTTAATTTACAAGTGCTTAATTATACACTTATATAAACAAAAAGAAAGCTTGGGGAAGAAAAAAAAATATATTAATAAAAATATTTTGTCTTTGTATTTCAAATTAAGACCATCCTTTGAAACAGAAATACATGTATCAAAAGTAGAGTCAGAATAATTTCAATTTCTATTATGGTCTCAGAATATAGAAATTACTTCACTCCAAAGTACAATTTCAATTTGTACAAATGGTTCTGCAGATTATTTTTTTTTGGCCACAGAAAGTCAAACACTATACCTGCAATGTTTCTCCCACATTGTTCCTGATGTCAATGACTTTTCCTGCTCTTACCACAGACTTTGGAAGCTTCTGAAGGAACTGCTCCACGGTGAGCTGAGGACCTGAAGCAAAACAGTAGGTTTCTTGATTTTAGTGTTTGAAAAAAACTACCTTGCAGTGGTCACTTTCATGAATAGCATGCTGATATGTAAATAGAAATAAACTAGGGCTCGAATTTTACTTTTCTAGCCACTCCAAATTTTTGCAAGTAGCTGAAATTTCTACTCGCAAATTTATCATTGACTTGCGATATATATATTTTACGAAGGCAAACTGACAAATCATTTCCTTCTCAGTGTGAGACGCCAGAGTTAAATTAATAACAAATGAACTTTATAAAAGAGGTAATAAACATGTTGCTTTGACATTTTGTTTGTTACATCTCTGTTGCATGAACAGACTGCAGCATAATGACTAGTATACGAAAACATTGAGTGTCGGTCTAGCAGGTGCACGAACGTTTAAATTACGGCTCCGTGCTATCCCGATAAAGAAAATGATTTGATTTAAAACTTTGCACTTGCAAAAAAAAGCTAGCAGCTAGAAAGTTAACTTGCAAAATTCATATCTCACTCGCATTTTGTAAGTTTGCGAGTGTTAAATTTGAGCCCTGTGAACACACAGTGTACATCAATAGTTTTGAAGCTGAAACTCATGATGTTTTATCATTTCATAATGTATGTCCAGGATTATGCCAACATTGATGGTATGCTTACTGATGCTTTCACCATAATATAATGTCAATACTTTAAAGATTTAAACAAGAGGGCCATGATGGCCCTGAAACGCTCACCTGAGTACCATTGCTACAACTGATTACAAGGTTTTAAACAGACAAGAATTCTGATATAACTCAATCTTAAACATTTTAGCCCTGACAATACTACACACCAAATATATAAGCACTGGGCCTTATGGTTTCAGAGGAGAAGACTTAGTGCGGGGTCATTTATCTCCAAAGGGCCACCATTTTGAAAATCTTGATAATGAACCATTAGATGATGCTACATACCAAAAATCTAAGCTATAGGCCTTATGGATTCATAGTAGAAGATTTTTTTTAAAGATTTTCCTATATAACTCTATGTAAAACAAGTGACCCCTGGTGCGGGGGCATTTATCACCATAAGGTCATGATTTGTATAATCTTGGTAATGAACTATAAGATGATGCTACATACCAAATATCTAATCTCTAGGCCTTATGGATTCATAGAAGAAGATTTTTAAAGATTTTCCTATATAACTCTATGTTAAACAAGTGACCCCTGGTGCGGGGCATTTATCACCATAGGGTCATGATTTGAACAATCTTGGTAATGAACCATTAGATGATGCTACATACCAAATATCTAATCTCTAGGCCTTATGGATTCATAGAAGAAGATTTTTAAAGATTTTCCTATATAACTCTATGTAAAACAAGTGACCCATATTGCGGGGGCATTTATCACCGTTTGGCTATGATTTGAACAATCTTGGGAATGAACCATTAGATGATGCTACATATGAAATATCTAAGCTCTAGGCCTTATGGATTCATAGAAGAAGATTTTTAAAGTTTTTCCTATATAAATCTATACAAAAAACAAGTGACCCCTGGTGCGGGGGCATTTATCACCATAGGGCTATGATTTGAACAATCTTGGTAATGAACCATAAGATGATGCTACATACCAAATATCTAAGCTCTAGGCCTAATGGAATCATAGAAGAAGATTTTTAAAGATTTTCCTATATAACTCTATGTAAAACAAGTGACCCATGGTGCGGGGGCATTTATCACCATAGGGTCATGATTTGTACAATCTTGGTAATGAACCATAAGATGATGCTACATACCAAATATCTAATCTCTAGGCCTTATGGATACATAGAAGAAGATTTTTAAAGATTTTCCTATATAACTCTATGTAAAACAAGTGACCCCTGGTGCGGGGGCATTTATCACCATAGGGCTATGATTTGAACAATCTTGGTAATGAACCATTAGATGATGCTACATACCAAATATCTAAGCTCTAGGCCTAATGGATTCATAGAAGAAGATTTTTAAAGATTTTCCTATATAACTCTGTCATTTATCACCGTAGGGCTATGATTTGTACAATCTTGGTAATGGCCCATAAGATGATGCTACATACCAAATATCTAAGCTCTAGGCCTTGCAGTTTTGCAGAAGATTTTCAAAGTTTGCATTTTTAAAATCTATTTTTAGCTCCTGTGACCTAATTATGCAATGGACCAGAACCATTTATACAACTTTAGTAGAACTTCATCCAAGGAACATTCCTGCAAAATATTTTTCAAATTGGCCAAGCCGTTTAGGAGGAGATGTTGTTTGAAGCAATTGTTGATGCCGGACGCATGCACGGACGCCGGACAAAAGGCGATCAGAAAAGCTCACCTTGAGCACGTTGTGCTCAGGTGAGCTAAAAAACAACAAGAAATGTTTGTGAAACATATATGCCCCCCTCATATGCCATAATATGTATATAGCTATATTACATGCAAGGAGTTTGCCTTCATAATGTTGGCTTGTCACAAAAAATTCTCAAACTTCAAAAATTTGAGTGAAAATATAATGTGCTAAAATGTGGAACTAAACATTTACTGAAATAAAACCAGACACAATGAGATTTTGAGTTATTAGTCAGACAGTGCTTAAATTGTACAAAATATTTATAAGAATCCAACTTATTAATTTGAAAACAGGGTTTTCTACATTTATAAGCAACAACTACATGAGATTAGGACCTTAAGAGTAAAAAAAAAGAAGAAGTTATCTTGGGAATTTATGAAAATATATCAACATGTGACATTGTGAACTTGACCTTTGGATGTTGACACCCAAATCAATAGAGGTCATCTACTCATTATAAGGAACAACCACATATAGTCTGAAATAGGACTAAAATTTTATTTGGACAAGGCCAAGTCATCAAACATATATACAAATGCAACCTTGTGACCTTGACCTTTGAGGTATTGACACCAAAATTGATAGGGGTCATCTACTAATCATAAGCAACAACAACATGAAGTTTGAGACTTAAAGGTCAAATAGAACTTAAGTTATCACTCGGACAAGGTCTGGTATATACATACACAACATGTGACCTTGTCCTTCCTTTGAGGTAATGACACCAAAATAGATAGGGGTCATCTACTAATCGTGAGCAACAACCACAAGAAGTTTGAGACTTAAAGGTCAAATAGAACTTAAGTTATCACTCGGACAAGGTCTGGTATTATACATACACAACATGTGACCTTGACCTTTGAGGTAATGACACCAAAATCAATAGGGGTCATCTACTAATCATGAGCAACAACCACATGAAGTTTGAGACTTAAGGTCAAATAGAACTTAAGTTATCACTCGGACAAGGTCTGGTATTATACATACACAACATGTGACCTTGACCTTTGAGGTAATGACACCAAAATCAATAGGGGTCATCTACTAATCATGAGCAACAACCACATGAAGTTTGAGACTTAAAGGTCAAATAGAACTTAAGTTATCACTCGGACAAGGTCTGGTCTACCGACAGACAGACGGACTGACCGACATGAGCAAAGCAATATACCCCCTCTTCTTCGAAGGGGGGCATAAAAACATTAAGTTGGGGGCCATAACCCTGCTAAGATTTAATTTCTAGCTAGTAAACATTCCTGAAAAAATTAATGATTCTGGCAAAAAGTTTTGGAGATATGTGTAACAGAAAATTTTGTAATGGATGGAAGGGTAGAAATTCTTACCAGAGCAAACTTTAGTAAATCCATTTGTGATAAAATCAACCCCAGAATGGTGCAACAAACTGAAGCAGTTTCATAATGCTAAACCTAACCCATACCATGAAATGATGCTCTTGAAAGTGTGCAAGGACAGTCGGACAATTGCATACATATTTCCTCTTCCCTTTCAAAGTGGTGGCATAAAAAAAGTTTAGATCTTAAAACTACAGAAATGATCATAACATGAGGGCCAAGATGGCCCTGAAGATGCTCACCTGAGAAAAACTGCCTTCATTGCCTGTACAAGTTTCTATATTAAAGCATAGTTGCAATGAATACATAATCCACAAGATCATTTCAATTCCACCAACTAAAGAGTACCTTTGGTCAAAATTTTAACTTGACTGAGAGGTTATGGCAATCAATATTGTTATGAAACTTCAAAATGATTGCTTAAGAAATAAAGATTCTAGAGTGTAAACAGTGAAATCTGGCATTTTTTAAATATTAAAAGGGCCACAACTCCTGACCTAAATGGCTGATATCAGCCATAATAAAACTTCACCATGAGAATAAACATAAATGTTGTCATAAAATTTGAAAAGAAATGATTGAAATTGCTGGAGAAATGAAGATAAAAGAGTGCAAACAAAGTGAAATCTGGCAATTTTTAATATTAAAAGAGCCATTACTCCTGACCTAATTGGCCGGTATCAGCCATAATCGAACTTAGTTGTGAGATAATGGCAATAAACATTTTCATAAAGTTTGAAGATGATAGCATAAGAAATGAAGATGCTAGAGTGCAAAAGAAGTGAAATCTGGCATTTTTTAATACTAAAAGGGCTTAACCTTAAACCTAATTGGCCGATATCTGCCATAAGCAAACTTGGTCAAGAGATAATGGCTATAAACATTGTCATAAAATCTGAAGATGACTGCTTTAGACATGAAGATGTTAGAGTGCAAACAAACTAACTATGAACAAAGGACAGACAGACGACAGACATTCATTGATCCTAATAGCTCATCCTGAGCACATGTGCTCAGGTAAGTTAACAAGAGGGCCATGATGGCCCTGAATCGCTCACCTGAGTACCATTGCTTCAACTGATGTCAAGGTTTTTAAACAGACAAGGATTCTGATATAACTTAATCTAAAACATTTTACCCCTGACAATACTACACACCAAATACCTAAGCAATGGGCCATATGGTTTCAGAGAAGACTTGGGCGCAGGGTCATTTATCACCGCAGGGCCAAGACTTTGAAAATCTTTGTAATGAACCATTAGATGCCACTACATACCAAAAATCTTAGCTCTAGGCCTTATTGATTCATAGAAGAAGATTTTTTAAGATTTTCCTATTTAACTCTATGTAAAACAAGTGACCCCTGGTGTGGGGTCATTTATCACCATTGGGCTATGATTTGTACAATCTTGGTAGTGGCCCATAAGATGATGCTACATACCAAATATCTAAGCTCTAGGCCTTATGGATTCATAGAAGAAGATTTTTTAAGATTTTCCTATATAACTCTGTGTAAAACAAGTGACCCCTGGTGCGGGGTCATTTATCACCATAGGGCTATGATTTGTACAATCTTGGTAGTGGCCCATAAGATGATGCTTCATACCAAATATCTAAGCTCTAGGCCTTATGCATTCATGGAAGAAGATTTTTTAAGATTTTCCTATATAACTCTATGTAAAACAAGTGACCCCTGGTGCGGGGTCATTTATCACCATAGGGCTATAATTTGTACAATCTTGGTAGTGGCCCATAAGATGATGCTACATACCAAATATCTAAGCTCTAGGCCTTATGGATTCATAGAAGAAGATTTTTTAAGATTTTCCTATATAACTCTATGTAAAACAAGTGACCCCTGGTGCGGGGTCATTTATCACCATAGGGCTATGATTTGTACAATCTTGGTAGTGGCCCATAAGATGATGCTTCATACCAAATATCTAAGCTCTAGGCCTTATGCATTCATGAAGAAGATTTTTTAAGATTTTCCTATATAACTCTATGTAAAACAAGTGACCCCTGGTGCGGGGTCATTTATCACCATAGGGCTATAATTTGTACAATCTTGGTAGTGGCCCATAAGATGATGCTACATACCAAATATCTAAGCTCTAGGCCTTATGGATTCATAGAAGAAGATTTTTTAAGATTTTCCTATATAACTCTATGTAAAACAAGTGACCCATGGTGCGGGGGCATTTATCACCATAGGGCTATGATTTGTACAATCTTGGTAGTGGCCCATAAGATGATGCTACATACCAAAAATCAAAAGGTTAGGCCTTGTGGTTTCGGAGAAGAAGATTTTTTCAATTTTTCCTATATTAGCCTATGTGAAATCAAGTGATCCCTGGTGCGGGGTCATTTATCACCATAGGGCTATGATTTGTACAATCTTGGTAGTGGCCCATAAGATGATGCTACATACCAAAAATCAAAAGGTTAGGCCTTGTGGTTTCGGAGAAGAAGATTTTTTCAAGTTTTTCCTATATTAGCCTATGTGAAATCAAGTGACCCCTGGGGCGGGGCCAATTTTGACCCCAGGGTCATAATTTGTACAATCCTGGTAGAGAGTCATAAGATCATGCTACATACCAAAAATCAAAAGGCTAGGCCTTGTGGTTTCAGAGAAGAAGATTTTTTAAATTTTCATTTTTAAAATCTATTTTTAGCTCCTGTGACCTAATTATGCGATGGACCAGAACCATTTATACAACTTTAGTAGAGCTTCATCCAAGGAACATTCCTGCAAAATATTTTTCAAATTGGCCAAGCCGTTTAGGAGGAGATGTTGTTTGAAGCAATTGTTGACGCCGGACGCACGGACGCACGGACGGACGCACGCACGCACGCACGCACGCACGCACGACGGACGCCGGACAAAAGGCGATCAGAAAAGCTCACCTTGAGCACGTTGTGCTCATGTGAGCTAAAAAGACACTCTGGTAAGTCTGGTGGTCTTGTACCTGGTTTTTCACTTGTTTTCTGCTTATGATCATCAGCTGGTTCCCCAGTATCTGTTGTCTTATCCTCCAGCTTTGTGGGAACCAGCCTTGAAGGTTTGGTCTCTCCACCCAGAGTCTGTCCATGACCAGTAAACATTTCTGAACGCTTGTCTTCATAATAAACTTCTCGTCTGTCTGTTACCTACATGGTAATGTAGAATGGACTTTAATACTTTAGGTGGCATCCAGAATTTACATAACCAAGACTTTCCATGTGAGTACAAAGAGAAAAAGTTTAATGCAAGTAAAGAAAACCATGTTAAGCTTCAATTTATCTACAGTACTATCCTTAGCAATGTATTATTTTAGACATTTATTTATGTATCAGACATTAAATGGAATAAGTCTCATCCTTAGAATTGTGTTGCTATTGTTGGTCAAGAAAAAAAAAATCTTTGAACTTCAGTAATAAGCAATATGAATTATTTATTAACCAGTACTGTTTCATGCCAAATGAATATCCACATACTGGCAAAAGGGGGATCAACTAGCACTACTGATGATCAAGGTAATGGCAACCATGACCATGCAATGAGGCTTGCACTCACCGAGGCAATTCAATGAACTGAGTTCCACAGAACAGAGGATAGCCATAAGGCTGAAGCATGCCATGTGGTCTTAGTCAAGACTGTAAAAGCAAACTGATGTAATCTCTGCCAGTATGAGTGAACGTGAATGCTAAGCAAGGTAGTGCAGCCTAGTTCATGTACCAATGAACCAAATGTACTCTTAACTACAACACAATCTAACGGTAACATAACACAGTTCCACAGTATTCAGGTTTAGGAGTTATAATGGATCTGCAATGTATATACAAAGACTTTTAGGAGTCTTACATTGAATGGAACACCATCTGGGTATCTCCTCTGAAGCTCACTTGGGAAATACCCATCCAGCATATCCTGTACACAGGCCCGTGTGGAGGGGTCCGTGTAGGGGCGGAAAGGGCCGTTGAACATCAGTACACCATTGGCATACAGTGTCAGCTGTATTGGGTCTGGCATCTGTAATGACAAGGGGTAAACTGCTGACAGAAATGGCACACACATTCACTGATCATTCTTAAATTATGTTGTTTTAGCAGGGAAATTAGCTAAAAAGTCATTAAGCTTTTCTAATTTTTGCTGAATGGGATTTCCCTACAGACAGATAGACAATTTCATTACAATAAATATCTGATTACAATAAATATAAGATTTAAAAGTCCCAAATGTTATATTCTATGTAGATTTTGGACAAGAAAAAACTTTATTGAAATAATATCAAGAAATCTGCAACTACATTAAGAAAATTGGATAAAAATATATGCTGGTGTTCAAACTAGTTATTAATTAATAAAAGTAAAAACAAAGATGATACATTTCTTCCAAAAACTCCCTAGCTTTATTTTAATATTTTTGACAGATGTTTATAGAAGAAATATTGTCATGACCCTCAGGTTATATAACAACATTATTGACTAATGAACTCACCTTTAGCCTGGCCCCATCTTTAGTGTGTGTGATTTTGGCGACCCCATCCCCTGCCAGGGCATTCAGATCCTTGATGTTCTCCAGAAGTTTGGTGTAGTCTATCTGGAATGAGGGCTGCTGGGACACAGAGGAGGCTGAAAAATATTGGAAAAGGTGTTCTTGTTTTATTGTTTCATCATTTCTAAACACAATGTATCTTAACTGAGGTTTCAGTACTTACGACAGCGTATATAAAATAAACTGTAATTGATTACAGAGGTTAATTTCTTTTACTGTTCCTGTGACATACTTGAGAATTTAATAACACTTTTTTCATTTTTTCCCCCTGGAGAAATCAATCATATGACACCAAAAAAAAAAAAAAATGTGGAAAAGTAACATACATACTGATACATGAACACCTATATCTTCAATTAATTACAAATCAGATACACAAGTGTGACATCTACTCAGATATAGTAGCTGCCTTGTGGTGAATGGATCCTACCTGGTCTCCAGATATCATCATCGCTGTCCTCATTGTATACATCTGACTCATCGTCTGTCTTTTCCCCGACCCATATCATCCCATAGTCGGCCAGGAATGTCTGAAACAGTGGACAATAACAGTCACAGGGTAACAATACTGTATGAAATTAGTAAAATATAAGACATGCTGTACATATATATAGCAAAGTCAGGGCTTGGTTAAAATTATTGCAACCATACTTTTGCATCAAGCTTTGAAATGTGATAAAGATAAAATTGTTCTCTCTATATGAATGAATGACTTGGTCCCAAAATAAGTTACACAAAGTCAGCCATGAAATAATGCTTATAAAGGTTAGGAGAATCCAGTAAATATATTCCGGTATCACTCACCTCCATGTCCTGTATCTGCTGCTGAAGGACATAACACTTGTTTTCCAGCTCTGCTACATGCTTGGGTGAATCAGCATCTGGTAGGGAAAACACATTTTGGTTAAAGCAAAAATACTTATAGCATAGAAGTCTGCACATCAAACAAGAAGTTTGGAACTTTACAGCAGGAACACCTGTTGGCGTCACAGGAAAGTATTGCTACTGAAAGGTATTGCTGTACTGAAGTATAGACTGTGCCCAGATAAAACTAATGAAATTGTTGCTGCTACATAGGTAGCTGTTACTCAGAGGTGCTGAATTGGGAAATTTTACTGTATATTCAATAGTCCATGTTATTTCTACATGTATTAATTTGCATGTGTAATGATTCAGTATGTGGGTAATTTGCTTTCTTCCCACTTCTTAGGCATGTTCATGCAGATAGTATAATTTAATGTACAAGCACAAATCTATGAGAGAAAGTATATTTCACAATTAGGACTGTTTCTACTGTGTAGACTTAGCTCATACCTTGTGAAGACTGCAGCAATTTCACTTTATCTGTCAATATCCGTAACTTCTTATCCTGTGGGACACCATAAAGGACAGGTTAAAATTCTATCTATTATTAGAAGTCTATACAATAATACATATAATTACATGTTTCTTTCTTTTGCTGCACATAGTATGGTAATTAAGTAAACTGAAAGACATAAAATAAGTTAGCACCCTGTATTCTATGCGAGCAGTAATATGTACTAACATATACATGTAAGTTAAAATTGTCTTAGTCTAGTGTTAGTATTCATTTACTAGGAATCCAAAGGTTGCAATTTCAACCCCAACATAGGGCACATTTTTTTTCAATTCAAGACCATCCCAAGTTCAAAATTCTGGTCTAACCCAGAAGCAGTCACGAGAGATTACATGCTGTAAAAATCTGTTTTCTGCCTGACATGAACAATATACATGTAATTCAAATTTACACTTAAACTATCATTTTATGGAGTACACAATCATAACAGTGAGTCTGTATAATTATTTTTTCTTTTCTTTTTAAAAACAAAACAAAACAAGTATGTTTTATTTCTCTGTCAGTTTTCAATTTTTCCAGTCATACATGATAATCAAATATGAATCCTAAAGAATCACTTTAAACCTGAATTTTGTCCCTCTAATACCTTTTCATTCATTTCCTTTGACTGGAAAGCTAACTTGGCTTCCAGCTGGGTAATACGGGTCATCATGGTTGACATCAGGTCATGGTCACTTGGAACTGTAGAGAAAAAAAACAACATGTTATCCATCTAAATCACTTAACTTTTATGGAAGAAGGTTATTATTTTATCCAAGCCTTGAATATATATGAATAAAGTATTAAACAACATGACAAGATGTGATAGAAAAATGTACTGCATGATTCATATTTAGACCAAAATTCCCTTTGTAAAGTGGGGATGTAATTATCAACATATACATACTAGTATATTGTATCAATATTTACCCCTTACTCATGCATTATTCAGATCTAAACAAAGCAGACCACCTAAAAGCCAGATCAGACTGAAAGAAATTTATAGTCTGAATGTATAATTTACCCTACTAAAATTATATGATATAGTTTTATACTGATTACCATGGCGATTTACCTGTAGTAGTACAGGGTATCATACTTTACCTGGACTTTCACATTTGAATGGAAGCTGTGATTAACATCTCATGAATATTCAATTAAAAAATTATGATTCCTTACTGTTCTTTAAATGGTATGTGAAACAATGGATTTTTCTTTGCCTTGCAACCTGTGTTGAATGTGAGCTATATTATGGTATGAGAAAACAAAGGAGACACTAAAATTCATTGACTTTCCAGTAAGTCAGCACTATTTCCCTCCAAAAAATTATATAAATACAATATTTATAGATTTGAATGCTAAAATCATAATCAATTTAATACAGTTCTTGTCACTGTTTTATACATGAATTATGGTGATAAAAATATAAATATGAAAGTTTGCTTTTGTTGTGGTCTAAGCCTGAAATACACTGTACAGACTTATGATCAGCTAAGTGATCTGAGTAGGGCGAAGATGAGCTATGATATTAGTTTAAATAATGATTATATAAAATTTATCATAAAATGATTTTTAATTTAACAAGAGCTTTCCATAAGACAGCATGCTCTACTATTCTAAGATTTATCAAAATATAGTTGTGTTAGTACAAAAAGGGCCATAATTTGTATTATATTTGACTTGACTATTTGAGTTTACCGTCGCCTCGACAGTATTTCAGTCATATAGCGACGTCCAGCTAATTACAAGTGGAGGAAGACCCCGAATGCACGGAGACATCCTGGTAGAATCATCGACCTACCGCAAGCCAGTTGGAAGGTTTCCTCACATGAAAATCCGAATGACACTGCCAGGATTTGTATTATATTTCATCTGAAGTCATCTTATTTTTGTGTTTAATGCCCCTGAAGACCTTAGTGAAATATTAAATCAATCAGCATAGCTGGTTACTAAGATGTATGCATCCTAGTAAATTGCATGTGTAACTTGTTTAACTTAAACCAATTTAGTTGCATAAAAAACCCTAACCAAACACTCTAAGTTCAAGTGGGCCATTTTCAAAATTAATCAGTAAAGAGTTATCTAATTTGATTGTCTGATGCCCTTTAACACCTTTATGAAGTTTCAAGTCAATCCCAAAACTGATTGCTAAGATATATGCATGATGAAAATTATGTTGCATGCATAACTTTAACCAAAATTTCTAAGTCCAAAAAGAGACAAAATCTTTATAAAATTTGGTCAAGAGTAATCTTACTTGTTGTTTTAATGCTTCTATAGACATTAGTGAAATATTTATGAATATATATTTATTTATATATATGAATAGCTGGTTACCAAGATATAATTATGTATGATAGTAAGATGCATGCAAAACCTTAACTAAGATGTGATGCCAATGCCACTGCCAAACGCAAGGGTGAGTAGAATAGCTTGTCATATTTTGTATAGTCAAGCTAAAAACAGTTCAGATTCTAAACTATACAACACATCCCGCTATGAGAAATCTATTTTGCTTGAGCCTTTCTTGTCATGGAAGTGGTATCTAAACCTCCATTTATTTTCTATGCCACATTAGCTTTGTTCCAAATCTATATTTAATGATTTGACTACATTGTCTATTGTCTACACAACTCTTCAATGTAAGCAAACAGCACTGTAAAGCTGATAATTCTGCTTAAAGTCTGATATTTTCATAAGCCACACATACACGCACACACTTAAAACACACTGAATAGTTTTAAACCAATTGACAGAAAACCCAAAGGACCAATTACTTGTCTTGTCAAATGTTTTGTATCATAAATGTAAAAGGCCTAAAACACACTTTGGTATTTGCAATATGAACTAAGATGGCTTTTCAGGCACTCTTCAGTCAGACACTCTACTAAGTTGCCACAAAAGAGTTTGCTCGACAGCAAAAATGTACCATTGCTGTTTTATACATATGATACATACACTCCCTCCTTGTCTGGGTACCATCAACCTTAAAAATGTGAGTTGTTTAGGTTGGGTCGCCAAATGCAACCAAGTAAAATCCTACTGCCTAAAGCTGGAATCGAACACAGGACACACAGTATGCAAGTCTAACTCTTGACTTAATTGCCACAAAAGCTAGTTCTACAACAAAGAAGTACCATTTTATACATACTGTAAGTATAGACAGGTAATATGCGATAGGATTATTAATGGATAAATGCAAATGTTGATGATGTAATAGGTTAATCATCAGCTTAGTCTTCCATCATTATCTTGGATTACCCATTAAAATAGACAATGTATATAATACTTTAAATTGAAATTATGTTATTTTTTTTGGCTTTAATTCCTTTGACAATACTTCTGGCTAAATGATACATTTGTACTAAAATTCTTATATTTAGTTAGAATCTCATTCCAACATTCCTGTTTTCTAAAATATTCAAGTATGTGACTAAGTTTTAAGACATAAGTTATTACTTTCATATTAATAACAATATTTGATAAGAAATGAAATATTTTGGTAATTTCTATCAGAGAAACAAGACTGATGTAAAAGTATTTCAGTATAACTTAACACTAAGCAAGGTTAGTGGAATGTGTGCCTAGCCATATTTAAATAGTTTTCCTGATGCCTGCCATGTAGAAAACCCCAACTCAGCAAAAGGCAACAGAACATGGACAGGAATTAAAAATAACTTCTAAAGAATCACTAACGTGGGCCTTACTGCAGATGGCTTGTAAGCAGAAACATATGAAATAGAAATATCATAAGACAGAAAAAAAAGAGGACATGAACTGAAATTAAAACACAGAAGGATGGGACACCACTGACAAAGCCAATTTTTAATAAAGGAAGACTATTATCTTTATCTAGGTAGGTTATCCATATAACTAAACTATATTCTTATCCATCAAGATATTTCCTAAATGCAAATTTATCAGATCCAAAAGTCTATCAGATCAGAAAGGATTATTAGAGTGACAAAATGAGGGTTATGAATGTATTACATTTACCTCTCTGTTTATATCATGTGTTATCACAACCATGTCAAACTAGCGCAAAACTAGTAACTGATATATTCTGCATACTAAACTTAGCATATAAGATTACATGTTTATCTATTGTCTTATAAATGACATTGATCAAATTTTAACCTATTTTTATTGGTGTTTTTTCATGACTCATTCCCTTTGTCTCACCTGTATAAACACCAATAGACAATACAAATTACATTTTAATTAAGACATATCTAAAATATACAGAATGTTTTATTGAAAGCCACAGGGGCTCATTAGCATTCTACTCATATATGTTAATGAGTTCTTCTGGCTTTTACTGGATGAAATTACACTTCATGGAAACAGAGTATTTTCTTCTTTTTTTCTTTCTTCGGGAAAACAAATAATCCTGTGATAATTATTGAAAAATGTACAATGCAAATAGCAATAAAACCTAATCAGCCATATGGTACAACTCACAGTCCTATCAGATAATATATTACTTTCTTCTCTTAGTGAATTCAGGATATGAAGGCATATCTTAAGAACCTATATGACAGACAGTTTGATTAGAGCTTAGAGCTTTTAAATAATATGTTTTAAGTTTTCTCTGTAGTAAGTAAAAATGAACAAGTAAAACATTGTAGATTAATATTCAAACAGGATGAGTAAAATTCTTTGACCAATTTGGATAAAGATAATTAAAAATATCTTCTAAATTCATCTGTAAACTTGAAGACCAATATATTAACATTATGCATATTAAAAAATATATTGACCTCTGCATATAGAAATATATTTTTTGTTTTTCTCAGAGTAAACTGAATATAATATTCCCATTGAAGAGAATTTATAAAAAGAAAAAAAAAAAGGATTTTAATGCAGTTGAATTGTTTTTGTATATACAAACAACTTGTTTGATATTTTGATACAAGGTAGGTACATAGGTATTGATTTCTTTATCAAAAGAAGAGAGCTTAACAATATGTGCATTGTGCACTTTCATTTATATGGCATCATGTCGCATAAATATATCTAACTTATTTAAATCGTTTTTAGAAGTAAATCCTGCATTTGTTAAAAGTTTAAAAATACTGTTGAACATTAACTTTTTGGACTAAAGTGTGTTGAAGCTCACAACCTCACAAATAGGAAAAAAAAGGCTATTTTTATCGAATTTAACAGACGTATGCTACAATGTTTATACATATGTAATTCTTTGTTGTCAAATTTGGCTAAACATTCCCAGAACAGTGCTATACTTGTTAGATGCCAGATCTTTCACAAGTTTACATACATATTTTGCTATTTAAAAAATAAAATAATTGAATTTATGATCCTAAATAAAGCTAAATAAATGACAAATTTCATTTCATGACATCTATACCAAGGTTTAAACATACTGTATTCAAATTGCCCTGAACTTCAACACAGGAAAGTTCAACTGTTTGGGTTAGTATAAGAAAATCTTCATGTTAAACATTACATTAGTTAGGTACATGTATGTAATAACAATGCTGACAGTATACCAATAGGCAATAGTAAAGTCAGCTGACAGGTGATTTCCCAACCTGGAGGTAAAATTTTAAAAAAGTTTTGGGTATATAAAGTTGCACTATTGGGGAATACAGAGCAAGGTCACACAGTGCTTACTTACTTTGACTTTCATCTAATGGGTCAAGGTCAGAGTCTGACCTTTCTAAATCTGAAAATTACAGTCATACAATATGCAATACTAGAACACAAATGTGAAGTACGAGAAGCAACAAAACTCAGAAAAGTTGTGCTGGTACATTTAAATGATGCCTCCAGTATCATTTTCTGGCCTCAGCGTGCATGCTGCATGTTTAAATATTTTCAATGATTAGCAAATATGACATGCATGTACATGCAAGTTAACATCCACATTGTTACTACCATGTCTATTCAAAGCAGCTAAAAGGATGCCACATACTTATGTAGTAAAAATCTAAAATTATAATATGTCAATATACAACTTTATCAAAAGCATCTTATGATGGAAACCAACAGGAGCTTTACTTATTCAAAAGATAAAAGTTCAAAAGATAAAGTATACATTGTATACATACATTATAGTGTGTTTTGATAAAAAATATAAAATATGCTATGAGACAACAGTTTTAATTTTAACAATTAATCAAGATATAACTTAATATTATACTTTATTATCTAAAAATGAGAAAGAAAAAGGAAGATACGGACAAATGCATCTAAACAATCACAGAGGGTATACATGCACTATGAATATCATTATCAATATGAAACAGTGTACTATAACACATGGCATGGTTTAAAAAAATGCTAAGCAAAAAGCATTAAGCAAGTGATTCATGCACAATTACACCTCTACATTCTAGATGGGCTGTTTACAAGACATAAGAACCGATGTACCAGTAAATTTTAAAGATTATTTAAATCAAACTCCCAACACTCAAAACTGTTCTTGTAACTATAGAATAATCATAATGATTTCATCTCATACATTTTATATAAATTAAAAAAAAAGACATATTCCAAACAACAAGCAAAAGAAAATGGTCCATATCATTCACAATATATCAGTAAAGTTAATCTACTTCATGCAATTAATCTATTTCTTTAAAAAAAAAAACAAGCCTATAATGTTTGATTACGCTGAGATGTTTGCCTTACCTCCTGTCCTTGGGGTCATATTAAATCCTTGCGACCCATTTATGGTTGCTTTGGGTATCTTTGGAAGGCCCCCAGCAAATGGGTCACGTGTCTGACTCCTGGCTGTAGCCATGCCAGTGGTAATCTCATCCAAGAGTTTGTGTTCATCGTCTAATTTAAATTAGAATATTTCTTTTGTGTTGATTGGGAACATAATTATTATTTCAGCATATATCAATCTCTCTATAATAACAAGAAGCCATGTTTTAGGTATCAAAGGTCAATAGATCAGTGAAATACAGTTTAAAGACAATTAACCATAGTAAGTGATTACATATGTCAAATATTTTTGTTACATGTAATATCAAGTAAGGTCATATGAGGGTTTAAATTTGATGTGAAACCACAGTTCATAGGAATATTGTTTGTTTATTATGGTTTAACATCCCACATACTACATGACTGCCTCACCGCTGCATCACTGTTAAGAAATGGCATGATACCACAGTCAGCCATGTTATCATAACACTGGGCCAACATTTCCCAGAACTTCCACTGTATACTGAACACCAAGTAAGATGGCACAGTACAATGTACTAATTTTTGCTTTATTTTTTATGACTCCTTACTGTCAATCTCTGAAGAAGAACCTAAACTTTTCTAGATCCTTATAACATATATATCATAACTACTCAGCAATCATTTTTTATCAAGATAAGATTTCGTCACCAAAATAACAATGAAAATGATAATTAGTTTCTAATATCTTTTGGTCCATACAAAATTTGGATAGTCAAATTGAAGGTTTTATCAAGGCCTCAAATAAATATTAAAGGCTTGTGCATATTTGATATAAACACAAATGACAAGAACAACACCCTACATGTAACCATTTAATAACAACAGCATAGAAATATTTCCTTTTTTTCTTTTGCAATCAACCCACTGTACCAAGAGGTTTCTGTTTATTATCTTTTCATCAATGCATCCATATTGTTCAATGGATAGGTTTACTTTAGGACCAGTCAGAAAGATAGTGCAATATCATTAACTATGTACCGGTACTTTTTTTAAAACCCTCATACTGAAAAGAAGTGAGCAAAGATTTTTTTACTATGACGGAGAACTAAATATCACAGAGATTAAAAGGTACACAAATCATATATTTTCAGTGACAGGAATACAGTAACTAGAAACAGATAATTAATTACTAAAACTTTAATATCAACATGACTATATCTAGAATGAAAGGCTTCCCTCTCTGAATCAATTGGTCCACATGAATAATTAGCTAGCAGTACATCAGTAGGCATGTGTGTAACTTTGGATTTTTAATTTTTTTTATATATTGAATTCTTTACATCCGTCTAAATAGGAATGTGAAAATAAGCTAATGCATTTTTATTTCATATTCTAATTATGCTATTAATCAATTATTGTGACAAAGATACAAACAAAGAAACCTTCATTCTAGATGACATTGTAAAATCCACACAGCTTGTCTAGCTTTAAATCCTTTTGTCAAAAAAGCTGCAGATTCTGGACACCAATCAACCAAAAATATTTAACAATGATAAAAATATACCAAACTCCATTTTGACATTTTTATGGAAATTTTCCGAATCACTATGCTTCCTTACAAAATGTTTCAAAACAAAGAGAGTTTTACCTGTATAGTTAGGATTCCTAAATGGCACAGACCTCTGCCTGAAAACAAATTTAAAATAAAATGATAGAAATATCTTAATATTTTCAGGGTCCCTTCTGAAGTTTGTAACTGGGGGTACAATTGCTGATTTCCCTAATTTTTATCCTTTCATGTAGAGAGTCCCTACAATTTCAGAAGTACATGGCTATTTTTGGGGGTAAAAAAAAAAAAAAACAACTTAACAGGGGGTAAATGGACATGCTAATTTTGTAATTATCATTTTCATTAAAGAATATAATGAAGATTATGATAACAGTAAAAAGTTCAAAACAAACAATCATTAGTAAATATTTTGAAATCTGATCATGGTCTGCATTGTTTTCTATTCAGTAAATAATAAAAGTTTAGCAAACATCCCCATAAACAACTAATGGTACTGTTTAAAATGGAGAAAGAACAAGTCCAATTAAGAAATTTAGCATAGTAAGGGTTATTATCATGGCCCCATGTTCTTGAAAATACTTAGTACCATCTTGGGCTCAATGTTCAGTATCATACTCGAATCCCTATTGAAACTAAATGGACATTGTTTGAGTCTGAGTATGAAAATCATACTTAACCCTTTCCCTCATATAAACTCATTTTGACGCCCTCAGTAGGTATCACATAAAGCCTGATCTGCAGAAAACCACAGTTAAACCTTACCAAATGTAATTATAAAGTCCTCATTTCCAGACCACTGAGGAGCAGCGAACAGCATAAAACCTGATCAGCCTGCGAGTTACTCGCAGGCTGATCTGGTTTTATGCTGTTCGCATAGGTCTTTTCATGGTGCCCTCTATGAGGGAAAGGGTTAAGTACCTTTTTTTGTTGATAACATGTGGCATGGACTTACCCTGGGCTGGCATATAGTGGGTTCTTCTGAGATTTCCTCAAACTTGACAATGGATTACTCATCTTGAGTTGGTGTCTCTGCAAATATACACACAGATCTGTCACACGTAACGGACAAATAAACCCTGGCTGTATTTGCAAGACCTTTCTATAATAAATACACAGAATACCAGCAATAATGCTATCTGGCATAATTATGAGACACACTCAAAGTAAGATCATTTGTATTTGTCAGTTACTCCTAGATATTGAGATATGCAGGTATAATAAATAATATTATAATTATATATGATATATACACAGGAATGTATTAGCATTGTATGCAACATTAAATGTACATTGGTATTTGTGTCATTTTTTTAATACTTTGTCTTCCTATTTCAAAATAATCATCCAGCATTAAAGCTCAGTTTCTAGTACTGTGCTACGATACAAGTATAAGGATTGTATATGCATTTGCTTATCTGGTTGGGTTCTGTCCAACCAACAGAATTTCAGTCATTTGAGAGCTCTGGCTAAATGCAATAGATAAAGTGCTGCCTGACTGCAACATCATGTCATAGACAAATGGCATGATACCACATCCAGTCACAGTATCCTGACACTGGGCAAACTAGTTCTGGATCTACCCTTTGTGTTGAACGCCAAGATCAGCAATATTTTAACAACTTTGGTATATTTCATACATATACTCGTATATGACAGGTAATGTATTGCATTAATAAAATAATTATAATTTTGTGTAGGCAATGTTACTTTTTATTCATTCCTTGGGAAATGAATAAAGTTAAAAGTATTAACTTAAAACTTATGTCGAGTTTCTTGATCAAACATTAAATTACAAATGTGAAGGAATTCTCAACAACAGCCACCAAATTTCATTCAATGTGAATATAGGATAAGATGTGATGGGACATTATGTGACTGTGTAATGCTTATAAACCCCTACTTCACAATGTGAGCTAGGGTATAATCATGAGAATTAATTTTGAGGTACATTTTGTACATATAACACATACTAGGGCATATGACCCTTTACAGCTTTTAATGGTATATGATTTATACACTGTCCAAAGCTAGGCCTAAATGGTTGAGCCCTACAAATTCCCGTCTGCTTTGATCTGTGCGTTGCAAGCCTTTGTCAGAAAAATTTAAAATGAAGGATTTTCGTCGACACTTTTTTTCATAGTTTATCTTTAATTGACAACCTTTGCTTTTGCCAACAGAGCAGATATGTTCATGTTTGTACATGTCTTGAAATACACAATAAAGTCACATTATTCACTCAGTGAGTGCCATACTCTCTGTTTGTATTTATGCAGTATTAAATATTCAAAATATTGATCACAATGTGATTTTCACTGCTACCTGTGATTAAAATAAATATATCAAATAAATATTTTATTCAACTGCTTACAGAAAATTGTAAATATATGTCTATAAACTTACTACCTTGGCATCGAGGGAATGAGATGATAACTCAAAGGAATAACTTAATCATTTTGTCTGGGGGGAGAGGGAAGCAACATAGTGAGTCAAGGGAATGAGATTTTAATTTGAGGGAATGACTTAATTACCTCGAGGGAATGTGTTAATTACTTGAGGGAACAAGTCAGTCAACCAATCAAATTACTTGTTACAATTGTCAATCATGGCTGTTTATCAACAGAAATGATCATGGTATAAAATATTTTCTAGAAAGACTTTCTTATCGGCAAATTAGTTCTGTTATGCTGCACATGAGAGTCCATTTCAGTAAGCCAATTACATTGTTTGATTTGGCAAGGAGAAACTATGGTGATATAAAGACAATTATGGATTTCATTCTGAACATACTCAGTCAGTATTGAGGCTGTCACAGATATAGAAATTTGAGGCAGAGATGTTTGGCACACTGACTCAACAACTGTCCCTGGTGACCCAACTGTTAGAGCATCTGCCTCATGAGTAGGAGGTTGTGGGTTTGAAAACCAGTCATTAAAAGTGGTACTGGTATAGCTTCATTGCTTGGCACTCAGCATATAAGGGTAGTTACAGGACTGGTTGGCCCAGTGTCAGGATAATGTGACTGAGTGTGATACCATGCCACATATCTATAGCATGATACTGCAGTATGGCAGCACTATATCTGTCTAAAGTAGACATTGTCTCCAAATTACTGGAAAAAACTGTCTGTGGGACGTTAAACCCAATAAATAAACAAACACGGACTCAACATACGGACTCATGATTGCAATATTTGATTGGTTGACCAACTTGTTTCCTCAAGATAATAAGGCGTTCCCTTTAACAAAAACTTGAATGACAACATAAAATATTTGTTTCTTACTAAAAAAAAAAAAAGCTAAATTTTTTTTTTAAAATTCAAATAGCTTGAAAATTAGCAACTACACATTTCTTGGTTGTCTCTATATTTTTTTAACCTCTGTCAATGAAAGTCACTCAAAATTTGTAGAAAAGTATTTCATCTTGTGATCTCATTGATCCAAAGTACCTTATACAAAATGGTGGTCATATAATTGAAAATGATACTGTGTTTGTCTGGGGACTTATTGAGAACAGCAAGATGAAAAATATGGACAATTTTTTTGTTTTGCATACAAGAGTGAATCATTTACAAGCTAAGTAACTTTTTTTATCTTGATCTTTTGTGTTTATTCAGAGGTTTTAGAACATCACTTTTACCACCTAATATAAAATACTTAACTTTTTACATGGAAAGAAAAATGAGTGAAAAGAATGGGACTCAAATATGGGACTGATGGCTATGTGATTACAAAATATGTACACTATTAAACCTTACACAACTTTTTTCTCTGTTGTAAGAACAGAAGCATGACAACATATAGCTACACTAGTTACCTAATAGACTGGAATTTATGTAAGTTGCATTCAA
>CM037778.1:17192323-17229788 GCA_021229015.1 Solen grandis | reverse complement strand
GATCCAAATGCGGTTTATTGCATTATGTTTCTTGTTGATAGCCTAATAAAATATGATAGTTTCTAGGTATGAGTGGCTGAAACTTCTTGAGCTAGCAACGGAAGGTTGAAAGTACGAACCTCGCAAAAAACTGTGCACATGAGGGTATGTGTACGAAAAACCTATCCGTTTTTGTTAGACATCAGATAGAAGAATTCTGTTTGCTGCAAATGATTTGCAAGACATATACGCACAAAATATATGGGGTAGCGAATTTAATAAATGCATGGTTTGTCCTCTAGAAACGGTCAAACTTCACTAAATTGTAGGAAAAATTAAAATTTCAAAAACATGTTTTTGTCGCTCCTGACTTTATTTTCTGTTCATTCTTCATGAAATTTTCACACGATATGTATTGTTATGTTTGAAAGGGCCTCACAATTCAAAAAATAAAAAAGAATTGAAAAGGTCAAGGTCATATTACTATTATTGTGTTTTTATTCGGCCACAAATAGCTCCAAAACTAAAAATATTTCAATGAGAGTATATGAAAAAAAGTTTTAGTTCTTAAAGAGCTCTTTCCAGTGATGTTTAGTTTTTGAAGATCGGACTTGATTTGGTCATTATACGGCAGTCCAAATTTTGATCCTTTTTTGGAATAATTGTAAATCAAGTTTTATGCTTCAAATTCTGATACATAAGAATAAAAAGTTTGACTTGTGCGACTAGTATACTTGATTGAACTATTTGCTGCTTTGCTAGGTACCTAACCAATTTTCTTTCTCATTTTGCCGCTAGGGGGCGCTTTTCTTGAAATCATTCTTTTGCTTATAACTCAAAAAGTTGAAGTCCGATTCGAATGCGGTTTTTTGCATTCTGTTCCCTGTTGATAGTCTAATAACATATGATAGGATTCGAGGGTCCGTGTGGCTGAAAGCTTTTGAGCTTGGAATGTTGAATGTTCGAACCTTGCAAAAAAAAAAAAAAAAAAAAAAAAAAAAAACCTGTGCAAATGAGGGTAGATCTACGAAAAACCTATCCGTTTTTGTTAGAGATCAGATAGAAGAATTCCGTCTCCGGCATACCATTTGAAAGACGTATACACACAAAATATATGGGGTGGCGAATTAAGGAAATGCGTGGTTTGTCCTTTAGAAACGTCAAACTTCACTAAATTTTAGGAAAAATTAAAATTTCAAAAACATGTTTTTGTCGCTCTTGACTTTATTTTCTGTTCATTCTTCATGCAATTTTCACACGATATGTACTGTTATGTTTGAAAGGGCCACACAATTCAAAAAATAAAAAAGAATTGAAAAGGTCAAGGTCATATTACGATTCTTGTGTTTTTATTCGGCCCCAAATTGCTCAAAAACTAAAAATATTTCATTGAGAGTATATGAACAAAAGTTTTAGTTCTTGAAGAGCCCTTTCCAGTGATGTTTAGTTTTTGAAGATCGGACTTGATTTGGTCATTTTACGGCAGTCCAAAGTTTGATCCTTTTTTGGAATAATTGTAAATCAGTTTTTATGCTTCAAAATGTGATGTATAAGAAATAGAATGTTCGACTAGTGCGATTTGTATATTTAATTGAACTATTTGCCACATTGCTAGGTACCTAATGGTAAAATTTTAATCAATTTTGTTTCTCATTTTGCTGCTAGGGGGCGCATAGCATGAAAGCACTTTTTACTTATAATTCAAATGTTGAAGTCTGATCCTATGCGGTTGTTGCATTGTGTTCTTTGTTGATAGCTATAAATTGATAGTTTCAAGGTATGAGTGATGGTGGCTAAAATTTTTGAGTACTACGAAGGTTCAAGTTCGAACCTCGCAAAAAACTGTGAAGATGAGGGTAGGTCTACGAAAAACCTATCCATTTTTGTTAGAGATCAGATAGAAGAATTCTGTTTGCTGCAAATGATTTGCAAGACATAAACGCACAAAATATATGGGGTGGCGAATTTAAGAATTGCATGGTTTGTCCTCTAGAAATGGTCAAACTTCACTAAATTTTAGGAAAAATCAAAATTCTTAATCATTGCGACAAAAGTGTTTGAAAGATCGCTGTTAACATTATAAACAAGCCATTTAACGAAGAAATATTTTTCGAATCATGCGACTCGTGAACTGAATGGAATTGCTTTTGCGAAAACCGATGATATCGCGATTGCGATTCTAGTTGGGTTGGTTACCCACGATCCGGACGTTCCTACGCAGGAAATAGTGCCCGTGTTGAAAGGTGAATTGCGATGCGTATTTGAGAGAATGAGGTGCATTTTAGGATGCAATTGTGTACACCAGGACCGATAAGCATATTGCCTTTGTCATTACGGCTTTCTCCAAACTTTTATTATTAGGTTTTCGCACCTCGCAGTGCGAAAACCTATTGTTCTTCTTCTGTTTTATTTTTTTAGGTTTTTTTTTTTTTTTAGGTTTTGCCTGCGAAAACCTATTGTTCTTCTTCTGTTTTATTTTTTTTTTTATTTTTATTATTATTTTTCTAACCTTTTTTTGTGAACGGCATATCACCATGATAGAAAAAAGTCACATTTCTGATTTTTTTACCACTTTTGTCCTAAGATCTGAATTTGATCCTCACGTTGAGAAATTTTTCATTTTTGTCTTAGTTTTGCCGCTAGGTGGCGTTTTGTAAATTTGACCAAGGGCTAATAACTCTGTTATTTGAGGTCCGATTCAAATGCGGTTTTTTGTATTGTGTTCCTTGTCAGAAACTTAATAAAATATGATACGTTTCAATTATTTGCGTATATAAAACTTTCGTGCTACAGGAGGTTGAAAGTTCAAATCTCGAAAAAAACGATGAAATAAAGGTAGGTCTACGAAAAACGTGCCCATTTTTTTCAGAGATGAGATAGGAGAATTTTGTTTGTTGCATATGATTCGCAAGACACATACGCACAAAATATATGGTGTGGCGATTTTGAGAAATGCATGGTTTGTCAACAGTATGCGGTCAAACTTGACCAATATTTTCGAAAAATCAACATTTTAAAAGCATGACTTTTACGGTTATTTGCAGTTCCTGACTTTTTTTTTTATTCAATCTTCATCATTTTTTCACTGTTAATGCATTTTTATAAAACAAATAAAATAATAGAAAAAAAATCACATATAATATGCAAAGGTCAAGGTCATATACCAATTATTATTATTTATATCGGCATAAAATAGCTCCAAATCTAAAAATATTTTATAGAAAGTATATGAACAAAAGTTTTAGTCTGCGAAGAGATCTTTCCATTGGTGTTTATTTTTTGAAGATCGGACTTCATTTGATCAAATGACCACAGTCCAAAGTTTGATCCTTTTATCAAACAATTGTAAATCCGTATGTTTCCTCTTTTTTGCTGCTCCTGACTTTAATTTTTGTTTAATCTTCATCATTATTTCACTGTTTATGCATTTTTATAAAACAAATAAAATCATAGAAAAAAATTCAAGCATAATATGCAAAGGTCAAGGTCATATATCAATTATTATTATTATTATCGGCATAAAATACCTCCAAATCTAAAACTATTTTATAGAAAGTATATGAACAAAAGTTTTAGTCTGTGAAGAGGTCTTTCCATTGGTGTTTAGTTTTTGAAGATCGGACTTCATTTGATCAAATGACCACAGTCCAAAATTTGATCCTTTTATCAAACAATTGTATATCCGTATGTTTCCTCTTTTTTTCCTGCTCCTGACTTTATTTTTTGTTCAATCTTCATCATTATTTCACTGTTTATGCATTTTTATAAAACAAATAAAATCATAGAAAAAAAATCAAGCATTATATGCAAAGGTCAAGGTCATATACCAATAATTGTTATTTTAATCGGCATAAAATAGCTCCAAATCTAAAAATATTTTATAGAAAGTATATGAACAAAAGTTTTCGTTTGTGAAGAGATCTTTCCATTGGTGTTTAGTTTTTGAAGATCGGACTTCATTTGATCAAATGACCACAGTCTTTTATCAAACAATTGTAAATCCATATGTTGCTTCTTTTTTGCAGCTCCTGACTTTATTTTTGTTCAATCTTCATCATTTTTTCACTGTTTATGCATTTAAATAATACAAATAAACTCATAGAAACGAAAATCAAGCATAATATGCAAAGGTCAAGGTCATATACAAGTTATTGTTATTTTTATCGGCATAAAATAGCTCCAAATCTAAAAATATTTTATAGAAAGTATATGAACATAAGTTTTAGTCTGTGAAGAGATCTTTCCATTGGTGTTTAGTTTTTGAATATCGGACTTCATTTGATCAAATGACCACAGTCCAAAGTTTGATCCTCTTATCAAACAATTGTATATCCATATGTTTCCTCTTTTTTGCTGCTCCTGACTTTATTTTTTGTTCAATCTTCATCATTATTTCACTGTTTATGCATTTTTATAAAACAAATAAAATCATAGAAAAAAGCAAGCATAATATGTCAAGGTCATATACCAATTATTGTCATTTTTATTTGCACAAAAAAGCCCCATATCTAAAACGATCTAATATGATACGTTTCAATTTCTGTTGCTTAAAAAAGTGATTGAATTGCGAAAACCGATGATATCGCAATTCTGATTGCGATTCTAGTTTTTATTATTATTTTTCTAACCTTTTTTTGTGAACGGCATATCACCATGATAGAAAAAAGTCACATTTCTGATTTTTTTACCACTTTTGTCCTAAGATCTGAATTTGATCCTCACGTTGAGAAATTTTTCATTTTTGTCTTAGTTTTGCCGCTAGGTGGCGTTTTGTAAAAATGACTAAGGGCTAATAACTCTGTTATTTGAGGTCCGATTCAAATGCGGTTTTTTGTATTGTGTTCCTTGTCAGAAACTTAATAAAATATGATACGTTTCAATTATTTGCGTATATAAAACTTTCGTGCTACAGGAGGTTGAATGTTCAAATCTCGAAAAAAAACGATGAAATAAAGGTAGGTCTACGAAAAACGTGCCCATTTTTTTCAGAGATGAGATAGGAGAATTTTGTTTGTTGCATATGATTCGCAAGACAAATACGCACAAAATATATGGTGTGGCGATTTTGAGAAATGCATGGTTTGTCAACAGTATGCGGTCAAACTTTACCAATATTTTCGAAAAATCAACATTTTAAAAGCATGACTTTTACGGTTATTTGCAGTTCCTGACTTTATTTTTTATTCAATCTTCATCATTTTTTCACTGTTAATGCATTTTCATAAAACAAATAAAATAATAGAAAAAAAATCACACATAATATGCAAAGGTCAAGGTCATATACCAATTATTATTATTTATATCGGCATAAAATAGCTCCAAATCTAAAAATATTTTATAGAAAGTATATGAACAAATGTTTTAGTCTGTGAAGAGATCTTTCCATTGGTGTTTATTTTTTGAAGATCGGACTTCATTTGATCAAATGACCACAGTCCAAAGTTTGATCCTTTTATCAAACAATTGTAAATCCGTATGCTTCCTCTTTTTTGCTGCTCCTGACTTTAATTTTTGTTTAATCTTCATCATTATTTCACTGTTTATGTATTTTTATAAAACAAATAAAATCATAGAAAAAAATTCAAGCGTAATATGCAAAGGTCAAGGTCATATACCAATTATTATTATTATTATCGGCATAAAATAGCTCCAAATCTAAAAATATTTTATAGAAAGTATATGAACAAAAGTTTTAGTCTGTGAAGAGGTCTTTCCATTGGTGTTTAGTTTTTGAAGATCGAACTTCATTTGATCAAATGACCACAGTCCAAAGTTTGATCCTCTTATCAAACAATTGTATATCCACATGTTTCCTCTTTTTTGCTGCTCCTGACTTTATTTTTTGTTCAATCTTCATCATTATTTCACTGTTTATGCATTTTTATAAAACAAATAAAATCATAGAAAAAAATCAAGCATAATTTGCAAAGGTCAAGGTCATATACCAATTATTATTATTTATATCGGCATAAAATAGCTCCAAATCTAAAACTATTTTATAGAAAGTATATGAACAAAAGTTTTAGTCTGTGAAGAGGTCTTTCCATTGGTGTTTAGTTTTTGAAGATCGGACTTCATTTGATCAAATGACCACAGTCCAAAATTTGATCCTTTTATCAAACAATTGTATGTCCACATGTTTCCTCTTTTTTGCTGCTCCTGACTTTATTTTTTGATCAATCTTCATAATTATTTCACTGTTTATGCATTTTTATAAAACAAATAAAATCATAGAAAAAAAATCAAGCATTATATGCAAAGGTCAAGGTCATATACCAATAATTGTTATTTTAATCGGCATAAAATAGCTCCAAATCTAAAAATATTTTATAGAAAGTATATGAACAAAAGTTTTCGTTTGTGAAGAGATCTTTCCATTAATATTTAGTTTTTGAGGATTGGACTTCATTTGATCAAATGACCACAGTCCAAAGTTTGATCCTCTTATCAAACAATTGTATATCCATATGTTTCCTCTTTTTCGCTGCTCCTGACTTTATTTTTTGTTCAATCTTCATCATTATTTCACTGTTTATGCATTTTCATAAATCAAATAAATTCGTAGAAAAAAATCAAGCATAATATGCAAAGGTCAAGGTCATATACCAATTAGTATTATTTTTATCGGCATAAAATAGCTCCAAATCTAAAAATATTTTATAGAGAGTATATGAACAAAAGTTTTAGTCGTTGAAGAGATCTTTCCATTAATGTTTAGTTTTTGAAGATCGGACTTCAATTGATCAAATGACCACAGTCCAAAGTTTGATCCTCTTATCAAACAATTGTATATCCATATGTTTCCTCTTTTTTGCTGCTCCTGACTTTATTTTTTGTTCAATCTTCATCATTATTTCACTTTTTATGCATTTTTATAAAACGGATAAATTCATAGAAACGAAAAGCATGGTCAAGGTCAATACAAGTTATTGTTATTTTTATCGGCATAAAATAGCTCCAAATTTAAAAATATTTTATAGAAAGTATATGAACAAAAGTTTTAGTCTGTGAAGAGATCTTTCCATTGGTGTTTAGTTTTTGAAGATCGGACTTCATTTGATCAAATGACCACAGTCCAAAGTTTGATCCTCTTATCAAACAATTGTATATCCATATGTTTCCTCTTTTTTGCTGCTCCTGACTTTATTTTTTGTTCAATCTTCATCATTATTTCACTGTTTATGCATTTTTATAAAACAAATAAAATCATAGAAAAAAGTCAAGGTCATATACCAATTATTGTCATTTTTATTTGCACAAAAAAGCCCCAAATCTAAAACGATCTAATATGATACGTTTCAATTTCTGTTGCTTAAAAAAGTGATTGAATTGCGAAAACCGATGATATCGCAATTCTGATTGCGATTCTAGTTATTATTATTTTTCTAACCTTTTTTTGTGAACGGCATATCACCATGAAGAAAAAACACATTTCGATTTTTTTACCAGTTTTGTCCTAAGATCTGAATTTGATCCTAACGTTGAGAAAATTTTCATTTTTGTCTTAGTTTTGCCGCTAGGTGGCGTTTTGTAAAAATGACTAAGGGCTAATAACTCTGTTATTTGAGGTCCGATTCGAATGTGGTTTTTTGCATTGTGTTCCTTGTCAGAAACTTAATAAAATATGATACGATTCAATTATTTGCGTATATAAAACTTTCGTGCTACAGGAGGTTGAAAGTTCGAATCTCGAAAAAAACGATGAAATAAAGGTAGGTCTACGAAAAAAGTCCCCATTTTTTTCAGAGATGAGATAGGAGAATTTTGTTTGTTGCATATGATTGCAAGACATATACGCACAAAATATATGGTGTGGCGATTTAAGAAATGCATGGTTTGTCCACAGTACGCGGTCAAATATAACCAATATTTTCGAAAAATCAACATTTTAAAAGAATGACTTTTAAGGTTATTTGCAGCTCCTGACTTTATTTTTTATTCAATCTTCATCATTTTTCACTGTTAATGCATTTTCATAAAACAAATAAAATCATAGAAAAAAAATCACCCATCATATGCAAAGGTCAAGGTCATATACCAATTATTATTATATTTATCGGCATAAAATAGCTCCAAATCTAAAAATATTTTATATAAAGTATATGAACAAAAGTTTTAGTCTGTGAAGAGATCTTTCCATTGGTGTTTAGCTTTTGAAGATCGGACTTCATTTGATAAATGACCACAGTCCAAAGTTTGATCCTCTTATCAAACAATTGTATATCAATATGTTTCCTCTTTTTTGCTGCTCCTGACTTCAATTTTTGTTCAGTCTTCATTATTATTTCACTGTTTATGCATTTTTATAAAACAAATAAATTCATAGAAAAAAATCAAGCATAATATGCAAAGGTCAAGGTCATATACTAATTATTATTATTTTTATCGGCATAAAATAGCTCCAAATCTAAAAATATTTTATAGAAAGTATATGAACAAAAGTATTAGTCTGTGAAGAGATCTTTCCATTAATGTTTAGTTTTTGAAGATCGGACTTCATTTGATCAAATGACCACAGTCCAAATTTGATCCTCTTATCAAACAATTGTATATCCATATGTTTCCCCTTTTTTGCTGCTCCTGACTTTATTTTTTGTTCAATCTTCACCATTATTTCACTGTTTATGCATTTTTATAAAACAAATAAAATCATAGAAAAAAATCAAGTATAATATGCAAAGGTCAAGGTCATATACCAATTATTATTATTTTTATCGGCATAAAATAGCTCCAAATCTAAAAATATTTTTAGAAAGTATATGAACAAAAGTTTTAGTCTGTGAAGAGTCTTTCCATTGGTGTTTAGTTTTTGAAGATCGGACTTGATTTGGTCATTTTACGGCAGTCCAAGTTTTGATCCTCTTTAGAACAATTGTAAATCAGTTTTTATGCTTCAAATTGTGATATATAAGGAATAGAATGTTTGACTAGTGCGACTTATATACTTGATTGAACCATTTGCGGCATTGCTAGGTACCTAATAGTTAAATTTTAATCAGTTTTGGTTCTCATTTTGCCGCTTGGGGGGCGATTAGCTTGAAATCACTATTAATAATTAAAAAAAAAAAATAAAGTCTGATTTTTATGCGATTTTTTTTGCATTCTGTTCTTCGGTGACATCAATTTGAAATGACACAAAAAAGATAATGCGATATTTCATAAAAATGATAGTAATTCAATGCAACAGTTGTTCGTAATAGTGTTGACTGGCATATTGCATTGTCGTGTGTCATTTTATACTGTTGTTTGTCGTTTGCAATTGTTGTTTATCGAATACAATTGTCATTTGTCTCCATCATAAAGCTAAACACACATATAACATTGCAGTACCCGAAGTCCGTAAAAAATGTTTTCAAGTTTACGACTACATAACAGACAGGTAATACTCAAAAGTATTCTTCTTGGTAAAAAGTCTGATTATACATTGCGACAAAAATGTTTGAATGATCACTGTTAACAGTATTCAACAAGCCATTGAACGAAGAAATATGTTTTCGAATCATGCGACTCATGAACTGAATGCAATTGCTTTCATGAAAACTGATGATATCGCGATTTCATAACTGACAGGTAATACTCAACAATACTCTCTTGGGTAAAAAGTCTGCTTAAACATTGCGACAGAAACGTTTAAAGATCACTGTTAACAGTATCAACAAGCAATTGAACGAAGAAATGTTTTTCGAATCATGCGACTCGTGAACTGAATGGAATTGCTTTCATGAAAACCGATGATATCGCGACTACATAACTGATAGGTAATACTCAAAAATCTTCTTTTGGGTAAAAAGTCTTCTTAAACATTGTGACAAAAGTGTTTGAAAGATCGCTGTTAACATTATAAACAAGCCATTGAACGAAGAAATATTTTTCGAATCATGCGACTCGTGAACTTAATGGAATTGCTTTTGCGAAAACCGATGATATCGCGATTGCGATTCTAGTTAGGTTTTCGCATCGTTCGAAACTATTGTTCTCTCTTTTTTTTTTTTTTTTTTTTTATTATTATTTTTTCCGTCTCTTTTTGTGAACGGCATATCACAAGATAGAAAACAGTCACATTCTGATTTTTTTACCAGTTTTGTCCTAGGATCTGAATTTGATCCTAACGTCGAGAAAATTTTCATTTTTGTCTTAATTTTGCCGCTAGGTGGCGTTTTGTAAAAGTGACTAAGGGCTAATAACTCTGTTATTTGAAGTCCGATTGAAATGCGGTTTTTTGCATTGCGTTCCTTGTCAGAAACTTTTAAAAAAATATGATAGTTTTCAAAATTGCGTATATAAACTTTCGTGCTACAGGAGGTTGAAAGTTCGAATCTCGAAAAAACGATGAAATGAAGGTAGGTCTGCGAAAAATTTAGTCCACTTCTTTCAAGGATGAGATAGGAGAATTTTGTTTGTTGCATATGATTCGCAAGACATTTACGCACAAAATATTTGGTGTGGCGATTTTGAGAAATGCATGGTTTGTCCACAGTACGCGGTCAAACATAACCAATATTTTCGAAAAATCAACATTTTAAAAGCATGACTTTTAAGGTTATTTGCAGCTCCTGACTTTATTTTTTATTCAATCTTCATCATTTTTTCACTGTTAATGCATTTTTATAAAACAAATAAAATCAAAGAAAAAAAATCACCCATAATATGCAAAGGTCAAGGTCATATACCAATTATTATTATATTTATCGGCATAAAATAGCTCCAAATCTAAAAATATTTTATAGAATGTATATGAACAAAAGTTTTAGTCTGTGAAGAGATCTTTCCATTGGTGTTTAGCTTTTGAAGATCGGACTTCATTTGATCAAATGACCACAGTCCAAAGTTTGATCCTCTTATCAAACAATTGTATATCCATATTTTTCTTCTTTTTTGCTGCTCCTGACTTTATTTTTTGTTCAATCTTCATCATTATTTCACTGTTTATGCATTTTTATAAAACAAATAAATTCATAGAAAATAATCAAGCATAATATGCAAAGGTCAAGGTCATATACTAATTATTATTTTTTTTATCGGCATCAAATATCTCCAAATCTAAAATATATGAACAAAAGTTTTAGTCTGTGAAGAGTTCTTTCCATTGGTGTTTAGTTTTTGAAGATCGGACTTCATTTGATCAAATGACCACAGTCCAAAGTTTGATCCTCTTATCAAACAATTGAATATCCATATGTTTCCACTTTTTTGCTTCTCCTGACTTTATTTTTTGTTCAATCTTCATCATTATTTCACTGTTTATGCATTTTTATAAAACAAATAAAATCATAGAAAAAAAATCAAGCATAATATGCAAAGGTCAAGGTCATATACCAATTAGTATTATTTATATCGGCATAAAATAGCTCCAAATCTAAAAATATTTTATAGAAAGTATATGAACAAAAGTTTTAGTTTGTGAAGAGATCTTTCCATTGGTGTTTAGGTTTTGAAGATCGGACTTCATTTTATCAAATAACCACAGTCCAAAATTTGATCCTCTTATAAAACAATTGAATATCCACATGTTTCCTCTTTTTTGCTGCTCCTGACTTTATTTTTTGTTCAATCTTCATCATTATTTCACTGTTTATGCAGTTTTATCTGAACTTGATCCTAACGTTGAGAAAATTTTCATTTTTGTCTTATTTTTGCTGCTAGGGGGCGCTTTGAAAAAAATTAACAAATGCTAATAACTCTGTTATTTGAGGTTCGATTCAGATGTAGTTTTTTGCATTGTGTTCCTTGTCAAAAGCCTAATCAAATATGATAGACTACGGAAGGTTGAAAGTTCGAACTTCGCAAAAAACAGTGAAAAAGAGGGTAGGTCTACAAAAAAAGTGCCCATTTTTATTGGAATTGAGATAAAAGAATTTTGTTTGTTGCATATGATTTGCAAGACATATACGCACAAAATATATGGGGTGGCGAATTTGGGAAATGCATGGTTTGTCCACAGTACGCGGTCAAACTTAACCAAATTTTCGAAAAATCAACATTTTCAAAGCATGACTGTTAAGATTTTTTGCAGCTCCTGACTTTATTTTTAGTTCAATTTCTATGAAATTTTCACATTTAATGCAAAACTATGATCTTAAGTGTCACATAATATAAAAAGTAAAAAATTATTGTAAAGGTCAAGGTCATATTAGGATAATTGTATATCAATTCGGCTTGAAATAGCTCAAAATCAAAAAACAATTCATAACAATATATGAACAAAAGATTTAGTTTTAGAAAAGTTCTTTCTAATGATGTTTAGATTTTGAAGATCGGACTTGATTTGGTCATTTTACAGCAGTCCAAAGTTTGATCCTTTTTTCGAATAATTGTAAATCAGTTTTTATGCTTCAAAATGTGCTGTATAAGAAATAGAATGTTCGACTAGTGCGATTTGTATATTTAATTGAACTATTTGCCACATTGCTAGGTACCTAATGGTAAAATTTTAATCAATTTTGTTTCTCATTTTGCTGCTAGGGGGCGCATAGCATGAAAGCACTTTTCTACTTATAATTCAAAATGTTGAAGTCTGATCCATATGCGGTTTGTTACATTGTGTTCCTTGTTAATAGCCTAATAAAGTATGATAGTTTCTAGGTATGAGTGGATGAGTGGCTAAAACTTTTTGAGCTACTAACGGAAGGTTCAAAGTTCGAACCTCGCAAAAAATTGTGCAGATGAGGGTAGGTCTACGAAAAACCTATCCATTTTTGTTAGAGATTAGATAGAAGAATTCTGTTTGCTGCAAATGATTTGCAAGACATAAACGCATAAAATATTTGGGGTGGCGAATTTAAGAAATGCATGGTTTGTCCTCTAGAAACGGTCAAACTTCACTAAATTTTAGGAAAAATCAAAATTTTTAAAACATGTTTTTTATCGCTCCTGACTTTATTTTTTGTTCATTCTTCATGATATTTTCACAAGTTATGTATTGTTATGTCTGAAAGGATCTCACAATTAAAAAGGTAAAAGAAATTGCAAAGTTGGGCGATTATTGTGTTTTTATTTTGCTCCAAATAGCTCCAAAACAAAAAATATTTCATTGAAAGTATATAACAAAAGTTTTATTTCTTAAAGAGCCCTTTCCAGTGATGTTTAGTTTTTGAAGATCGGACTTGATTTGGTCATTTTACGGCAGTCCAAGTTTTGATCCTCTTTAGAACAATTGTAAATCAGTTTTTATGCTTCAAATTGTGATATATAAGGAATAGAATGTTTGACTAGTGCGACTTGTATACTTGATTGAACCATTTGCTGCATTGCTAGGTACCTAATAGTAAAATTTTAATCAGTTTTGGTTCTCATTTTGCCGCTTGGGGGCGATTAGCTTGAAATCACTATTAATAATTAAAAAAAAAATGAAGTCTGATTTTTATGCGATTTATTTTGCATTCTGTTCTTCGGTGACATCAATTTGAAATGACACAAAAAAGATAATGCGATATTTCATAAAAATTATAGTAATTCAATGCAACAGTTGTTCGGAATAGTGTTGACTGGCATATTGCATTGTCGTGTGTCATTTTATACTGTTGTTTGTCGTTTGCAATTGTTGTTTATCGAATACATTTGTCATTTGTCTCAGTACCCGAAGTTCGTAAAAAATGTTTTCAAGTTTACGACAACATAACAGACAGGTAATACTCAAAGTATTCTTCTTGGTAAAAAGTCTGATTATACATTGCAAAAAAAAAGGTTTGAATGATCACTGTTAACAGTATTCAACAAGCCATTGAACGAAGAAATATGTTTTTCGAATCATGCGACTCATGAACTGAATGGAATTGCTTTCATGAAAACTGATGATATTGCGATTTCATAACTGACAGGTAATACTCAACAATATTATCTTGGGTAAAATGTCTGCTTAAACATTGCGACAGAAACGTTTGAAAGATCACTGTTAACAGTATCAACAAGCAATTGAACGAAGAAATGTTTTTCGAATCATGCAACTCGTGAACTGAATGGAATTGCTTTCATGAAAACCGATGATATCGCGACTACATAACTGATTCAAAAATCTTCTTTTGGGTAAAAAGTCTTCTTAAACATTGCGACAAAAGTGTTTGAAAGATCGCTGTTAACATTATAAACAAGCCATTGAACGAAGAAATATTTTTCGAATCATGCGACTCGTGAACTTAATGGAATTGCTTTTGCGAAAACCGATGATATCGCGATTGCGATTCTAGTTATTATTATTTTTCTAACCCTTTTTTGTGAACGGCATATCGCCATGATAGAAAAAAGCCACAATTATGAAATTTTTACCAGTTCCTTATATTTATCTGAACTTGATCCTAACGTTGAGAAAATTTTCATTTTTGTCTGATTGTTGCCGCTAGGGGGCGCTTTGAAAGAAATTAACAAATGCTAATAACTCTGTTATTTGAGGTCCGATTCAGATGTGGTTTTTTGCATTGTGTTCCTTGTCAAAAGCCTAATCAAATATGATAGGGAACAAAAATTTGCGTATATAAAACTTTTTGACTACGGAAGGTTGAAAGTTCGAACCTCGCAAAAAACTGTGAAAATGAGGGTAGGTCTACAAAAAAAGTGCCCATTTTTATTGGAATTGAGATAAAAGAATTTTGTTTGTTGCATATGATTCGCAAGACATATACGCACAAAATATATGGGGTGGCGAATTCGGGAAATGCATGGTTTGTCCACAGTACGCGGTCAAACACAACCAATATTTTCGAAAATTCAACATTTTCAAAGCATGACTGTTAAGATTTTTGCAGCTCCTGACTTTATTTTTAGTTCAATTTCTATGAAATTTTTACATTTAATGTAAAACTATGTTCTTAAGTGTCACATAATATAAAAAGTAAAAATATATTGTAAAGGTCAAGGTCATATTAGGATAATTGTATATCAATTCGGCTTGAAATAGCTCAAAATTAAAAAACAATTCATAAACAATATATGAACAAAAGATTTAGTTTTAGAAAAGTTCTTTCGAATGATGTTTAGATTATGAAGATTGGACTTGATTTGGTCATTATACGGCAGTCCAAAGTTTGATCCTTTTTTGGAATAATTGTGAATCAGGTTTTATGCTTCAAATTCTGATACATAAGGATAAAAAGATTGACTTGTGCGACTAGTATACTTGATTGAACTATTTACTGCTTTGCTAGGTACCTAACTGTAAAATTTTAATCAATTTTCTTTCTCATTTTGCCGCTAGGGGGCGCTTTTCTTGAAATAATTCTTTTGCTTATAACTCAAAAAGTTGAAGTCCGATTCGAATGCGGTTTTTTGCATTCTGTTCCCTGTTTATAGCCTAATAACATATGATAGGATTGGAGGTCCGTGTTGCTGAAAGTTTTTGAGCTACGGAAGGTTGAATGTTCGAACCTTGCAAAAAAAAAAAAAAAAAAAAAAACTGTGCAAATGAGGGTAGGTCTACGAAAAACCTATCCGTTTTTGTTAGAGATCAGATAGAAGAATTCCGTCTCTGGCATACCATTTGAAAGACGTATACACACGAAATATTTGGGGTGGCGAATTAAGGAAATGCGTGGTTTGTCCTCTAGAAACGGTCAAACTTCACTAAATTTTAGGAAATATTAAAATTTCAAAAACATGTTTTTGTCGCTCCTGACTTTATTTTCTGTTCATTCTTCATGAATTTTTCACACGATATGTATTGTTATGTTTGAAAGGGCCTCACAATTCAAAAAATAAAAAAGATTTGAAAAGGTCAAGGTCATGTTACGATTATTGTGTTTTTATTCGGCCACAAAAAGCTCCAAAACTAAAAATATTTCATTGAGAGTATATGAACAAAAGTTTTAGTTCTTAAAGAGCTCTTTCCAGTGATCTTTAGTTTTTGAAGATCGGACTTGATTTGGTCATTATACGGCAGTCCAAAGTTTGATCCTTTTTCGAATAATTATAAATCAGTTTTTATGCTTCAAAATGTGATGTATAAGAAATAGAATGTTCGACTAGTGCGATTTGTATACTTAATTGAACTATTTGCCGCATTGCTAGGTACCTAATGGTAAAATTTTAATCAATTTTGTTTCTCATTTTGCCGCTAGGGGGCGCATAGCATGAAAGCACTTTTCTACTTATAATTCAAAATGTTGAAGTCTGATCCATATGCGGTTTGTTACATTGTGTTCCTTGTTGATAGCCTAATAAAGTATGATAGTTTCTAGGTATGAGTGGATGAGTGGCTTAAACTTTTTGAGCTACTAACGGAAGGTTGAAAGTTCGAAACTCGCAAAAAAACTGTGCAGATGAGGGTAGGTCTACGAAAAACCTATCCATTTTTGTTAGAGATCAGATAGAAGAATTCTGTTTGCTGCAAATGATTTGCAAGACATAAACGCACAAAATAAATGAGGTGGCGAATTTAAGAAATGCATGGTTTGTCCTCTAGAAATGGTCAAACTTTACTAAATTTTAGGAAAAATTAAAATTTCTAAAACATGTTTTTGTCGCTCCTGACTTTATGTTTTGTCCATTCTTCATGATATTTTCACAAGTAATGTATTGTTATGTCTGAAAGGACCTCACAATTAAAAAGTTAAAAAGAAATTGCAAAGTTCAAGGGCATATTACGATTATTGTGTTTTTATTTGGCTCCAAATAGCTCCAAAACAAAAAAATATTTCATTGAAAGTATATTAACAAAAGTTTTATTTCTTAAAGAGCCCTTTCCAGTGATGTTAAGGTTTTGAAGATCGGACTTGATTTGGTCATTTTACGGCAGTCCAAGTTTTGATTAATAGTAAAATTTTAATCAGTTTTGGTTCTCATTTTGCCGCTTGGGGGCGATTAGCTTGAAATCACTATTAATAATTTAAAAAAAATGAAGTCTGATTTTTATGCGATTTTTTTTTGCATTCTGTTCTTCGGTGACATCAATTTGAAATGATTAAAAAAAGATAATGCGATATTTCATGAAAATGAAAGTAATTCAATGCAACAGTTCTTCGTAATAGTGTTGAGTGGCATATTGCATTGTCGTGTGTCATTTTATACTGTTGTTTGTCGTTTGCAATTGTTGTTTATCGAATACAATTGTCATTTGTCTCCATCATAAAGCAAAACAAACATATAACATTGCAGTACCCGAAGTCCGTAAAAAAAGTTTTCAAGTTTACGACTACATAACAGACAGGTAATACTCAAAGTATTCTTCTTGGTAAAAAGTCTGATTATACATTGCGACAAAAATGTTTGAAAGATCACTGTTTACAGTATTCAACAAGCCATTGAACGAAGAAATATGTTTTTCGAATCATACGACTCATGAACTGAATGGAATTGCTTTCATGAAAACTGATGATATCGCGATTTCATAACTGACAGGTAATACTCAAAAATACTTTCTTGGGTAAAAAGTCTTCTTAAACATTGCGACAGAAACGTTTGAAAGATCACTGTTAACAGTATCAACAAGCAATTGAACGAAGAAATGTTTTTCGAATCATGCGACTCGTGAACTGAATTTAATTGCTGTTGCGAAAACCGATGATATCGCGATTGCGATTCTAGTTATTTTTCTAACCCTTTTTTGTGAACGGCATATCACCATGATAGAAAAAAGCCACAATTATGAAATTTTTACCAGTTCCTTATATTTATCTGAACTTGATCCTAACGTTGATATAATTTTCATTTTTGTCTTTTTTTTGCCGCTAGGGGGCGCTTTGAAAAAAATCAACAAATGCTAATAACTCTGTTATTTGAGGTCCGATTCAGATGTGGTTTTTTGCATTGTGTTCCTTGTCAAAATCCTAATCAAATATGATAGGTTTCAAAAATATGCGTATATAAAACTTTTTGACTACGGAAGGTTGAAAGTTCGAACTTCGCAAAAAACAGTGAAAATGAGGGTAGGTCTACAAAAAAAGTGCCCATTTTTATTGGAATTGAGATAAAAGAATTTTGTTTGTTGCATATGATTTGCAAGACATATACGCACAAAATATATGGGGTGGCGAATTCGGGAAATGCATGGTTTGTCCACAGTACGCGGTCAAACTTAACCAAATTTTCGAAAAATCAACATTTTCAAAGCATGACTGTTAAGATTTTTTGCAGCTCGTGACTTTATTTTTAGTTCAATTTCTATGAAATTTTCACATTTAATGTAAAACTATGTTCTTAAGTGTCACATAATATAAAACGTAAAAATGTATTGTAAAGGTCAAGGTCATACTAGGATAATTGTATATCAATTCGGCTTGAAATAGCTCAAAATCAAAAAACAATTCATAAACAATATATGAACAAAAGATTTAGTATTAGAAAAGTTCTTTCTAATGATGTTTAGATTTTGAAGATCGGACTTGATTTGGTCATTTTACGGCAGTCCAAAGTTTGATCCTTTTTCGAATAATTGTAAATCAGTTTTTATGCTTCAAAATGTGATGTATAAGAAATAGAATGTTCGACTAGTGCGATTTGTATACTTAATTGAACTATTTGCCGCATTGCTAGGTACCTAATGGTAAAATTTTAATCAATTTTGTTTCTCATTTTACCGCTAGGGGGCGCATAGCATGAAAGCACTTTTTTACTTATAATTCAAAATGTTGAAGTCTGATCCATATGCGGTTTGTTGCATTGTGTTCCTTGTTGATAGCCTAATAAAGTATGATAGTTTCTAGGTATGAGTGGATGAGTGGCTTAAACTTTTTGAGCTACTAACGGAAGGTTGAAAGTTCGAACCTCGCAAAAAAATGTGCAGATGAGGGTAGGTCTACGAAAAACCTATCCATTTTTGTTAGAGATCAGATAGAAGAATTCTGTTTGCTGCAAATGATTTGCAAGACATAAACGCCCAAAATAAATGGGGTGGCGAATTTAAGAAATGCATGGTTTGTCCTCTAGAAATGGTCAAACTTTACTAAATTTTAGGAAAAATTAAAATTTCTAAAACATGTTTTTGTCGCTCCTGACTTTATTTTTTGTTCATTCTTCATGATATTTTCACAAGTTATGTATTGTTATGTCTGAAAGGACCTCACAATTAAAAAGTTAAAAAAAGAAATTGCAAAGTTCAAGGGCATATTACGATTATTGTGTTTTTATTTGGCTCCAAATAGCTCCAAAACAAAAAATATTTCATTGAAAGTATATTAACAAAAGTTTTATTTCTTAAAGAGCCCTTTCCAGTGATGTTAAGGTTTTGAAGATCGGACTTGATTTGGTCATTTTACGGCAGTCCAAGTTTTGATCCTATTTAGAACAATTGTAAATCAGTTTTTATGCTTCAAATTGTGATATATAAGGAATAGAATGTTTGACTAGTGCGACTTGTATACTTGATTGAACCATTTGCTGCATTGCTAGGTACCTAATAGTAAAATTTTAATCAGTTTTGGTTCTCATTTTGCCGCTTGGGGGCGATTAGCTTGAAATCACTATTAATAATTTAAAAAAAATTTTTTTTTTTGCATTCTGTTCTTGGTGACATCAATTTGAAATGATTAAAAAAAGATAATGCGATATTTCATGAAAATGAAAGTAATTCAATGCAACAGTTCTTCGTAATAGTGTTGAGTGGCATATTGCATTGTCGTGTGTCATTTTATACTGTTGTTTGTCGTTTGCAATTGTTGTTTATCGAATACAATTGTCATTTGTCTCCATCATAAAGCAAAACACACATATAACATTGCAGTACCCGAAGTCCGTAAAAAAAGTTTTCAAGTTTACGACTACATAACAGACAGGTAATACTCAAAGTATTCTTCTTGGTAAAAAGTCTGATTATACATTGCGACAAAAATGTTTGAAAGATCACTGTTTACAGTATTCAACAAGCCATTGAACGAAGAAATATGTTTTTCGAATCATACGACTCATGAACTGAATGGAATTGCTTTCATGAAAACTGATGATATCGCGATTTCATAACTGACAGGTAATACTCAACAATACTCTCTTGGGTAAAAAGTCTTCTTAAACATTGCGACAGAAACGTTTGAAAGATCACTGTTAACAGTATCAACAAGCAATTGAACGAAGAAATGTTTTTCGAATCATGCGACTCGTGAACTGAATTTAATTGCTGTTGCGAAAACCGATGATATCGCGATTGCGATTCTAGTTTTTAGGTTTTCGCATCGCATTGCGAAAACCTATTGTTCTTCTTCTGTTTCTTTTTTTTTTTTTTTTTTTTTATTTTTCTTCCCCTTTTTGTGAACGGCATAGCTCCGAGGTGAGAAAAGCCACATCTATGAAACTTTTATCAGTAATAACCACGTACTTAAAGATGATCCTAACGTCGAGATAATTTTCATTTTTGTTTTGATTTTCCCGCCAGGGGGCGTTTTATATGAAAATGTTTAATAAGCAATATCTCCATTATTTGAGGTCCGATTCAAATGCGGTTTTTGCACAATGTTCCTTGTAAATAGCCCAATAAAATATGATAGGTTCCAAAAATTTGCGTATATAAAACTTTCGTGCTACAGGAGGTTGAAAGTTCGAGTCTCGCAAAAACTGTGAAATAAGAGTAGGTCTACCAAAAACCTACCCATTTTATTCAGAGATGAGATAGGAGAATTTTGTTTATTGCATATGATCTGCAAGACATATACGCACAAAATATATGGGGTGGCAATTTCGGGAAATGCATGGTTCGTCCACAGTATGCGGTCAAACTTAACCAACATTTTCGAAAAATCAACATTTTAAAAGCATGACTTTTAAGGTTATTTGCAGCTCCTGACTTTATTTTTTGTTCAATCTTCATCATTATTTCACTGTTAATGCATTTTTATAAAACAAATAAATTCATAGAAAAAAAATCAAACATAATATGCAAAGGTCAAGGTCATATACCAATTATTATTATTTTTATCGGCATAAAATAACTCAAAATCTAAAAATATTTTATAAGAAATATATGAACAAAAGTTTTAGTTTGTGAAGAGATCTTTCCATTGATGTTTAGTTTTTGAAGATCGGACTTCATTTGATCAAACTACCACAGTCAAAAGTTTGATCCTTTTATCAAACAATTGTAAATCCATATGTTTCCTCTTTTTTGCAGCTCCTAACTTTATTTTTTGTTCAATCTTCATCATTTTTTCACTGTTTATGCCTTTAATTATACAAACAAACTCATAGTAAATAACGATGAAAATATGCAAAGGTCAAGGTCATAATACCGATTATTTTTATGTTTATCGGGACGAAATAGCTTCAAATCTAAAAATATTTTATAGAAAGTATATGAACAAAAGTTTTAGTCTGTGAAGAGGTCTTTCCATTGGTGTTTAGTTTTTGAAGATCGGACTTCATTTGATCAAATGACCACAGTCCAAAGTTTGATCCTTTTATCAAACAATTGTATATCCGTATGTTTCCTCTTTTTTGCTGCTCCTGACTTTATTTTTTGTTCAATCTTCATCATTATTTCACTGTTTATGCATTTTTATAAAACAAATAAAATCATAGAAAAAAAATCAAGCATTATATGCAAAGGTCAAGGTCATATACCAATAATTGTTATTTTAATCGGCATAAAATAGCTCCAAATCTAAAACTATTTTATAGAAAGATATGAACAAAATTTTGAATTTCCTTGGTTTAGTTTTTGAAGATCGGACTTCATTTGATCAAATGACCACAGTCCAAAGTTTGATCCTTTTATCAAACAATTGTAAATCCATATGTTGCTTCTTTTTTGCAGCTCCTGACTTTATTTTTGTTCAATCTTCATCATTTTTTCACTGTTTATGCATTTAAATAATACAAATAAACTCATAGAAACGTGTGAAGAGATCTTTCCATTGGTGTTTAGTTTTTGAAGATCGGACTTCATTTGATCAAATGACCACAGTCCAAAGTTTGATCCTCTTATAAAACAATTGTATATCCATATGTTTCCTCTTTTTTGCTGCTCCTGACTTTATTTTTTGTTCAATCTTCATCATTATTTCACTGTTTATGCATTTTTATAAAACAAATAAAATCATAGAAAAAAGCAAGCATAATATGTCAAGGTCATATACCAATTATTGTCATTTTTATTTGCACAAAAAAGCCCCATATCTAAAACGATCTAATATGATACGTTTCAATTTCTGTTGCTTAAAAAAGTGATTGAATTGCGAAAACCGATGATATCGCAATTCTGATTGCGATTCTAGTTTTAGGTTTTCGCATCGCTGGGCGAAAACCTATTGTTCTTCTTCTGTTTTATTTTTTTTTTTATTATTTTTCCGCCGGTTTTTGTGAACGGCATATCGCCATGATAGAAAAAAGGCACAATTATGAAATTTCTACCAGTTTTTTCTACTTATATGAACTTAATCCTTACGTTGAGAAAATTTTCATTTTTGTCTTTGTTTTTCCGCTAGGGGGCGCTTTGTATAAAATCATAAAAAGAGGAGTAACTCTGTTATTTGGGGTCCGATTCAAATGCGGTTTTTTGCATTATGTTCACTGATGATAGCCTAATAAAATATGATAAATTTCAATGATTGGCGTACATAAATCTTTTGAGCTACAGAAGGTTGAAAGTTCAAACCTTACAAAAAATGGTGAAAATGAGGGTAGGTCTACGAAAAACCTATCCAGTTTTTTCAGAGATGAGATAGAAGAGTTCTTTTTGTTGCATATGATTTGCAAGACATATACGCACAAAATATATGGGTAGGCGATTTTGAAAAATGCATTGCTTGTCTTCTAGAAACGGTCAAACTTTACTAAATTTTGGGACAAATTAACATTTCTTGAACACATTTGTGTTGCTCCTGATTTTATTTTTTGTTCCTTTTCCATGAAATTTTCACACTTTATGTAGTTTAATGTCCTGAATGTTCCAGAGAAAAAAAATTAAAAAATATTGCAACGGTCAAGGTCATATCATGATTATTGGATTTTTAAACGGCCTCAAATAGCTCAAAAACTAAAAATATTTCATTGTTATCATGTGCGGATAAGATTTAGGTCTTGACGAGACCTTTCAAATGATGTTTAGTTTTTGAAGATCGGGCTTGATTTGGTCATTTTATGGCAGTTCAAAGTTTATCCTCTTTGGAAAAATTGTAAATTTGTTTTCAAAGTTTGAATTTAGTTATTTTTTTGTGTGATTATCCTGAAGTTTAAAATCTTATAATTCAAGTAAAATAATCTTGATCAAAATCGGTTGTGAAATGTAGTATCTATGACATGTCAAAGTTAATGGTTTCTGGAGAAAAAAAAGCTTCTTATCCTGACGAGGATTACCTGTATATGCAAGCCAAAGAGGCAGACTGTCTTATCTCAAGTAGAATGAGTACCGCTGATCAATTATGTAGGTCAGCCTTTGGAGATTGGTAGCTATGTTTAAAAGCAGACTGACTTATCTTAGCCACCAATGCAGTACACTGTTATTGAAGCGAATAAATCACTATAAGTTTCTGCTCTCATCCTTACCCCTCTATCTGTCTGTCTGTCTCTCTCTCTCACATAGATTTAATTGGGCATAATGAAAAATATAGCTATGAAAATCTCAACATTAATGTTTTTATGCTAGAGTCAGTTTTGCAAACAATAAGTAATGTGTACCTTTGCATATACCTTTCTACACAAGTTTTTAAAAGTGTATATATGATTGTAAGGTTACTTGATTTCTGAATACATCTCAGCCTTAGAAAATATCTGCATCATAACAATCATTTACAAATTTTATGAATTTCATATATAATAACTTTATTATGTGTATATACAGTGCGGCTTGTGTGCAAGTCGGCACACGGAACGCACGTTACACGGACACGGAACGCACGTTGCACGGACACGGAACGCACGGTACACGGTGCGCGCACGTTACACGTTTGGTTCATATACACGATACGATCCATGCACGATACTAACGCTGCCAGTTTATTCGGTTAACTTGGTTTTCGTGCATTGACTTCTTTACGCGTCATTTAAAGGAGAAAGCTAAATGATCACTCATTATTGGGAGACAGACAAAACAACCATCCACTGATGATTTTACAAGACGTATAAAAAATCAATGAGTGTGGTTAGAGCGTCAGTTTTACTTTCTCTCTCCCCCCCCCCCCCGTCATAGATGTAACATATAAATCACAATACACCACTACAGCATAGTTATAATACTGCTGTAATCAATTGATTAGGTAGAAAATACTTAAAAAATAGGATTTCAAATTAAAAAGTCAGTTGTATTGAAATCATTCAGTATTGTATTGAAAACGAGGACACTTTACGTAATCATAACAATGCAAGTTGATAAACTACAGGCTAGATTCACGCGTATATAGCACCTTGGAAGATAGAATTTTCAATATTAAGGGATTTTAATTATAAACATTGCATAAGTCTTACATAGGTTGGAAACATTAGCATTACAGGCAAAAAAAATCATCATGTGATGTACAGGTAATCAGCTAAGTAAGCTTTTAAATCAACCTAAATTTAAGTGTGAGATTAAAAAAAAGAGAGAGAAACAGACAGGGAGAGAGACAGTGAAGTACCATGAGAATTAATCGAATACTGCATTGATACATAGATAGCATAGTGTAATAAACAATAACTGATGCTAGTCTAATAACAGAGTATCATGTTCGTGTAGAAAAAATGTGGTACCGGGTGACTCATGAAAACAAATCAAAACAACTGTGTTACGGATTTTTACAAAGTATTAAAGTTTCAATGGAGAAAGATTATATAGATATGGCATGGTTTCTTCTATAAAATGATTGTCATGTTATATATACTAATGACAACATGCTTATAGGTGATTTGACCAACCAGTAACACACATCCTTATATACACATGATCTAGGGTAGGATACGGATATGAAGTAAGTTTATAATATTGTATTCTTATTGGGCACCAAATTGCACCAAATAAAAAAAAACATGAATTGGTGATGTAATATTGGTAAAAATTTGATCTTTTTTGGTTACATTTTCTTTTGCTTCAAATTGTGATGTATAAAGAAAAGTATTCGACTTGTGCTTCTTGTATACTTGACTGAACTTTCTTCAATGGTGGATTATTTTAGACATTTCGTGTGTTCGTGTCTTCATTCCGAAAGGCAAAAGGCGAAATAACAAAAACATGCCATAATGTCGTTATTTTACCTTTTGCCTTTCGGTGCAAAAACACGAAAACACAAAATATTCCAGGCGAAATAATGAAATTTTAACAGGCAAAGCAAAAAAAAAGTACCCTAATTGAATAAAAACTTTCCTCTTTGAATGTTTCATGTTTGCAGGTAGAAACCATTTCATTTTGGCGCGCTTTAGTTGTCGTGTTCTTGTGTTCGCACCCTAAACCTGAAAGGCGAAGACACGACACTGTAGCAGATTTCGTGTTGTCGTGTTTTTGCGCATCAAAAGGAAAAGTCGAAATAATAAGATAGCACTATGGTTTCGCCCTCCGGTTTCTATTTGTATATATGATCAGGGGACTGTGGTGGCTGATTTCTGCCTTTTCGCCCGAAAGGCGAAATAACGAAAAATGCCACAATGTCTTTATTTTGCCTTTCGGGGCAAGGACACGACAACATGAAACATGTCAAGCGAAATATACATTTTTTAAAGGCGAAAGGACAAAATGTTTCGTCTTTGAATGCTTTGAGTTTCTCCCTCCAGATTCTCATCCTATATAGGGTCACCAGTTTCCTGCTTTGTGCATATAGTCAGCAGTTTCCAGCATGTCTTACATAAGAACTTGCTTATATCATATATAAATTGAACTTTTCCATACTAATTTTTTCAGTATTACATTTTCATATAATTATTTACTCTATGTTCTTAATGTCAGCAGATTCTTCAGTGATTAAGAATAACCACGGATGGCAAAACCAGAAGTGTTGTCATTTTGTTCCTTCAACTTTTTTGTTAGTCGAAAACACTACAACAGGAAATCTGCTATATCGTGGTGTCTGATGTTTATAACCCAGGACATGAAACATTCAAAGATGAAACTTTTCTTTCCTTCACCTATTAAAATTTTGTTATTTTGCCAGGCATATGTTGTGTCTTTGACCCAAAAAGCAAAAGGCGAAATAATGACAATATGGCATCTTTTCATTCTTTCGCCTATTAGGGTCAAGATACAATATAAGACAGATAAATGGTTCTGACATAAAAGGTTTCGTACTGCTAACAAGAAACATTCAAAGACGATACTTTTTTTCATTTGCCTGTTAAAATTTTGTTATTTTGCCTGGCATATTTAATTTCTTCACAACGACAATATGGCATGTTTTGTAATTTCACCTTTCGCCTTTCAGAGTGAAGACAAGAACACACTAACTGCAGAAATCCTAATTTACTGCATTTCTAAAAACTAAAATGTAATATGTAAATAAATTTGTTTATCGTTTTGCTGCTATTGGAGATTTTGCTTAATATCATTTTTGTGTAACCTGACTATAGTATAGGGGTTACTTTGTATGTTCCTTTCAATGACACGGAGTGCAGTGCGCAAGAAACATAACTCTACCATCTGCACTTTTTGAGTTATTCCCCTTTGATACAATTTCTTGTCCGAAGCATAACTTTGTCACAATAAATTTGAATGACTTGAAACTTCATATGTATTTTCTTGTCCAAAGCATAACTTTGTCACCATAAGTTTGAATGACTTGAAACTTCATATGTATGTTCCTTGCAGTGACGCGGTGTGTGTGCATGAACCATAACTCTTCCTTGTGCACTTTTTGTGTTATTCCCCTTTGATAGTATTTTTTGTCCGGAGCATAACTTTGTCATCATAAGTTTGAATGACTTGAAACTTCATATGTATGTTTCCTTGGCAATGGACAAGGAGTGCCATGTGCGCAAGAATCAACATAACTCTACCTTGTGCACTTTTTTAGTTATTTCCCATTGATAGAATTTCTTGTCCGAAGCATAACTTTGTCACCATAAGTTTGAATGACTTGAAACTTCATTTGTATGTTCCTTGCAATGACGCGAAGTGCAGTGCGCAAGGACCATATGTCTACCTTGTGCACTTTTTGTGTTATTCCCCTTTGATATAATTATCCCTAGGGGGCGTTTTGTAAAAGTCACTAGAGGCTAATAACTCTGTTATTTGAGGTCTGATTCAATTACGGTTTTTTTGCGTTGTGTTGCTTGTCATAAGCCTAATCAAATATGATACATTTCAATTTCTATTGTTTAAAAATGTGATTGAATTGCGAAAACCGATGATATCGCAATTCTGATTGCGATTCTAGTTAGGTTTTCGCACCTCGCAGTGCGAAAACCTATTGTTCTTCTTTTTTTTTTTTTAGGTTTTCGCATCGCTTGCGAAAACCTATTGTTCTTCTTCTGTTTTATTAGGTTTTCGCATCGCTTGCGAAAACCTATTGTTCTTCTTCTGTTTTATTTTTTTTTTTATTTTTATTATTATTTTTCTAACCTTTTTTTGTGAACGGCATATCACCATGATAGAAAAAAGTCACATTTCTGATTTTTTTACCACTTTTGTCCTAAGATATGAATTTGATCCTCACGTTGAGAAATTTTTCATTTTTGTCTTAGTTTTGCCGCTAGGTGGCGTTTTGTAAAAATGACTAAGGGCTAATAACTCTGTTATTTGAGGTCCGATTCAAATGCGGTTTTTTGTATTGTGTTCCTTGTCAGAAACTTAATAAAATATGATACGTTTCAATTATTTGCGTATATAAAACTTTCGTGCTACAGGAGGTTGAAAGTTCAAATCTCGAAAAAAACGATGAAATAAAGGTAGGTCTACGAAAAACGTGCCCATTTTTTTCAGAGATGAGATAGGAGAATTTTGTTTGTTGCATATGATTCGCAAGACACATACGCACAAAATATATGGTGTGGCGATTTTGAGAAATGCATGGTTTGTCAACAGTATGCGGTCAAACTTTACCAATATTTTCGAAAAATCAACATTTTAAAAGCATGACTTTTACGGTTATTTGCAGTTCCTGACTTTATTTTTTATTCAATCTTCATCATTTTTTCACTGTTAATGCATTTTCATAAAAAAAATAAAATAATAGAAAAAAAATCACACATAATATGCAAAGGTCAAGGTCATATACCAATTATTATTATTTATATCGGCATAAAATAGCTCCAAATCTAAAAATATTTTATAGAAAGTATATGAACAAAAGTTTTAACCTGTGAAGAGATCTTTCCATTGGTGTTTATTTTTTGAAGATCGGACTTCATTTGATCAAATGACCACAGTCCAAAGTTTGATCCTTTTATCAAACAATTGTAAATCCGTATGTTTCCTCTTTTTTGCTGCTCCTGACTTTAATTTTTGTTTAATCTTCATCATTATTTCACTGTTTATGCATTTTTATAAAACAAATAAAATCATAGAAAAAAAATCAAGCGTAATATGCAAAGGTCAAGGTCATATACCAATTATTATTATTATTATCGGCATAAAATAGCTCCAAATCTAAAAATATTTTATAGAAAGTATATGAACAAAAGTTTTAGTCTGTGAAGAGGTCTTTCCATTGGTGTTTAGTTTTTGAAGATCGAACTTCATTTGATCAAATGACCACAGTCCAAAATTTGATCCTCTTATCAAACAATTGTATATCCACATGTTTCCTCTTTTTTGCTGCTCCTGACTTTATTTTTTGTTCAATCTTCATCATTATTTCACTATTTATACATATTTATAAAACAAATAAAATCATAGAAAAAAATAAAATTTGCAAAGGTCAAGGTCATATACCAATTATTATTATTTATATCGGCATAAAATAGCTCCAAATCTAAAACTATTTTATAGAAAGTATATGAACAAAAGTTTTAGTCTGTGAAGAGGTCTTTCCATTGGTGTTTAGTTTTTGAAGATCGGACTTCATTTGATCAAATGACCACAGTCCAAATTTTGATCCTTTTATCAAACAATTGTATATCCGTATGTTTCCTCTTTTTTGCTGCTCCTGACTTTATTTTTTGTTCAATCTTCATCATTATTTCACTGTTTATGCATTTTTATCAAACAAATAAAATCATAGAAAAAAAATCAAGCATTATATGCAAAGGTCAAGGTCATATACCTATAATTGTTATTTTAATCGGCATAAAATAGCTCCAAATCTAAAAATATTTTATAGAAAGTATATGAACAAAAGTTTTCGTTTGTGAAGAGATCTTTCCATTGGTGTTTAGTTTTTGAAGATCGGACTTCATTTGATCAAATGACCACAGTCCAAAGTTTGATCCTTTTATCAAACAATTGTAAATCCATATGTTGCTTCTTTTTTGCAGCTCCTGACTTTATTTTTGTTCAATTTCATTTTTGTCTTATTTTTGCCGCGAGGGGGCGCTTTGAAAAAAATCAACAAATGCTAATAACTCTGTTATTTGAGGTCCGATTCAGATGTGGTTTTTTGCATTGTGTTCCTTGTCAAAAGCCTAATCAAATATGATAGGTTTCAAAAATCTGCGTATATAAAACTTTTTGACTACGGAAGGTTGAATGTTCGAACTTCGCAAAAAACAGTGAAAATGAGGGTAGGTCTACAAAAAAAGTGCCCATTTTTATTGGAATTGAGATAAAAGAATTTTGTTTGTTGCATATGATTTGCAAGACATATACGCACAAAATATATGGGTTGGCGAATTTAAGAAATGCATGGTTTGTCCACAGTATGCGATCAAACTTAACCAAATTTTCGAAAAATCAACATTTTCAAAGCATGACTGTTAAGATTTTTTGCAGCTCCTGACTTTATTTTTAGTTCAATTTCTATGAAACTTTCAAATTTAATGTAAAACTATGTTCTTAAGTGTCACATAATATAAAAAGTAAAAATGTATTGTAAAGGTCAAGGTCATATTAGGATAATTGTATATCAATTCGGCTTGAAATAGCTCAAAATCAAAAAAAACAATTCATAAATAATATATGAACAAAAGATTTAGTTTTAGAAAAGTTCTTTCTAATGATGTTTAGATTTTGAAGATCTGACTTGATTTGGTCATTTTACGGCAGTCCAAAGTTTGATCCTTTTTTGGAATAATTGTAAATCAGTTTTTATGCTTCAAAATGTGATGTATAAGAAATAGAATGTTCGACTAGTGCGATTTGTATACTTAATTGAACTATTTGCCGCATTGCTAGGTACCTAATGGTAAAATTTTAATCAATTTTGTTTCTCATTTTGCCGCTAGGGGGCGCATAGCATGAAAGCACTTTTCTACTTATAATTCAAAATGTTGAAGTCTGATCCATATGCGGTTTGTTGCATTGTGTTCCTTGTTGATAGCCTAATAAAGAATGATAGTTTCTAGGTATCAGTGGATGAGTGGCTAAAACTTTTTGAGCTACTAACGGAAGGTTGAAAGTTCGAACCTCGCAAAAAACTGTGCAGATGAGGGTAGGTCTACGAAAAACCTATCCATTTTTGTTAGAGATCAGATAGAAGAATTCTGTTTGCTGCAAATGATATGCAAGACATAAACGCACAAAATGTATGGGGTGGCGAATTTAAGAAATGCATGGTTTGTCCTCTAGAAATGGTCAAACTTCACTAAATTTTAGGAAAAATCAAAATTTCTAAAACATGTTTTTGTCGCTCCTGACTTTATCTTTTGTTAATTCTTCATGATATTTTCACAAGTTATGTATTGTTATGTCTGAAAGGACCTCACAATTAAAAAGGTAAAAGAAATTGCAAAGTTCAAGGGCATATTACGATTATTGTGTTTTTATTTGGCTCCAAATAGCTCCAAAACAAAAAATATTTCATTGAAAGTATATTAACAAAAGTTTTATTTCTTAAAGAGCCCTTTCCAGTGATGTTAAGTTTTTGAAGATCGGACTTGATTTGGTCATTTTACGGCAGTCCAAGTTTTGATCCTCTTTAGAACAATTGTAATTCAGTTTTTATGCTTCAAATTGTGATTTATAAGGAATAGAATGTTTGACTAGTGCGACTTGTATACTTGATTGAACCATTTGCTGCATTGCTAGGTACCTAATAGTAAAATTTTAATCAGTTTTGGTTCTCATTTTGCCGCTTTGGGGCGATTAGCTTGAAATCACTATTAATAAATAAAAAAAAAATGAAGTCTGATTTTTATGCGATTTATTTTGCATTCTGTTCTTCGGTGACATCAATTTGAAATGACACAAAAAAGATAATGCGATATTTCATGGAAATGATAGTAATTCAATGCAACAGTTGTTGAGTGTTGAGTGGCATAATGCATTGTCTTGTGTCATTTTATACTGTTGTTTGTCGTTTGCAATTGTTGTTTATCGAATACAATTGTCATTTGTCTCCATCATAAAGCAAAACACACATATAACATTGCAGTACCCGAAGTCCGTAAAAAAAGTTTTCAAGTTTACGACTACATAACAGACAGGTAATACTCAAAAGTATTCTACTTGGTAAAAAGTCTGATTATACATTGCGACAAAAATGTTTGGAAGATCACTGTTTACAGTATTCAACAAGCCATTGAATGAAGAGATAAGTTTTTCGAATCATGCGTCTCATGAACTGAATGGAATTGCTTTCATGAAAACTGATGATATCACGATTTCATAACTGACAGGTAATACTCAACAATACTCTCTTGGGTAAAAAGTCTTCTTAAACATTGCGACAAAAGTGTTTGAAAGATCGCTGTTAACATTATAAACAAGCCATTTAACGAAGAAATATTTTTCGAATCATGCGACTCGTGAACTGAATGGAAATGCTTTTGCGAAAACCGATGATATCGCGATTGCGATTCTAGTTATTATTATTTTTCTAACCTTTTTTTGTGAACGGCATATCACCATGATAGAAAAAAGTCACATTTCTGATTTTTTTACCAGTTTTGTCCTAAGATCTGAATTTGATCCTAACGTTGAGAAAATTTTCATTTTTGTCTTAGTTTTGCCGCTAGGTGGCGTTTTGTAAAAATGACTAAGGGCTAATAACTCTGTTATTTGAGGTCCGATTCGAATGTGGTTTTTTGCATTGTGTTCCTTGTCAGAAACTTAATAAAATATGATACGATTCAATTATTTGCGTATATAAAACTTTCGTGCTACAGGAGGTTGAAAGTTCGAATCTCGAAAAAAACGATGAAATAAAGGTAGGTCTACGAAAAAAGTCCCCATTTTTTTCAGAGATGAGATAGGAGAATTTTGTTTGTTGCATATGATTCGCAAGACATATACGCACAAAATATATGGTGTGGCGATTTTGAGAAATGCATGGTTTGTCCACAGTACGCGGTCAAATATAACCAATATTTTCGAAAAATCAACATTTTAAAAGAATGACTTTTAAGGTTATTTGCAGCTCCTGACTTTATTTTTTATTCAATCTTCATCATTTTTTCACTGTGAATGCATTTTCATAAAACAAATAAAATCATAGAAAAAAAATCACCCATCATATGCAAAGGTCAAGGTCATATACCAATTATTATTATATTTATCGGCATAAAATAGCTCCAAATCTAAAAATATTTTATAGAAAGTATATGAACAAAAGTTTTAGTCTGTGAAGAGATCTTTCCATTGGTGTTTAGCTTTTGAAGATCGGACTTCATTTGATCAAATGACCACAGTCCAAAGTTTGATCCTCTTATCAAACAATTGTATATCAATATGTTTCCTCTTTTTTGCTGCTCCTGACTTTAATTTTTGTTCAGTCTTCATTATTATTTCACTGTTTATGCATTTTTATAAAACAAATAAAATCATAGAAAAAAATCAAGTATAATATGCAAAGGTCAAGGTCATATACCAATTATTATTATTTTTATCGGCATAAAATAGCTCCAAATCTAAAAATATTTTTAGAAAGTATATGAACAAAAGTTTTAGTCTGTGAAGAGGTCTTTCCATTGGTGTTTAGTTTTTGAAGATCGGACTTGATTTGGTCATTTTACGGCAGTCCAAGTTTTGATCCTCTTTAGAACAATTGTAAATCAGTTTTTATGCTTCAAATTGTGATATATAAGGAATAGAATGTTTGACTAGTGCGACTTATATACTTGATTGAACCATTTGCGGCATTGCTAGGTACCTAATAGTTAAATTTTAATCAGTTTTGGTTCTCATTTTGCCGCTTGGGGGGCGATTAGCTTGAAATCACTATTAATAATTAAAAAAAAAAAATAAAGTCTGATTTTTATGCGATTTTTTTGCATTCTGTTCTTCGGTGACATCAATTTGAAATGACACAAAAAAGATAATGCGATATTTCATAAAAATGATAGTAATTCAATGCAACAGTTGTTCGTAATAGTGTTGACTGGCATATTGCATTGTCGTGTGTCATTTTATACTGTTGTTTGTCGTTTGCAATTGTTGTTTATCGAATACAATTGTCATTTGTCTCCATCATAAAGCTAAACACACATATAACATTGCAGTACCCGAAGTCCGTAAAAAATGTTTTCAAGTTTACGACTACATAACAGACAGGTAATACTCAAAAGTATTCTTCTTGGTAAAAAGTCTGATTATACATTGCGACAAAAATGTTTGAATGATCACTGTTAACAGTATTCAACAAGCCATTGAACGAAGAAATATGTTTTTCGAATCATGCGACTCATGAACTGAATGCAATTGCTTTCATGAAAACTGATGATATCGCGATTTCATAACTGACAGGTAATACTCAACAATACTCTCTTGGGTAAAAAGTCTGCTTAAACATTGCGACAGAAACGTTTCAAAGATCACTGTTAACAGTATCAACAAGCAATTGAACGAAGAAATGTTTTTCGAATCATGCGACTCGTGAACTGAATGGAATTGCTTTCATGAAAACCGATGATATCGCGACTACATAACTGATAGGTAATACTCAAAAATCTTCTTTTGGGTAAAAAGTCTTCTTAAACATTGTGACAAAAGTGTTTGAAAGATCGCTGTTAACATTATAAACAAGCCATTGAACGAAGAAATATTTTTCGAATCATGCGACTCGTGAACTTAATGGAATAGCTTTTGCGAAAACCGATGATATCGCGATTGCGATTCTAGTTATTTTTATTATTTTTCCAATTCCACCCATTTTTGTGTCCAGCCTAGCGGCCAGATGAGAAAAGCTACAGCTATGAAATTTTGGGCATGGAGTCATCTTTATCTGAACATGTGCCTAATTGGTCAAACTTTTCACATTTATTTCTGATTTAGCCACTAGGGGGCGCAATGCATGTAATCACTGTTTTGCTAATAACTCAAAAATTTGAAACCTGATTTAGATGCGGTTTTTTACATAATGTTCCTTGTTGACAGCCCAATCAAATATGATGGATATCTTATCATCGAGTACGGGAAAAAAATTGTTCGAGGAGAGGTTGAATGTTCGAACCTTGGAAAAAAGTGGAAAAATGAGGGTAGGTCTACGAAAAACCTACCCACTTTTGTTAGAGATCAGATAGAATAATTCTGTTTGCTGCATACGATTTGCAAGACATATACGCACAAAATATATGGGGTGGCGAAATAAGGAAATGCGTGGTTTGTCCTCTAGAAACGGTCAAACTTCACTAAATTTTAGGAAAAATTAAAATTTCAAAAACATGTTTTTGTCGCTCCTGACTTTATTTTCCGTTCATTCTTCATGAAATTTTCACACGATATGTATTGTTATGTTTGAAAGGGCCTCACAATTCAAAAAATAAAAAAGAATTGAAAAGGTCAAGGTCATATAACGATTATTGTGTTTTTATTCGGCCACAAATAGCTCCAAAACTAAAAATATTTCATTGAGAGTATATGAACAAAAGTTTTAGTTCTTCAAGAGCTCTTTCCAGTGATGTTTAGTTTTTGAAGATCGGATTTGGTCATTATACGGCAGCCAAAGTTTGATCCTTTTTTGGAATAATTGTAAATCAGGTTTTATGCTTCAAATTCTGATACATAAGAATAAAAAGTTTGACTTGTGCGACTAGTATACTTGATTGAACTATTTGCTGCTTTGCTAGGTACCTAACAGTAAAATTTTAATCAATTTTGTTTCTCATTTTGCCGCTAGGGGGCGCTTTTCTTGAAATCATTCTTTTGCTTATAACTCAAAAAGTTGAAGTCCGATTCGAATGCGGTTTTTTGCATTCTGTTCCCTGTTGATAGCCTAATAACATATTATAGGATTCGAGGGTCCGTGTGGCTGAAAGCTTTTGAGCTACGGAAGGTTGAATGTTCGAACCTCGCAAAAAATAAAAAAAAATAAAACTGTGCAAATAAAGGTAGGTCTACGAAAAACCTATCCGTTTTTGTTAGAGATCAGATAGAAGAATTCCGTCTCCGGCATAACATTTGAAAGACGTATACACACAAAATATATGGGGTGGTGAATTAAGGAAATGCGTTTTTTGTCCTCTAGAAACGGTCAAACTTCACTAAATTTTAGGAAAAATTAAAATTTCAAAAACATGTTTTTGTCGCTCCTGACTTTATTTTCTGTTCATTCTTCACGAAATTTTCACACGATATGTATTGTTATGTTTGAAAGGGCCTCACAATTCAAAAAATAAAAAAGAATTGAAAAGGTCAAGGTCATATTACGATTATTGTGTTTTTATTCGGCCACAAAGTGCTCCAAAACTAAAAATATTTCATTGAGAGTATATGAACAAAAGTTTTAGTTCAAGAGCTCTTTCCAGTGATGTTTAGTTTTTGAAGATCGGACTTGATTTGGTCATTATACGGCAGACCAAAGTTTGATCCTTTTTTGGAATAATTGTAAATCAGGTTTTATGCTTCAAATTCTGATACATAAGAATAAAAAGTTTGACTTGTGCGACTAGTATACTTGATTGAACTATTTGCTGCTTTGCTAGGTACCTAACAGTAAAATTTTAATCAATTTTGTTTCTCATTTTGCCGCTAGGGGGCGCTTTTCTTGAAATCATTCTTTTGCTTATAACTCAAAAAGTTGAAGTCCGATTCGAATGCGGTTTTTTGCATTCTGTTCCCTGTTGATAGCCTAATAACATATTATAGGATTCGAGGGTCCGTGTGGCTGAAAGCTTTTGAGCTACGGAAGGTTGAATGTTCGAACCTCACAAAAAAAAAAACACAAAAAAAAACTGTGCAAATGAGGGTAGGTCTACGAAAAACCTATCCATTTTTGTTAGAGATCAGATAGAAGAATTCCGTCTCCGGTATAACATTTGAAAGACGTATACACACAAAATATATGGGGTGGCGAATTTAAGAAATGCGTGGTTTGTCCACTAGAAACGGTCAAACTTCACTTAAATTAAGGAAAAATTAAAATTCCAAAAACATGTTTTTGTCGCTCCTGACTTTTTTTTTGTTTATTGGTCATGAATTTTTCACACGTTATGTTTTGTTAAGTTTGAAAGGGTTTCACAATTAAAAAGTTAAAAAAAAACATTGAAAAGGTCAATGTCATATTACGATAATTGTGTTTTTATTCGGCCACAAAGTGCTCCAAATCTAAAAATATTTCATTGAGAGTATATGAACAAAAGTTTTAGTTCTTGAGGAGCTCTTTCCAGTGATGTTTAGTTTTTGAAGATCGGACTTGATCTTTTCATTTTACGGCAATCCAAAGTTTGATCCGTTTTTGGAATAATTGTTAATCAGTTTTTATGCTTCAAGTTGTGATATATAAGAAAAAGAATGTTTGACTAGTGCGACTTATATACTTGTTTGAACTATTTGCTGTTTTTGCAATTTTGTTTCTAATTTTGCCGCTAGAGGGCGTTTTGCTTAAAATCACTCTTTTGCTTATAACTCAAAATGTTAAAGTCTGATTGAAATGCGGTTTTCAGCATTTTGTTCCTTGTTGACAGCACCACAGAATGTGATGGATTTCAAGGGACAGGGTATGGGAAAATATTTGCGCTAGAAGATTTTGAATGTTCTAACATTGCAAAAATAAAACTGTGCAAATGAGAGTAGGTCTTCAAAAACCTTTTCGTTCTGTTTCATATTGAAAATTGTGGCTGAGTTGAAATAAAGTGTTCAAGTTGATTAGGTTAAAAGCGAAAACCGAGATACCGCTTGCGGTTCTAGTTATTATTATTATTATAATAATAATTATTATTATTATTATTATTATTATTATTATTATAAGTTTTTATCATGTATCATAGTAAAGATAATAAAATTACTGGAATTATCATTAATTTCAGTATTGCTATCAATATTATTTTTATTGCCATTACTTTTTTTTATATTTAAATAGTCATTTTTAATTCCAATTTTTAATCATCATTATTATTTAAAATTAAAATTATGTTGCTTGACATTTTTAAAAAATTTCATGGTGATATGATATGATACAACTTATCGTCTATGGTGTATGATATGATATAACTTATCGTCTATGGTGTATGATATGATATAACTTATCGTCTTTCATCTTATCTTCTAGGGTGTATGATATGATACAACTTATCTTTATGGTGTATGATATGATACAACTTATCTTCTACGGTGTATGATATATACTTATCTTCTATGGTGTATGATATGACAACTTATCTTCTATGGTGTATGATATAATACACTTATCTTCTATGGATGATTTGATGC